>ML677334.1:46958619-47263505 GCA_007922305.1 Dermatemys mawii
GGGTATCCTTCCATAGACACCAGTTCCAGTCCCTATATCTGCTAACAGCACTGGTAATTGCTGTCTCATTAAGAGCTCCATACTGTTGTAATCAGAGAGCCCCAGCACTGTTGGTAGTGGAGACAGATTAATGCTAAAGCTGTTAGAATGCACAAGCTGTTACAGCTCTGCTAATAAAACAAACATGAAACCTGTTCCTGTGGAGGGTGCCAGAATTTATCTTTCAGCAGATAGGACAGCCACTGTACTCTCACAGAATCTAAGTGCCCTAAAACATTTAGCAATACACAGAAGGGCAGTGACACAAATTCTTAGCAACGAAGCCTACCACCAGCACTGCATTCAATGACTTTACAAAAAAAAAAAAAGATGATACTTAACTGACCAAGAATTTTCCTGAAACAACTCCTAAACTTGGGATCCCTATAGAGGAGCACACTTTGTTGCCAATAGATGCCGTATTTCTCTGATGAGAATGATATATAATGATATATTCAAACTTAAGTGCCTAACATTAGGCACCAAAACCCATATTTAGGGACTGAAACAAAAATGGCCCAGTCTTTCTCGAGCTGATAAGCAATCATAATTGGCATCACCTCAGAAAATCAAGTGGCTTTAGGCAGTCAAGTTTGAAAATTCTGGCCAACGGGCCTGATCCAAAGCTCACGGAAATGAACAGGACTTAGCAGACAGGCCACTGGACTGGAAATCAGGAAATCATGGTCTCACTTCCACCTGATCTGAGGCCCCTATGTGCACAGTGAGTCTGCAGCAGACCAAGAAACAGAACCCAGAATTCTTTATTCCATTGGATGGACTTTCTGTTTTTATCTTCACAGAACCACTGTTAAAAATTGACAATATATTCTATAGAGTTTAGAGCCACATTATCCAAAGCACGCCTCTCTTTTTGTTCTTGCAGTTACTGTCTCTTGGACACCTGTGTATCTAAGTAGTAGGTGTAGTTGAATGCTTTGAATTCAAAGTGACCTGTGCTTCAGGGATAAAATTATATTTTCCATTTTGAAGGTGGAGAAAGAAAGCCCCAACAAAGGCAAAGCTATAAGAACGTGACCTTTCGTGTATAAAGTTTGTGTGTATTAAATGGTGACATTTATTTCCTTTTTATAGCTCAGCAGATTTACATCTACCATTTTCTTTGCCTGGCAGGGCAAACTGCAGCAGGGTCAAATTATGACTATTCTTTTAATCACACCAGTCTCTAGAAACCGCAAAGATCAGGGCCCATTGCGCTGGGCACTGTAGAGAGAAGTAGCTAAGAAAACAGATCTTGCCCCAGAGGGCGTACAATCTCGACAAATGGAGGAAGGTGTAACAATAAAAAACCAGAATTTAGCAGCAGAGCTAAAGTCTCAGCTATCCATTTCCCTAAACATTCAAAATCTACTCAGGAAGAGGGCCACTTGGGACTGGAAATAACGAGAAGGTCCCAGTATCAATGAAAGTCACTGACCCAGCTCCCTTTTAGCCAGCAGAAATGAAAATCGGAAGATCCTCTAGCAGCTTACAGTGGGAAAAGTTTGTTTTCTTATTAAAAAGTTTAACCTTTAAAATGCAATCCCTCTCAGATGGCCCAGTGTCTGCTGTCAGGCTGTACAAAAGCTAAACGCATTTTGATTGTATCTGCTCTGGATTTCTCTTACTCGGAATTATTGAGCGGGATCTTAAAGGTCAGGCTGTTGGTGTGGCAGAGTAAAGACCACAGGCCCTGGCTAATCACAGCGATATTCTTAAGTCATTGTGTAAGAGCCTGTTCCAGTCCCCAATGAAGTAAGTGTCAAAACCCACATTGCCCAGGAGCGGGATTGAGCCCTAGAGAAGTAAAGCACTGAGGCAGCCGTGTACAAGGAACAGATTCACTGAAGAACCAGGGAACGGCATTAAGATTAAGCTACAAAAACAAATTTTCACAGGATTGTCTGAGTGCAGAAAGGGTATCTAAAGCCATCAGCTATCAGCCAAGGGAAGGAGAAAAAAAATAAAGATGAGGAGAGTGATAAGAAAATATTCACTTCAGTTTGAACAGCAATACAGGCCAGCTAGATTAATCCTCTCTCCTGCTAGAACTTTTTAAGCAGTGATATCAAAGTACAGCCTTTGTTAAACAGCTTCTGCAAAAAGGCTAGTGCCATTGTTTAGAGAGCCATTGTTTAGAGAGCCATTAAGGAAATTTAAGTTTCCGGAATTTTTTTTTAAAAAAAAAATAAAAATAAATAAAACTAGCTGAAGGCATGGCTTTGTTTGTCATTTTCTATTGTTTAAGGGGACAGCCACCACAGTCTGCCAGAAAATATGTTGGCAAGGGGAACAAACAAAACTATTAAAAAGGAAATTGTTTTTAAGAGATTTATATTCATATGCTAAAGGCACAGCATCTTTACAGCAGGGAGTCTGGAGCTGAGGGGGGAATTTTGCAGGATATATGGGCTAGAGATCCTGGAGGCACTACACACGTTGCTGTTTATTTCTTTACAAATCTTTCTTTGTTGCATGACAATTTTTTAAACCACCTGCGAATCAAAGATGCTTTGAAAAACCCTCCTTTCGTAAGACATATGACCTTGACCGCAGGAATGACCTATAAAGGAATCTCACTGTGTTTAAACACATTTCCTATTCTTATTGCCAAACAGGGTGTGTGGTTTGTCCCACTGCAAGACAAGCTGAGGACTCTACACCCTCACTTCACAGTCCTTGAGTGATCCACAAGGGGGAACAGGAAAGGGACTTCCTCCCACATGTCCCATACCTTCACTCTGCTACCCAGAGCAACTGACTGCCTTGGGAACTTTCAAGAGGGAATAGGAGAAACCCAACTGATACCTATGTCCATCCCAGAGCAAAATATCACAGAGCTACATACCCCCAAAAAATCTTCTGTGGAGACTAAGGTAAGAGGGCACATGGTGCAGAGGTAGCACTCCGTCCTCTTGCTTGGTTGCAACTGTCCCTCCTCATGCAGACACGCAGCTGAATTGTGGTCCTTGCATTTCCTCACATGGAACGGTTTATAGCTTCACTCACCAAAAATCTGGGATTATTTATGGAAATTTGCATGTTGCTAAATAACAGATGTTGCTCTGAGAAAGAAAACATTTCTGCAATTCAGAAAAGAAAGAGCTGAACTCCTGATACAGAACATAGCGTCACTGCATCTAAATAAAACAAACCTTTCCCAGAACATCGGTTTCATATGATGCATCCATGTTACTGGAGTTTGTGGGCACCATAGCAAAGCAACATGAGGCACAGAAGGTCCAGCTTTTAAACATAAAAGAGGACAGAGGGCTCATTTTATTTTGCTTGCTCTGCAGTCTGTGTATAAGATTCTTTGTCTGATTTTGTGCCATCTCTTTTGCCTAGCACGACAGAAAATTACATGTAAAAGCAATAAAAATTGTTGAGCTACCATCCTCTGCTGTCTGCTAAACATAACTAATTCATTTAAGTCAGACATTTCAACATATCCCCATCAGGCTCAGGACTATTCTTTTACAAATGCCCTATATAAAAAATGTATACCACAATTCTCGCTCTGTTCCGTGTTGTTCATAGTGGATGCCGGAGATGTATGCCTTCCTTCTGTTGGAGACTGTTCATCTCTGGTTAATATTAACTAGGGTGACCAGATGTCCCAATTTTATAGGGACAGTCCCAATTTTGCAGTTCTTTTTCTTATGTAAGTTCCTATTACCCCCACTCCCATCCCAAGTTTTCACATTTGCAGTCTGAGCATAATGGTACCATGGTTCAAGTAACCTTGTGTCATGGTTTTACTGGGATCGTCCTAGTTTTACATTCAATGTTCTGGTGTCTCAGGAACTTTTCAGGACACCTACAATATTCTAGTTTTACATTTCATCAATCACAATGTTGTTTCTTTCATAAGTGCAATGTTTGCTCCAGGCATATCGCTATACCAAATAGAACATGTTCTGCACTTACCAGGAATAAATCACTCAGTGGAGTGAGTGTTCAGTGTGTTGAATGGTGTTTGGAGCGAACAGAAAATCTGAATGAGTATAGATGCCGTTAATATTCTCTTTGAACAAAAGAAGAGCATTAACAACTCTTGGTCAGTGTTTCATGGTACAGTCATTGAGAACATTCTGTTACTGGGAAAAAAATCCCTCACTCTAAGAAACATACCCATGCTGCCGTTGAATCCAAAGCTGGCAATACAACATTGGCATGCTTTTTTGTGTGTGTACTTTCCTAGGACTATTTCACAACCCTAAAAAAGACACCCACCAAAACAGTTTTCCTATTTAATAACTTTGAAAATATGGACACTAAGTCTGGTGGCTTTTGGAAAGCTGTGTTTCACAGCACATTAAGAAAACATAGTAGCGACAGTTCACTTTTAACAAAAAATGTTTTAAATGCCTCACCGTGTTCTCACACTACAGATAAAATGATTATAAATGACAAACAATCTACTTTCAAACATGACAATTAAATTTAATACCTTCCACTGTTGTTTGCAGTTGTAGCTGTGTTGGTCTGGCAATATTAGAGAGACAATGGATGAGGTAATATGTCTTATCGGACCAACTTCTGCTGGTGAAACAAACAAGGTTTTGAGATACAGAGGTGATGAAGAAGAGCTCTGTGTAGCTCAAAATCTAGTCTCTTTCACCAGCAGACATTGGTCTAATAAAAGATATTATTCACCCACCTTGTCTCCACAATTACATTAAGGGGATATCAAATGTTGATCAAATATCAACTTTCCCTATTTTACTTCTTCAAATGTTGCTTATTCAACAAGATAAACTCATTAGTCAGTTCACATGAAATAGCTTTAAAAATAACCCACACAGATTCTCTATTGCAATCCAAAACAACATTTTAAACAAAAACTTCAGATGCTCAAAGAACAGCTCATCATGACAGATGTGACCTTCATAGCTCTGCTTTGAAAAACGTTAGCTAATTCCCAGGCAGCCAGCATCCAATCGCTCTGGGCTGCCTTCTTCATGATATCTTTTTTTAAAATCACAATTGGCTCTTTTGTTGGCAAGGTAATCTCAGTGAAGATACTGGGCATGCAGACTGATCTATCAGCAGAGCGGGAGAAAGGATGTCCAGTAGACCAGGCAATAACCTATGCCTTGGGAGAGCTAGGTTCCAATTCCTACTCTACCACCAACTTCCTGTGTAGTCTGGGCTACTTAGTATCTATGTGCTTCTATAAAATGGGGACTATAGTATTTAACCACTGCACAATGATGATTGGAGGATAAATGCTAGAGCTGGCCACACAAAAAAAATGCCATTTGATGGAAACCTATTGGTTTTGATTAAAGTGCTTCTCGTGTTCTGGATGGAATTTGGTGACCCGCCTTACCGTAGCCAATTACCTGGGGGCTAAGGCAGACACTCACCTCAGTGTGGGAAAGTCAGGTTCAAGTCCTTGCTCTGCCTTATTCAGAGCAAGGACTAAAACTTGGTTTCCCCACATCCTAGGAAGTGCCCTGGCCACCAGGCTAAAGAGGGGGACAGAGAGAGTCAGTCTGTGTGTGTCTCATGCTTTTTAGCAAAAATTTCTCAAAAAAGGTCTCATTTCATTCCACATCAGAATGAAAACAGACTGCAAAAATCTCAACATTTTTACAAAACAAAATTGTTGTTTTCTGGCCAGCCCTAGTAAATACATTAAAAATCATGAAGCGCCCAGATGCTCCGGTAACGAGGGCCATACAAGTAGCTAAGATAGATTCTTGTACCCCAGCTGTCCCCCACATTCAGTGTCAAACCATATTGTGGGAGAAAGTGTCACTTTTGCCCACAATATGCTCATTCCCTGGATAAACAAAGGATTTCATTTTCCGGGATGTCACTCTAGCAATTTTCATGAACACTAACTTCTAAAAGGAAGAAAGAGTGGGAAGAGAGGGGTGTTATCTTTAAGGTTCATTTGAATACAAAACTCATCGCTCAATGCGATGAGGGTGTAAGGAAAGATAGTATAAGTTCTTCCTCCCATCAAAACTTATGATCATTTGGGCTAATCATACGTCCGATTGTTAAAAGAACAGGAGTACCTGTAGCACCTTAGAGACTAACAAATTAATTTAAGAATAAGCTTTTGTAGGCTACAGCCCACTTCTGCTTAAATAAATTTGTTAGTCTCTAAAGTGCTACAAGTACACCTGTTCTTTTTGCGGATACAGACTAGCATGGCTGCTACTCTGAAACCAATTGTTAAAGACTCCTTTTGTATTTGCTAGCTCAGCATAATGACACAGACTGTAAACAAAATATATACCGCAGCCCAAATAAACAGTGTATGCCTGGCATGTCATGACTGGGCTATAGAAACCCACATAAGAAAAGATGGAAACATAAGCAACACGGTTTGCTGCCAGTCTGTGAATAAAAATCAGAAACTAAGTACTAAGCAACAGCAGCGCCCCAGGTTCTCTGCAAACTCCCCAGCTGTGGGATCACCTGCAATATCTCTTGATAGAATCTGCCTTGGACCACAGACTGGTGAAGAAAACCACATTCACTGCCATTTTCATGCAGCAACAATGTAACTGGTATACAAAGATCTCAACAGGCATTAGCAGCCTCCATTTAAGCTAGTACCTTATTACAATTCACAACAGGCACTCTTTAAACATGTGCCACAGTCATCACACCATCACCATTCATTTGGCAGCAATGCAAAGCCTACAAAGGCAACAGGCCAAGTTCATCTGTGATGTAACTCCAGATACTACTGTGTTATTACCTTAGGAATGTAGTGTTCCCCCCTCCCCAAGTTGAAATGGGGGGGAAGAACATTTCATATTATTGCTAAGAAAGTAGTACAACCAGATTGGCTTGGATCTCTTTCAAAAGAATAGCAGCCCCAAAATACTCTGACATGGGAAAAACACTTTTTAGCAACCATTTACAAGGTAGAGGAGAAGAATGGGCTTGTGGTTAAAATACTCAATTAGGATTCTAGAAATCTAGGTTCAATTCCCAGCTCTTTCCCACACTTCTGAGAAACTCAGTAGATTTCTTAGCCATATAAAGGCACAGATATTTAGCTGGTCTAAACTGGTCAATTTACACAAGGTTGAAGTCCATGGGGAACCAGGGCCAAAGTACTGGTGGCCATGCATATGTATTCATCACACACAAAAAAAAAGCAACAGTGAAAATAAACAACAGTGAATACAAAAAGTATTGGTTCTGGACGGCTATGAACTTTAAGGAGACTTAACAGAGGCCCATGAGATGCTACCTGTAAGAGAAAAATCAGTGTATGTCAGGTTGTTCTGCCAGACAGCAATTCAGTAACTGTAAAATATCAGCTAGATCAGGGGTATGCAACCTATGGAACGCATGCCAAAGGTGGCATGCAAGCTGATTTTCAGTGGCACTCAAACTGCCTAAGTCCTGGCCACTGGTGCAGGGGGCTCTGCATTTTAATTTAATTTTAAATGAAGCTTCGTAAACATTTTAAAAACCTTATTTACTTTACATACGACAATAGTTTAGTTCTATATTATAGACTTATAGAAAGAGACCATCTAAAAACTTCTAAATATATTACTGGCATGTGAAACCTTAAAGGAGAATGAATAAATGAAGACTCGGCACACCACTTCTGAAAGGTTGCTGACCCCTGAGCTAGATAAAAATACATGGCCAGGTGGTTAGAGTGCACAAGTATATATAGGATGATTGTCAGAAACCACATCTGTGTAAGTGGGAACAGAAAGTACAGGTCATAAGAGACCGAGCAAGAGAATTTTGCAGATTAAGGATAAAGCTTACATACATACGCACTAACCTGAATTGAAACATATAATATTCACAGGGGAAGGCATGCTGAGATTTAAATATATGTTGGCTGCAGAAAAATATACAGTACTAGAGCTGGCATGGATGTTGATTTCTACTAATATATACTGCCCTGATTCCAGTAAATATTTGTTGATCGCAGTAAACATGATTGCTGTTTTTAAAAAGTTATCTGAAATTACAGTACAATGGATATATTAACAAGCTTCCCCAGTAGCTACAAATTAAGAGACCAGTTCTGCCAATGTTTGCATATGTGCTTAATTACCAACTCCTAACTAGTTCCATTATAGGGCCCCCATGTGCTTAAAGCAAAGCACATGCAGAAGTATTGGCAAGATTGGGACTTTAAGGGACTAATCCTTCAAGTTCTTGCAACTGTAAGTAGTTCCATTAACTTAAACGGGAATACTTAGAGTAACAGGCACAACAACGAACAATAAAAAGCTACAGAATCAGGCCTCAATTTAGGACTAGACTCGGACTCCCTTTCTTATCAGTAGTACTACTTAAAGCCCTGATCCAGCAAAGCATGTATACACATCCATAACGTTAAGCTTCAAGTAGTCCCATTGACTACATTGAAACAAATCATGCATTTAAATTCAGTGCTGGACCATCTACAAGTATGTCCCTATACTTACAGAATGAAATACTTCTACCAGCCTTACTCAGACTGAGAATCTGGTCTCAGGAAAAAGTTCTCCATTTTAATACACTAGTGGAATTGAAAGTTTATATTCAGTAATTTGTGTTACTGGATTTAAAAGAACATATCTGATCAAATCTGAAAAGCTAATTTGATTAACGGGAAAATACAATAATTTGAGACAAAACAGTTAGTCCTTTGCCATAAAGTAATTCAGTGTTTTGTGAAAGGCATCAAATTGACAGCCCTAGAAACTGAAATCCCTTTCAATTCTGTTTAGGTTTAAACTAAAATGGTGACTTGCAATGGAAAAATTCTTTAAGATAAAGGAAGTTAATTCCTTTTGAACAGAGTCTGAGGAAACAACAGGCGACTTTTAGATTATTGAGGGATTTAGTGTACTAGTTTCCTGAAATTTCACTTAAATATGCAAGTATTTGTACAAATGGTAATGTTTTGTATTCAGTTAAATTCTGTGGGGTTTACGACATATGCATCTATTTAGGCCAAAATGACATACTGTACTGTTACAAGATGAGAAAAATTATACAGGCATCCCTTAGATCTTTGTCTTTTAGCTGGAGACTAAATCCTATAGGAGCCTTCAAAGCACAATATGTACTTAAAATAACAAATTAGCAACCAAAGCTATCCAATACATTCATCTTCACAATTATCACTAAATCCACTCTCTGCCTACTCCCATAGACAAAGGGCTAGGGTGTGGGTGGCAGTTTGGGGTCTGAAAGCATTACAGGAAGGGATGGGTGAACATAAGTCTAGCAAGAGATAACAAAGCAGAGTGTTCAGTAACTGGAGAAGCAGTTTTCTTCTCACACTAAAATCACATCTGGGTATATATAGATAGATAATTTCCCATTATTTACACACACACACACACACACACACATATATATCCCCCTTCTGCTGGGTATGTAATCAGTTTGAAATGGCAACAGGCATTGGTGCTTTAAACTGATGTGCCCAGGAGAAGAGGAAGCATTTAGCAGACCTTTACAATAATGGACTGCAGTTACGCACATTTGGCAGCTTGCAGGAAGTTTGGATGGGGAAATTATACATGGAAACTAGGGTCTATCATTACATGAAAGAGGAATTGTTTTCAATAGCTTACATGATCATTGCTCAAAAAAACCTTTACCTACAAACCATTTATATCATCTAAAGTGTCATCTAGCTCACATATTCCCTTCTGCTACACTCAAGCTCTCTTCCTCCATATGAGGCTCAATTTTCACAAGATCAGTTCCCATTTAGGCAGCAAAATAAGGGGCAGATATTCAGAAGTGCTCAACACCCAACAGCTCTCATTGTGACACGTATGGACAGATTTTCAAAAAAACAATCTCAGCTCCCGAAACGTTGTGTGCTAGTCATTTGTTCTGGCACCTGCAAAGGAGCTGAGTTCATTTGGAAATCTTGGCAAGTGTGTAAGGTTAGAAATGGACAGATCTCTAAAAGTTGAATAAATTAAAGAAAAATAATAATGTATTTAATAATAGTTTAATAATGATTATAAATTAATGGGTATGTTAATTATTTAAATAAAGAATCCTGCAGAGCTCAGCTACTATTGATACTACAGGTCTCCTCTGTTTTGCACAATGCTACCATTATTAATTATCTGTGTAACAGTGACACCTATGTGTCCCAATACAGGAGCAAGACCTTACTCTACCAGGGACTGTTCAAACATGTAATAAAAACACAGGCTCTGTCCCTCATGACTTAAGATACAACAAGAGATGGAAGAGACAAAGGAAGGAGGAAACATTTTTAAAAGCACACTTTGCATAAAGAGAGGGAATCCCATATTGCCACAAGGCTAGCCAGTTCCAAATGGCAGCATTTGGTAGGCTTCATGGCAGAGGCAAGTCTCAAGGAAATCTCTTACAGCAAGATCCCTTCCCCTCTGCAATCTCCCAGAGTTTCCTCAAAGCTTCATAGTTACTTACCATTTTCCCTACACACTGCTGCTGTGTATGAACTCACCCAGCCCTTTGGCTGGAGGATTCCCTCTCTAATCAGAAACTTCTGGTTATTATAAACCATTTTGGCTGCTACTTGGTACTAAAGTTAACCAGTTTGATAAATATGTAAGTGCCATTAAAAACACCAGTACTAGTTTGTACACATCTGCCCTTACAGCCTTTCGCTTGAGGCTTCCCTTTTACTCCCAACTCTGCCATTTGTTCTATATGCCTGCTTCTAGAAACACTAACTGCTTCTTGTCTCCCCCAGCCCTAAGACTGCTCTCTGTTCCTACCTCCTGTCCTAAACCCACACAGATGTATCTAACACCACACCCAGAACCCCCAACCAACATTCTCCTATTAGGCCACTTGAAGAAACAGATGCTTCCCAGGCCCCCATTAAGACTTAATGGCAAATCATCTAATTGACAACAGGTTTCATACATCTACTAGTCATGGCCACAGGCAGTGTGAGAACACAAAACTTCTCTCACCTGCCCCCATCCAAACTTCCTGCAAGCTGCCAAATGTGCCTAACTGCAGTCCATTACTGTAAAGCTCTGCCAAATGCTTCCCCTTCTCCTGGGCACATCAGTTTAAAGCACCAGTGTCCCATTGCCATTTCAAAGCAATACGTACCCAGCACAAGGAATATCACCTGATGTGTCTGTACCTGACACACCACTCTCAATGGCACAGAAATGCACATCTGACTCCAGTACAGAAGAGGTTAAAATCTCTTTTACTGATAAAACATTTTAAAAGTCTTTAAAAGGAAATCTCTATACTGGAAAGGTGGAGGGGGATCAAAGGCTACAGAGCCAACTTGTCAGAAGATGCTGTGTGTAACAGGACAGGAAGCAAAGAATGTATATAGATTCTGGCTGGATCTGTGAGTGCCCCCTCATCTCCAGAACAACCCAGAAGAGGGTGAAATATGGTATATTTGGATATAATATGAGACTGATTCTACTTTTCCTGGACTCAGGCACTGCTAATGCTAAATTAAGGACATCTTCAAAGAATACTGTTACATTGCATGATGATTTGTTACTGGATCAGTCCAATTACCACAACTGAAGTGCCTTCGGGGTTTATAAAATTAGACTATTGTAAACAAATGCTTTTTCACTGGAACCAATGTAAATAATCATACACTGTCTCTTCCAGCAAGTGTACACCACCAAAAAGATCAGAGCAAATTCAAAAATGCAGCTGCTGATGTTCAAAACAGGCAGCTTTCTTTAAGCCCATTCTACTTCATATTTCCCATTTTATTTACTGAAATGGTTTGAATTTTCACAAGAAAGATCCATGCAAAATAAAATGGAAGAGTTCACCACCACAGCACCAGACTCTGATCTAACCCTGGTTTTACACTGATAGAACTCCATCAGTTTCAACACTGGTGCAAGTCATTTCTGCTAGTAAAAGCAGAATGAGACCAACAAAATTCAGTGTGTATAAAGGAAAATTGCAAGCCTCAAAGTAGACTGGAAAACATTGACTACCACAAAGTCTAACATATTCAGATTTTTAAAATAAATCATTAAAACTACTTATTGCCATACAAATACAATGAAGATGAGTGCAAAAACATACAATAAATATTAGACGACCAGATCATTAGATGCTGTAAATTGGAAAGCTCTACTTACTTCACTGGTGCTACGCTCATTTACATAATACATGTTTCCATCCATTTTCATTCAAATTTAACAAGGCTCTAAATCACAGGTTCCCAGACATTTTCCTTGCATGACTATTTTTAGATGTATTGCTTCCCACAACCCTAGACAGCATGGAGGACTCAATTTTAAAATGGCATCCTCTATGCAGGGTGACCTTACATGCACTATACATGCAAGGTCACGCTGCATGGAGGACACCATTTTGCTTTACAAAATGGCATCCTCTGCGCAGCATGACCTCACACACATACAGCACACACGAGGTCATGCCACATGAAGGGGCCATTTTGTAGTGCAAAATAGCATCCTTCATGAGACATGACCTCACCCAAATGGTGTATCTGAAGTCACGCTGTATGAAGGACACCATTTTGTACAATGGCATTCTCCTCATGCTCCTGCGACCACATCTGCCAATGGAGCAACCGCCACTTTGGGTAGCAACTAGGTTGCCAACTGTCCAATCACACCAACTCAAACACCCTTGCCCTGCCCTCTGTCCTGCCTCTTCCCCGAGGCCCTGCCCCACTCACTCCATCCCCCCTCCCTCTGTTGCTCACTCTTCCCCACCCTCACTCATTTTCACCGGGCTGGGGCAGGAGGTTGGAGTGTGGGCTCTGGGCTGGGGCCAAGGGGGTCAGAGTATGGGAGGGGGCTCCAGGCTGAGCCTGGGGCAGGAGGTCATGCAAGGTGCAAGCTCTGGGAGGGAGTTGGAGGGGGTTGAGGTGAAGGAGGAGGTGTGGGGTGCAGGCTCCAGGAGAGGGCTCAGGGCTGGGGCAAGAGGTTGAGGTGTAAGAGGGGATGAGGGGGTGATTGCCTCAGTTGCCTCCCGGTCAGTGGCACAGCAGGGCTGAGGCAAGCTCCCTGCCAGCCCAAGCCCCATGCCACTTCCTGTGCCCCCTTGGGGCGGGGATAGCAGGGGGTCTCCACACCCTGCCCGCACTCCATATGCTGACTCCACAGCTCCCATTGGCCAGGAACTGTGGCCAATGGGAACAACAGGGACAGAGCCTGCCTTAGCCCTGCTCCACTGCCAACTGTGAGTGTCCGAAGTAAGCAGAGCCAGGTGACTCCACGTACTGTCCCCTCCAGATGCCACTCCCAGAAGCAGCCAGCCAGTCCCCGCGGCCTCTGGGGAGACTGGGGGCTCTACGCGCTGACTCCGCCTGCAGGCACCACCTCCGCAGGGATATGCTGGCTGCTTCTGGGAGCCTGCCTTAGCCTCTGGACTTCCCATTTGGCTTCAGTAGCCAGGAGACAGAGCCCAGTTCCAGGAGACTTCCAGCGAAACCAGGAGGGTTGGCTACCCTAGTAGCAACCCACAGTTTGGAAACCACTGATCTAAATATTCAAGTTCCTTATCCTTTCATGTTACCAGGGCTTAAATTCTCATAGAGTATTTCCCAGAACCCCCCAACATGCTATGCAAACTCCAGGGGATTGAAAATATTTACCAGAGCTCTGCTCTAGAGAGCTCTGAATTAATTTAAGTCCTGCATGTTCCCATCCTCTCTCTTCCTGCACTCCCCTTACTCATTCACTTCACACCTTCCAACTTCTGCAACAAACAGTGGGTCCTACAGACAACAGCCTCCTGCTTCACTACACAGCCCCAGAGCAGGACCATCCCATGCACTGCATGAGGCGGGGCCCCAGGAAAATAATTGTATGTAACAATGTAATTAAAGCCTGTTTCATAAGACATACACACAAGTAGTAATGACAGCTCTTATATAATGTTTTTCATCAGTAGATCTCAAAGTAGATCAGTATCATTATTCTCATTTTACAGATGGGGAAACTGAGGCAGACAGTGGCAAAAGACTTGCCCGAAGTCACCCAGGAGGCCAGAAGCAGAGCCAAAAAAATAGAAACTAGATCAGTCCTGTACTCCATCCACTAGGCCACACTGCCTCTACACAATTCTGGCATATCCTAACTTTTGCGTGCTTAACTTTGTATTTTATAATATTCTTTTAATGTAGTTTTGTGTGTAAGTATATATTTTTTTTAAAAAATATACCCTTTCAAATATGAATGTTGTAAGAATAGTGAGGAAGTCACCCGGTGATCAATATTTAACAAGGATTCCTTCCAGGACTGCAAGGTGATTTCATAGCAGCTGTAATCAAGATGTATGAGGTTTTGCATTTTTATTTACCTGGTGTAAGTTGTCGTAATGACTGAGAACTTTGTCTATTTGGGTGTTTTCTTAAATACAATCTAATAACATATCTGCAAATGAATGTGTAAATGGACAGCGTAGAAAGATGTGAGAAAGATTACTCTGATCTGCATCCCGAGAACAAGCTCAGTCATCCAACCTTGTACATTTGGGTAGGTGACTGTATTGCTTTCTATAGCAAAATCTCCAGCTTCTGAGCAGAGGCAAGGTATTTTTCCACTAGTGGAAATCCTGACTTGCTGATAAATCTTGAGCTAGTCAGAAGCCCCCAGATAAAAGACACATAGTAAGAGAAGATCAGTCAGTCAGAGTACTATTTAAATATATCTATCAATAAGCAAGTTACTGATAGTTACCCTAAGCCTGCTTATTGGGCTATCAGAGAAGTCAGAAATTACTGACTGGGACGCTTTCCTCAGCTGTACAAAGAACAACAAAGGATGGCTTTGAAAATGCAGTGCTTCTGATTCATCTACAGACGTTGTGGACCGATCAATAGAAAGATGCCATATTTCACTGTCATATTTGCTTCAACCTAAATAAATACTTGGCACTCAACTCTGTGTATAGTACATTTGAGATCGACAGTTTGGTGATACTGGGGACTGTGCCTTTAAGAAGCTGAGCTTCCCAAACAGAAAATCTGGGCGGGGCACCCTGCAACTCTTCTTGCTGTGATATACAGCCATTTGGAACCAGACCCCACACATAGCACCGTCCATGACAGCCCCTCAAGCACTCTGAACACCTTAGTTGTAGTCTCAGATAGGTCTTCCATGGCATTCAGCCAATTTTGAAAGCAAGAATTGATATCTATTTAACTACATAAAAAAAATTTGAGGTAATAAAATACTCATTTACCTCCAGCAATATGTTTTTCAATGTACTAAAGGAACTTCATTCCAAAAGCCAGTCAAGATTCCTAATCAACAGTTGTTGTTACTTAACACACCATTTATAAAACCCAAGGACTTAAAAAGCAAGAAAATGAATAGTTAAGGAAATCATAAATCACACACAACAAAGAAACCCATTCTTATCACATAAGCCACAGGCACAGTCATTTCAAATAGGCATTGTAGCCTACTGAAGTAGACTTTATACTTTTAGAAACCATTTTAGAAACCAGAACTCCATTAGCACAACCTCCTTTATGGAAAGAGTGTTTCAGGGAGATCTTGCAAACAAGAGACACCTGCTACGTATTTTCTTGACGAGAAAGAAAGAAAGATGAAGTCAAATATACATTAAAGGATCTTGGAAGAAGAGGGATGATGAGGAAACCACACTGGGACAGCGGAGGAAAGAAGACAGGATACTGGGCTAGGTGGACCTTTGGTATGACCCAGCATGGCAATTTTTACGTTCCTAAGACCACTCACCAGCAACTGTGTCCTTACTTCAGTAAAGAGTATGGTGACAAGAAGATGATATTGTGCTTTGTCTTTTGATTGAACTTCCCTTGCCTATCTCGAGAGAGAGAGAGAGGGGCAGTCAATGTTGTCAACTCTCCCAAATGTATAGAGCAAGATGATTCTGGGAATCTGCCCTCAGTTGCTAGGGCTCTCTGTGAAGAGCATCCAGCTTCTCCTCGCCCACAAAATACGAATTAATTAATTCTGTCTCTCCCGCACCCTAAACAACTGTTCATCCCCCTGCTCCCAGCGTTCACATCACTTCTAAAAAGGAGGAGGAGTGAGGGGCTAGAAAACAAGAAAGAGGATCAAATGAGAAAGCTACAGCTTCTAGTAGCAGCAGAAAAGTCAGCTACAAGAGCACTGGCTGGCACTGTTGGGAAACTAAATAAGCTCTGAATTGAACGGTCAGCACCTATATGGTGCATGTCTATTTGGTAGCTCAGGCAGGCTATTATTGGTCATATTTTGTTACTGATGTGATTTGTGAAGTTTATAATGTAGCCAAGACTCGAATTTCCCCTGGCTGTATTGTTTTCAAACAGAAAAATATATAATTCTTGGACTCTTATTGTAAAACTTTTTGAATAATATGTTTAATTATGCAGTTCTCAAAGTTATACCAATGTGAAGTGGACTATTAATGCTGTTTCTTTTTAACACCCAAATCCTGACATCCTAACTCAGTTTTTACTGAGTCCTTTCCCAGCTTAAGCTGTCATTGACATCCTCAAGAGGTTTGTTAAAGGTATTTCCCTAGAGGTGGAGCCAGTGCAATCCTCTCCTTACCAATCTATCTAGGCACTTCTCTCCCCACTCCCCACTCCTACATTAATGTTTATATCATATCAGATTTTAGAATTTGGAGATTATAAAACTGGGCCCTAACAACTATGGCAAACACTTCCACATATGGTTATATTTACCCACATGAATAATCCCTCTATTTGTATGAGCAGAGCTCAGCTGACGCATCAGTGCTTGCTGGACTGGGGACTTAGTTTACTCACTTATTTTGATAGAAAAAGCTAGGTTTTTGTATTATCATAATTTACAAATAAGTAATACATTTTAATGCATTGGTATCCAAGTCCTCAGGCTTCTGGGCACTTTCATAAAAGATAACTGCAGAGCAGGAGCAAAATAAGAGCCCAATCCTGCAAAGATTTGGCTTTAATGAGATTACCCATGATGTATAATATTAAGCATGTATATATGTTTTTGCAGGACTGAGGCCTAAAACAGGCAGAGAAATAATATCTTGCCTATATGGTACAGTATGTGTAAAGCATGCGTGGACTCTATAAAGAGGTTTTTCTGCATTTCATGCCAAGATGTTAGCTTTCTTGCACTGCTTCTGAACTGTGGGGCCCAATCCTGCAATTGCTAAGATTTCAAAACAATTGACTTCAATTATGTGCACGCAACAGCTGCAGGATCAGTGCCCCTTCATTCTTTTAAGAAGCTCTCAGTGCACAGACTGAGCTTGAGAGAGGATCCCTATGGAATCCCATTGGCAGGCTGGACAAAGATTAATGTATTATACATTTTAATTTCAACTTAAAAAATAAAAATCAAGAAAAAAACTTTTATGATGGCCACATGACAATTAATAGTTATACAGGACAACAGAAAGGAACATATTCCTTAGCACTTTGGATCAACCCAAATGTGTTTGTTCTTCTTCAGAGTTTTGTAGTACTTTACACAATGTTCTTTTTAAGCAAATATAAGGACAGTGAGTCTACAGTACCACTTATGTTGATCTAACTTATGTTGCTCAGGGGTGTGAAAAAGACAGCTTCTACCTCTCATGGCAGTGGAGTAATTATGCTGACAGGATACTGCTCTCCCGTCAGCATAGAGCATCTTCACCAGGCACGCTGCATTGGTGCAGCACTTCTGGTGTAGACCTGCCCTAAGACTGTATGAGTTTTGCTCATTCCAGGAAAGGCTTATACTACTTAGATGTCTTCTCATTAAAGAACTTCTCTCCCTTTACAGCAGGCTCCATTTTTGTTTCTTAAGAGTTCATTCCTTATTAATACTCTTACCCGCCTGAAATTATATCTTCCCTATAGAGCCTATCACAAAATTCTGATTTGAGTTTTAGCACAGATTTCAAGAATAAATAGTTTGGTGATGTTAGTCTTCATAAATGTCAATGGCCATACTGGGTCAAACCAGTGGGCCATCTAGCCCAGTATCCTGTCTTCCAGCAGTGGCCAATGCCAGATGCTTCAAAGGGAATGAACAGAACTGGGCAATTATGAAATGATCCATCCCTAGTCATCCAGTCCCAGCCTCTGGCTGTCAGAGGCTTATAGATACCCAGAGCATGGGACTCCATCCCTAAACATCTTGGCTAATAGCTATAGGTGGAACTATCCTCCAGGAACATATCTAATTCTTTTTAAATCCAATTATAGTTTTGGCCTTCACAACATCCCTTGGCAATGAATTCCACAGGTTGACTGGGTGTTTTGTGAAGAAATACTTACTTTTATTTGTTTTAAATCTGCTGCCTATTAATTATATTAGGTGACCACTTGTTCTTGTGTTATGTGAGTGAGCAAATAAATACTTCCTTATTCACTTTCTCCACAGTATTCATGATTTTATAGACCTCTATCATATTCCCTTTTAGTAATCTCTTTTCCAAGGTGAACTGTTCCAGTCTTTATAATCTGTCCTCCTTGGGAAGCTGTTCCACACTCTTAATCACTTTTGTTTCCCTTCTCTGTACCTTTTCCAATTCTAATATATCTTTTTTTGAGACAGAGCATTCAAGGTGTGGGCGTACCATGGATTTATATAGTTGCATTCTGATATTATTTACTGTCTTATCTATCCCTTTCCTAATGGTTCCTAACATCCTTTTAGCTTTTTTGATTGCCCCTGAATATTGAGCAGATATTTTCAGAGAACTATCCATGATGACGCCAAGATCTTTTTCTGGAGTGGTAACAGCTAATTTTAGATCCCCTCATTTTATCTATATAGTTGGGATTATGTTTTCCAATGCACATTACTTTGCATTTATCGGTACTGAATTTTATCAGTCATTTTGTTGTCAGGTCGCCCAGTTCATGGAAAAATCCTATAACATTTAATATTGAATTCTGTTCCTGCAATAAAATTTCATGGGATGATTTTTTAAAAAATAGAAGGGTTATCATTCTAATTTAAACTCTACAGCTTCTAGAGCAATCTTTATACAGCTCTATTGGTTTGATTGTTATTTAGTTCTATAGCTTTTTTTCTAGATGGATCAGTTAAGAGCTCTGGTTTGTGCCATGAAATAGGGTTCCAAGACTTTTCACTTGGACGACTGTGTCAACAGTTGCTAAATCCACATATGAGGTACTGACTCACTGCCTCAAGTGAAGCTCAATAACCAGGAACTAAGGGAAGTATATAAAAGTGATTCTCTAGAGCAGGCCTGCACAACTCAGAAAGCAGCGAGGGCCATATCACTGCAAAAAAAACAGCTTTGGGCCAAAAAGCCCCCCCCTCGCCCCCGCCCCCCCCCCATCTGTTTCCCCCCACTCCACCGCTTGGCTTGCCCCACCCCTACTTACCCCCCACGGGCCGCACAGTGAGCCTGTGTGGGCCGCATGTTGTGCAGGCCTGCTCTAGAGAGAGAGGGAACTGGGGTCTGAGACAAAGAAATTTCTGCAATCAAACTTAGTCTGATTTTTACATTTTACTACGGTTGTGTGAATTGTCAATATACCCAGTGCACATGAAAGTGATACATTTGGACTAAATGCAGCATAAGCAGCAGTGTAAGTAACTTTTATTCAGAGCAGGGTAGGAAACCTGCATACTTGCAGGCTATTATGGAGGTAAATCCTAAGTAATTCAGATATAGGTTCAGGTCCACATTTCAAACACCTGGAGTTTGGAGGCTCTGGAGCCATTGTTCCAGTTTGTCCTCAAACAAAGGACATGTAGTCAAGAGTGCCATGGTTCGAATCACAACTGAAACCCTTACCCATTGTATGTTTTGAGCCAGAGTACTTTACTTTCTTGTGCCTCAGTCAATGCAGCTGGTGAGTTGTGAAAGCAGCAGACCTTCACTGAAAAACCAGATGCTCCATCTGAGCTGAGCTTTTCCAAAAAACACAGTAAAATGAACACATGCTTTCTTTATCACTGCAAAACTAGTCAATAAAAATGTGCTGTGCTGGAAATACAAATGCAATCTCTGACAACTAATTATATGTCATGACTGTACATTGAAAAAAATAACACAAACAAGAAATACCCAACTATTAAGTCCTATAGAACTAAGTGATTGTTAATTCCTAAGGTTTGGATTCCACAAACATTTAAGCATGTGAGTAACCTGTCTCACAAGTTGTTTCATTGAGTCCAATGGACTACTTGTATATAAGTGTTTGTAAAACTGGGACCTAAATGAGTATCCGAAACTGGGAAGTATATTTCTGTTTATCAAGCATTAATCATCCGTTAAAACCTGAAACCAGTGTGAAATTTCTCAATACCTATGGCTGTTTGAGTGCATTTTGATTCTGATATGGTGTGCATTTCATCTTTCCTAGCCAACACATACACTAAGCAATGAAGGAATTTAATCAAGAAAATAAATCATATCCAATTCATCTGCAATATTCAGAGTAAATCTAGAGATACCTCTGAGCAGATCAAATGTAGCCCTAATTAGAGCTGGATGAAATATTTCAGCTGAAACTTTTTTTGCTGAAATATGCAGATTCGGGTAAACCAACCATTTTGTGAATTGATGACAATTTCCATCAAGTCTTTTGGTTGAAGAAAAATTTTGGAAATGTCAGTATGTTTAATTTTGAAATTTCTGAAGTGAACCATTTTGATTTTTTGAGCTAGATCCACAAGGGGACTTAGGCACTATTAACAAGGCTTGGGAAGGAAGTGGTGCTACCATCACCATTGAAGTTGATGGAAACAAGATATTTATATTGTGTTGAAATTTTCTTGGTGAAAACATGCTATAAATAAATTATTTTAAGGTACTTTGTATAGGGCCTGCAGATAAGATGCCTCTCTTGAGAATCCCTGAGCATCTATTCAATAGTTACATTTGTTTCTTCACATCAGATTTGCATTCACAGCCAAAGGTTTACTTTAACACTCCCTCTCCCCGCACCGCCCACATGTTGCTACATGGATTTGACACTTCTAACATTCTGTTTCTAAGGCAGCTACTGGTTTCACATTCCAAACACTATGAGAACTGGACACCTTCTTGCTATTTCCATCTCTCTTCTTAAAAAGATTACAGCTCCAGTCCTGCAAATCTGCTTCCCATGGAAGGACCCTCACAACCATGAAGAGCTGCATTGAAGTCAGTGGAGCTCCATGCCTGAATATCTGGGGTTTTATTCTCCACAGCCTTGGTTTTATGTAGTCATTATGTGCAAAATGGCTGTAGAGTGCTACCATTCTAATTTGGTTGTGTTTTAGACCTATTTTGCAAATAAATGTAAATGTCTACATAAGATGCAATCCTGTGGAGAATCAAGCCCTTAGTCTCTAATGATTTCTTCTTCTTCTTAAGATTACAAGTAAATCTTAGCATTAGGGTGAACAGATGTCCCGATTTTATAGGGACAGTCCCAATTTTTGGTTCTTTTTCTTATATACACTCCTATTACCCCCCACCCTGAGCCTGATTTTCACACTTGCTGCCTGGTCATCCTACTTAGCATTCACTTAGCATCCAATGTAATTTTTATCCTCATAGAAGGAAATGTATACAACTAAATTTCCATCTGTTGCTTTTCAGTCTGTCACCATTCTTGAAAGGGAAGGTAATTGGCAAGACAGGCTGGAATGGAAAACTTCAAACGTACTAAAAGCAAAACATACCTTTAACGCATACTTGGAAGAAAGGTGCAGAGGGATACAACAATTTTTCCAGTACATTTCATCACCTGAAGTCCTGCTGGAAAAGTAAGAAACTGATTGTATAAGATATGCTCATATGTGTGGTCATAATATATGATCCCCTCTAAGGCCCAGATTCAGTAAGATAGCTAAGCACATGTATATGAGAAGTCCTAGTACAGGGGTCAGCAACCTTTCAGAAGCGGTGTGCCGAGTCTTCATTTGTTCTCTGTAATTTAAGGTTTTGCATGCCAGTAATACATTTTAATGTTTTTGAAAGTCTCTTTCTATAAGTCTATAATATACAACTAAACTATTGTTGTATATAAAGGTTTTTAAAATGTTCAAGAAGCTTCATTTAAAATTACATTAAAATGCAGAACCCACTGGACTGGTTGCCAGGACCTGGGCAGTATGAGTGCCACTGAAAATCAGCTCGTGTGCCACTTTCGGCACAAATGCCATAGGTTGCCTACACCTGTACTAGGGACTTAAAAGTACCTTGCTGATTCAAAGCCTAAATGCTGTAGAGTGTAGAGAAAAGAGACAAAAATCCAAAACATCTCTATAATTCCTGTTGAAACAGATGTATTATTTGTGGACGGTACGTTAAACAGATGCAACATTGATCCTCCAGCTAAAAAGAAAACATTCTCTCAGTGTCTTGTGACTGATAAGTCTTATGAAGAATATTTTCTAAGTCAACAGAATTTTTACCTCAGGGAGTTAAAAAAAAAAAAAAAAAAAGTTGATTAAAGAAACTTCCCTGTTCACCTGAAGGTTTAAAAACAAGACCCTTTTTGGTTTGCAGATACTAGCATTTTTTATTCAGGCATAGAATCTAGAGTATGAACACTTTCAGGAATGTGGCCATTTTTGGCCTGTACAGCACTGGCCATTATGGAACATGCTGCATGCCTGATGAAGAGCACTTGCAACTAATTTTTTATCTAATTTCTGACTCCTAAAGGGTGAACCCCAAACATGTCAATTTTTAATCTCAAGCACCTCTCTTCCATTACATGGGGACTGTGGTGGGACAGTTGCTTCCACTTTGTCAGACAAAGGGTTAATAGCAGCCCTTGGAGTGGCTGTGCAGAACCCAATCAATCAGAGAAGGCTTAGAGGCAGCCAGTCAGGGCCAGGCTGGGCCCTATATAAAGGCTGAAAAGCAGAGGAGACAGCAATCTCTCCCTGACAAGCAAGGGAGGAGGATGGGCTCCCAGCAATAGCAAGCACCTTAGGCACAGTTAGGGTGACCAGACAGCAAATGAGAAAAATCAGGAGGCGGGGGGGGGGGGGTAATAACAGCCTCTCCAAGAAAAAAATCCAAAAATTGGGACTGTCCCTATAAAATCAGGACATCTGGTCACCCTAGGTGCAGCAGCACTGAGCAGGCTCAGGGGAGCATAAGAAAAACTCCAGCCTGATACCTGCCAGCTGAGGTCCCTGAAAAAAACGGCTGAGAAGGTGCAAGGGCCAAAGGGCAAGTGGCCCAGAAAGTGTGATCAGTAGAGGGGAGAGAAGGAGGGCAGAACATGGCTGCTTCCAAAGGATCCCCGGGCTGGGACCCAGAGTAGTGGGTAGGCCTGGGTCCCCCTCCCTCTGCCCTTTACACTGCACCTAGCTGTAGACGAGCTTGGCCCGATACAGACTGTAGCTTGCCTCTGAGGGGCTATACTTTGGGGCTGCAGTTGGCCACGAGGGCAGGTGCAGACTGAGGACTGTGGGTACCCCCAGAAGGGGAGAAAACTGAGTGGGGCACAGCTGGAGGGCTGTGTCCAGGGGAGGACACCACAAGCCAGGGAGCAACACGGATCCCAGACAGCAGAGCAAGCAATGGGTGGGATACCACGTGCAGAGGGCGCCCCATGGCTAGGACAGAGCTAATTCCCGGAGCAACCAGCAGGAGGTACTGCGGTGGTGAGTCTGCAACCTGTTATAGGGGCATTTGGGGCACTTTATATAATTCTAAAATTACGCTAATAGGATTTTCACATTTTGAATGGCCCTGGAAAAATGGTATTGTAGTTGTTTAAATACTTTAAAGGCGGGGCGTGAGGGAATTATGTGCGCTTAAAGGCAGTCCTTTCCATTTTGAAAGTAAGAGGTTCTACCTTAACATGAGGAAAGAGGAACGGAATTCTAATGTTTTGCTACACTATAAGAAGAAATCATTGGATACACAGTTTTACTTTTCAGACTGAAGAGATACAAAGCTTATGTGACTGGCTTGCCCCTTCTCTCTAATCCTTTGCCACACAGATCTAAAGATCCATTGTCCCACTTGCACTCACTATAACGGGGAGTAAGCCTCTCCCATGAGCTACTTAATTTAAACACAGCCTGAAAAAAAGACTCCATAGCAACTCTAAGATGGCTTTTCAATTAGCAAGGAGGATTTATAATGCCTGTCCCTGCAACAGATATTCTTTTTATTTATTTTGAGGAATTAACTGGAGAAAAGAGCAGCTGAAACATGTGACATAGAATATAGTTTGAATAGCTATGCACAGCTAACTAACTTCACAGGTTTCCTCTATCTCTGACCATAGGACCCCAGAATATCCACCTCTTTGGAAGATGAGTTAAAGTAGCTGCTGTTTTCCTGACAAAGTTCTAAAGACTATCCCATGAGATGATCAGAAATATTCTCCCAAACAAACCCTCTTTGTTAACACAGAGTTAAACTTGTAAATATGCATTTCATTAAAAATAGTACAGTAAGAGAACACCATGGTTCTAAGGTGAAGCACTCAAAAGTCAGAAATGCCAAAGTTAAGAGTCCACAACCTTCACTCTGACACCTCCATCCAAATGCATACTCTCAGCCACTTACTTCATTATCTCCTGTTACTTTTCAGATAATGCACTATAACATGCAATAGGTAGAGAGGCGGGGGGCTTGATTTTCATACAATGAACTTTGAAGTCTGCGTGTGTGTGCATTTCTCCATGCAGAGATGTAACCACTGAGAGAGATGAAGTGGCTGTCCTCTTTTTTTTTTCTGTCCTGTTTATGTGTTGCTCTGCTGAAAGAATAATTTAGTCCCACTCCTGTTTCTTGTGTGAACCATTGCTTTTTGTATGTGCACTTACTATATAGAGAGGGCAAACATGGGACATTTGCACCTGTACTCGGCTACATGCATGTGCAGTCTGTATGTCGTAAGCAGGCATGAGAAGTCGTGAGTTCCAAAAACAAAACACCGGTTTCTAAGACTTGTGGTAAAGCAGTAACAAGTTGTAATGCTAGTATACTGCTGTCCCCTTGTTGAACCTGCCATTATAGAAAATGCCACAGATACTACAGTAACATGCGTTACACATACACACAAGAGCAGGCATGCAAGTGGGCCTCTACATTTAAAATATCAGGTCCTTAATCTCTGTGGGAGTCAACCTACTGCCTTTCAGAAGGACTACGTTCTCTTTAAAAAATAGTCACTTTTTATTTTAATAACAATACAGACATTCTGGGGCGGCAAATATATGAACAATGTGCCTTTAATATTAAATCCATCTTTGCCGATGTGTTGTGGTTTAGAACTAGGGAGGGCATTAGCTGTTTTGGTTTCCTAGTCTTTTTTATATTAAGCTTCAACTTAGTTTGGTTCAATCCTTATTTTGTAAGTATGTAAATACAGGCAATCCAGTGCCAATACAACAGCTAAAATTTTGGTCCAAATGAAACACAGAGCCCTAGGACATAAACTTCCAAAATAAAAATAAAAAGGATTGAAATGAAATCTGACATTGCAGCTTGTTAAACTGGAATACTATCAATGATATTTTACTAAATGTCAGTTAAGTATCTTTAAGCAAAATGAGGATGACTTTCGGAAATGAAATGGTCATTGACTGAATACATATCATGATGGAAACATAGGAATGACCATATGAAATCAGTGGTCATCTAGTCCACTATCGTATCGCTAACAGCAACCAGAATCAGAGGCTTCAGTGGAAGTTTCAAAACTGCACACCCCTGCAGTAGGCAGCTATGAAATCACCTACTCAGAGGGAAAGTTTATTCTTAATCTCCAATAGTCAGAGATTAATTTATGCTCTGAAAAACAAGGGTTTGTATCCTTTCCAAAGGTCTTCGTTTTTACTTTGAATATTTACTATTATAACTGTGTACATTCTTGTCATCCAGAGACATGTGTAATCTTTTTTTTAATTCTATTGAGCTGTTGGCATCAACGATGTCCTATAGCAATGAGTTCCACAGGTTAATTGTGTGTTTTATGATAGAGTATTTTCTTTTACCAGTTTTGAATTTGCTACTTTTTACTTTATATTATAAGAAAAGGTGAATAGCATGGAGGTCAGGAACGTCTATGTACTATTAATTATTCTATATACTTTTATCACATCCACTTATTCATCTCCTCTCCAAAACAGATAGTCCTAATCTTTTCAACCTCTCTTCACATAAGAATTTTTCAATGCCCATAATTATTCTCATCCTGCACTCCCTCTATTGTTATTTTGTCCTCTTTGAGACTGGGGGACCATAACTGAACACAGTATCCCAGATAAAGTCATACCATTGATTTCTATACTAGTATTAGAATATGGCTTGTATTATTGGCCATCCCATTCCTTGTGTAGTTTATTTTGTTTGCTTAATAATGTATTGCTTTTCTTAATCTTTGCTACACATTGAATAGAAATCTTCACTGAGCTGTCTGTAATGATGCTCAGTTTTTTCATAGAGGTTACTGGATTTCTTTGTTCCTATCTGACAGTGGCTCGTACTAGATACTTCAGGAAAAGTTATAAGAACCCTGCAGTAGGCAGATGTGGGATAATCTGCCCACCACAGAGGTCTCCTTGGGTCTTTAATTATTAGAGATTGACTTAGACCCTGAAGCATAAAGTGAAGGTGTTTTCCTGTGCTAGTAGAGTTAATTCAGAACACGGTAAGGTATAGGCATAGTTTAAATTATTCCCTTCAAATGTGCATTATTTTGAAGTTCTCAACATGTAATTTTATCTGCCATTCTGTTCCCCATCCACCTCAGATGGTTAAACCCCTCCAAAGTTCTTCAGTCTTGTCAACCCCCCTAAATAATTTTGTGTCATCTGCAAATTTTTCCACCTCCCGGCTCACCTCTTTGTAGATCATTCACAAATATATTAAACAACATTGGTCCTAGTATGAAACCTGTGGTACCCCTCTGCTAACCATTTGCCAGGAGGAAAATTACTATTCTTCATTTTCTGTATCTTAGCCAGTTTCTGATTCATAACAATGTTCTGTCTCTTATGCCATGAATACTTAGTTTGCTTAGTAGTCTGTTGTGAACGACTTTGTCAAAAGCCTTTTGAAATAGACTAAATAAATTACAGGAACTGGCTCTCCTTTAGTCACTATTTTATTGGCACATTCTAAGAATTCTAATACATTACGGAAAAAAAATATTCCCCTATCAAAGCTAGGCTGGTTGGATCCTAAGAGATTGTGATCTTCTAGATGTTTCACAATTCTATTTTTAGTTGGTTACCTTTTCAACCAAATTCCTAAGTACAGAAGTAAGATTCACTGGTCTGTGATTACCCAGATAGCACCTTTTTGAAATATAGGTTTGCCATTCACCAGTTCTCTGGTGTAGCACCTAATTTCAGTGAGAGAATGCATGTTTTTGCCAGGAGATTGACAACTGATGATGAATGCTTCATGGAATTATATCCGTTTGAATCTTAGTTATGGATCTTAGCACATACTGTTATAAGACAGCTCTATTTCTGTATGTACACAAATAATTAGTACCTATTAATTAGTAGGTAAGGTGCTAATAGATGGCACTGAAGAATGTATAGTACAGTTCCTGGCTCTTTCAAAACCAATAAAACTGGTTATTGTGTGACTGCAAATGGCTTCCTCTTTGCAGCTCTTTACACATGCTGTCTTAGCTGACTGATTAGGAAACATTTGTTTTCAGTGCAACAAATCTCATCCTAAATTCTGCAGGGATGTAAAAGTGGCCACAGATAGGGAAAGGTAAGCAAGTGCTAAAATGTGTGTGGTGAGGTGCTTCCCCTGTTTCCAATCTAACAAGATGCAGTAAAGATAGCTGGATTTTATCAATATGTTTCAGGTTGTGGCAATGCCCTTTTTATCTCCAGAGCTCCCCAAGCAGACCATTGCGGTTTGCACTCTTCTTTCAAGAACGCCAAGACTTGGTGTGATGTGATAGACAATAAGGGATATAGTTCCATCTTCATGCACAAGGATTCACCAGGACATATCCTTTGTTATTATATCTATTTTGAGAAAACAATTCTGCAGAAGCGGATTGGGTCTGATATCCTGGACCCCTTTGATGTGAACTGTGAAAATAACTTAAATTGTTTACTATATTAGATTATATTTTTAGCAGTCCCCGTGGTATTGTCTGTGAATTTCCTGTAGCTCTGCATTACAGATGGGCATAAATATCAGTTTTATTTAGAGACTATGCCAGATAGCCAGCATTTTACAATCTTGCCTACAGCAAATATTGCAGAGAGACAAATGGAAGGGGAACAGCCTGTACAATTTTAACATCAAGGCCTTTGCTTGGGGAAAAAGCCCTGCTGTGAGTTTTATTTTTCTTGTTTTAGTTTATTTTATTTTTCTAATTTTTTTAAGGCTTTATCAGTCTGGACTCAAATAACCCTTAGATCTATTGTTCTCAACTGGAAACTCTGATTTAAAGTTTAAACATTAAACAAAAAGGAAATCAAATTAAAATTGGCTGTAAACTCCAGCAAGTTGTGTCTTGTTCATTTGGTGCCAGCCAACTCCATCCCTTTTGACCCAGCTATCACTTTTATGAATCCAGCCCATTGTGTTGCATGGTATAGTGCTGGCTTGCATGAATCACAACATAAAGTAATTGATGGACTGATATATCAATGTAGTCAATATGAAAGTTGCTGGGTGCACGTACAAAATGTGACAGATGATTGTTTAAACCAAATACTTCAATAAAAACAGAAGCTCATTACAGCTACACAACCAACCCTCCTTGGCTCCTCCATCTTTCAAACAAAAGCCTGGAAAGAGGGGAGTCTTGTATCATGTCCTAAAGGTCAACAGTCTCAAATTCTCTTGGACCAATGGAGAAAACAAATTCCAGAGTCAAGAGCGGAATCATCTAGACTTAAGGAAGTAGCCTCGGCAGCAGCTGTTTCCTGTGCCTTCACCACACTCTTCTCTGATCTACACTTTTCTTGAGTGTGCCTGGTTATAGCCACAGTGAGGATGTGAATGATGACGGAATGCCTGATCTTTCACTTAGTCAGAGTACAAATGAACTGGCAGCTACTGCAGCATCCATATCTCAAATGGATGTAACCATGCACAGTCCTTAAGAAAAGTGTAGATCAGAGAAGAGTGTGGTGGAGGCACAAGAAACAGCTGATGCTGACGTTAGTTCCTTAAGTCTAGATGATCCAGGACTGTGGACTCACTTGAGCAGTAGCCTGAGACACTTCTTAGTACTGCGTGGGCCACAGCAAGAGAAACACTTCATGTTCCCCAAAGACAATGAAAATAGAAGTTTCCATCCAACACATTACTGGTGTGAAATCCCCAATGGCGACAAAGTGAAAGGCCATGGCTTATATACTCAAAAACCCAGAATGCTGCATATTGTTTTTGTTGCAAACTCTTCCAGTCTAATGTTCCAGCCACATTGGGTTCTACAGGAAGAAAGGACTGGAAAAATGTGGCTAGAAATCTGGCATGCTATGAGAAGGAAGCAAATCATCAGAGAGCATTCCATAGGTGGAAAGAGCTTGATATGAGATTACGGTTAAAGGCCACCATAGATGATCAGCATCAAGAGAAGATTGCATCAGAGTTCTTTACTGGCAAAATGTTCTGAAAAGACTCATTGCCACTGTAAGATGCTCGCTACCCAAAACCGAGCACTGTGTGGAACTTCAGATCAGCTGTGTGCGCCAAACAATGGAAACTTCCTTAAAATTGTGTAGCTGATGGCTGAGAACTGAGAAGCATTTAAGAAGGGTCACCACCCAAGAAATGTACACACACCATTACCTTGGAATACAATTCAAAATGAGATCATACAGTTACTGGCAACAAAAGTCAGAAGATTGTGGCAGATCTGAAGTCAGCAAGATATTACTCTATTATTCTGGACTGCAAACCTGACATCAGTCATACAGAACAAATGACTTTAATGGTGACAAAGAGTCCTGTGGCACCTTAAAGACTAACTAAAGTATTGAAGCAGAAGCTTTCATGGGCTAATACCCACTTTGTCAGATGCATGCAGTGGAAGTATCCAGGGGCAGGTATAAATAGGTAGGCAAGAACCAGGTTAGAGATAACAGGGTTAGTCCAATGAGGCTGAACCTGCTTATCATCTCTAATCAGGGAGGGTGAAGTATTCCTCTAGCAGCTGAACTGAAGGTGTGAACAGCGAGAGAAGAGAAACTGTTCTTGTAGTTAGCCATTCATAATCCCTATTCAGTCCTGAATTGATTGTGTCAAATTTGCAAATGAATTGCAGCTCTGCAGTTTCTCTTGAATTGAAGTCTGGTCTTGAAGTTTTTTTGCTGCAATATGGTGACTTTGAAATCTGTAATTGTGCAGGGAGATTGAAGTGTTCTCCTACAGGTTTTTGTATATTGCCATTCCTGATATCTGATTTTTGTCCATTTATCCTTTTTCATAGGGACTGTCCATTTCAGCCGATGTTCATAGCAAAGGGACACTGTTGGCACATAATGGCATATATTACATTGGTAGATGTGCAGGTGAATGAACCAGTGATGGTGTGGCTGATCTGGTTAGGTCCTGTGATGGTGTTGCTGGTGTAGATACGTGGGCAGAGTTGGCATCGAGGTTTGTTGCATGGATAGGTTCCTGAGTTAGAGTTATTATGGCGTGGTGTGCTGTTGCTGGTGAGAATATGCTTGAGGTTGGCAGGTTGTCTATGTGGACTAACCCTGTTATCTCTAACCTGGTTCTTGCCTACCAATTTATACCTGCCCCTGGATACTTCCACTGCATGCATCTGACAGAGTGGGTATTAGCCCACGAAAGCTTATGCTTCAATACATTAGTTCATCTTTAAGGTGCCACTGGACTCTTTGTCACTTCTGCAATTCCAGACTAACACGGCTACCTCTCTGATTCTTGACTTTCATGGTGCATTTTGTAACAACAACAGAACATAGTGAAAATGTCCCTGCAACGGTGACTGTCAGAGAGCATTTTCTAGAATGTATTGACACTGATGATACTATAGGAGCTGATATGACAAATGTGCTTCTTAAAAAGCTGAAAGACATGGGAATTGCGAGAGCTGACATGAGAGGTCAGGGCTACAATGATGGGGCCAACATGAGAGGAAAGAACAGAGGAGTGCAGACACGGATCTGAGAGTTAAACCCTTGAGCTTTTTTTGTCCCATGCAGTTCTCATTCATTGAACTTGGTGTTCAGTGATGCAGCATCAGCTTCTAGTGAGGCTGCTGATTTTTTTTAATGTAATTCAAAGCAACTCTATATTTTTCTCAACTCATCAATGGCAAATTTTGAAGCAACATTTGGGAACATCCTCTCTGAAACTGAAACCACTGAGTGCCACACAATGGGAAAGTCGAGTGGAGGCGATAAAGCCTATCAAACACCAAATTGTAAAGATAAATGATGCCATAGTTGCCATTGTGGAGGATAATGCTATGACAGGGACTGTTCTTGGGAGAACAATGGCAAAGGGAAAAAGAATCACCAGAAAAAAACATAATTTCAAATTTCTGTGTGGCTTAGTGTTGTGGCATGACATACTGTTTGAAATAAATGTTGTAAGCAAGAGACTCCAAGGTGTTGACCTTGAAATATCTGGAGCAATGGAAAAACTGGACAAAGCAAAGTCAGACCTCCAATCTTACTGGTCAGATGACGGATTTCAAAATGTTCTGAAGACTGCACAGAAGATGGCAAAGGACCTTCACACTAAAGCTATTTTCCCACCCATTCAAGAATACAAGAGTCACCAAAGAAGACGACATTTTGATTACAAGGACAAGTGCAGAGTCCTGCACTTAGGATGGAAGAATCCCATGCACCACTACAGACTTGAGACCAAGTGGCTAGCCAGCAGTTCTGCAGAAAAGGACCTACGGGTATAGTGGATGAGAAGCTGGATATGACTCAACAGTGTGTCCTTGTTGCCAAGAAGGCTAAGACCATTTTGAGCTGTACAAGTAGGAGCATTGCCATCAAATCAAGGGATGTGATCATTCCCCTTTATTCGGCATTGGTGAGGCCTCATCTGGAGTACTGTGTCCAGTTTTGGGCCCCACACTACAAGAAAGATGTGGAAAAAATCCGAAAAAATCCAGCAGAGGGCAACAAAAATTACTAGGGAGCTGGAGCACATGACTTATAAGGTGAGACTGAGGGAACTAGGATTATTTAATCTGCAGAAGAGAAGAATGAGGGGGGATTTGATAGCTGCTTTCAACTACCTGAAAGGGAGTTCTAAAGAGGATGGATCTAGAATGTTCTCAGTGGTAGCAGATGACAGAACAAGGATAAATGGTCTCAAGTTGCAGTGGGGGAGGTTTAGGTTGAATATTAAGAAAAACTTAAATGCTGAAGCACTTGAAAACGTTACCTAGGAAGGTGGTCAAATCTCCATCCTTAGACGTTTTTAAGGTCAGGCTTGACAAAGCCCTGGCTGGGATGATTTAGCTGGGGATTGGTCCTGCTTTGAGCAGGGGGTTAGACTAGATGACCTCCTAAGGTCACTTCCAACCCTGATACTCTGATTCAATTGTACCCACAAGCAAACAGCTAGTCAGTGAAGATGATGAAAAACTGGTGTAATATGTTCTCTGCAACTTCCACTGCCAAAAATTGGCAGTTATATATTACACCATCCAAAGCATCTGAGTGACATCAGATAGAGTCCACTGCAGGAATCCCATATGGAGGCTAAACCAACAAGAGGCAGCATGGTCCAGTGGATTGATCTTATGACTCAGTAGACCTGGATTTCTCTTCTCAGCTCTGCTACTGATCTGCTTTGTGACCTCGGCATGTCATTTCACAGCTCTGTGTCTGTGCTTTCTCTCCCATCCTTTGTCTATTTGAATTGTAAGTCACTTGAGGCAGTGATAATTTTGTGTGTTTGTACCATCCCTACGCACTCTTGTAATAAAAAAGGCAAAAAAAACTGTGGCAAGAGTCAGATCTAAGAGAAAGTCATAAGTATCATGAGAAAACGTTCTTTTTGCCACCAACACCACCTGAGTTCCCAGAAACAGCTATTTAATTGTGGAATGAATCAAGAAAATTGAAGATTTCATTCTTTTCAGTCATATCTGCCTTATTCAATTTTGTCTATGCAATCAGATGATGGAGGATGGTAGATGTAGCCAAAATGAGTCAATGTCTACTTGATTTGCAAACCCACATTTTCTGGGTTCAGCAACAAACCAAACTTTGTCTACACCTCAGTGCTGATGAGCAGACTCTTTCCAAGAAGGAAAATATAAAACCTACTCCATCATTGTGGGGAAGCTCCAGTACAGTAAGTAGAATCATATACTATCACTCCATAAGCAAAACCTGCTGCTGAGGGGAAAGAAAGATTGATTGTTTTTGAGGTTTTCAAATCATTTTTCTTATTTTTTTCTTTTAACCTGAAGGGATGTACACCAAAATTTCCTTCCTGTCTGGATGAGTTAAGCTAGAACATTTCAGGGCCTGATTCTCAGTTACTTCTGTTTAAATCAGGTATAACTCCACAGAGTTATTCCAGTGTAAAAAGAGGATGAAAGATTTTGCCCCATTGTAGCCAACTCATAATGGTAGCAGCCATTCAGAACAGTATCAGCATTTTTAACCAAAACACTCAACTTTCCCTTGGAATGTATGAGATTTTGAAGCTCATTTACCGGCACTCCAACATCATCTGAGATTCCTTTCCAGTATTCTTTTAGTGCAGTGGGTAGAGTGGATCTGTACCCTGTTAAGGATAAGGGGAAATGGCCATCAACTGCCTCTAGCCAGCTTCTTTGGAAACTTTGAAAGCCTTTCATAGAGATAGATTCATTAGCTTTGCTGTGGATAATAAAAGTATAGGGAAAACCCTGTCTCTTTGAAAGGAAAGTCAAGGATATGGACCAGAAATACCTTAAAAATCCTTCCCTAGAACTCTGCACAAACTGACCAGAAACAGGTACAAGCTAAATAACCAAATCTGCACTTTTTCAATTAAGGCAAGATTTCTGGCAGTTTGGGGGAGAAGGCTGGAAGACTGAGCATACCTTCCCAAGCAAATAACAGCTTGGGGAACTCTTACTGCAATTTGAGATAAGCATAATAAATTATGCAGCACACCCAAAGCTATAAATAAACAGTTCTTTAAAAGTCTATACAATTCCCATTCTAGGCCTACACATGAGGCCCCTGGAAATGTTCTTTGCTAAAATATAAATGCCTCAACATTCTGTGGCCCAGAGGAAGAGTTTGCTGATGCCTTGAAACCCATGAGATCGGGCAAGGCTCCCGTAGTTAGCCTAAGTGTTTGACTTAGGATTTTAAGGTTTCTGGGTGCTTTTGCAATATGTACATTGTGATCTGTAAACTTCAGAACAAAACAGTCTTAAAATAACAGCTTCTTGGGGGATTTTGATACATGTAACCATGGAGTGAAATCACGCTGACATATCGAAACCAGTTATGTAAATAACAGCCAGAACCATAATTATGGTCCCCTGAAATAACAAATACAGGCAAAAGGGGATGAAGCCTAATTAAATATGGTCCCGATGTGGGGATCAGGAGTGACCTGATGAGCACATAGTCAAGTTCATCAGGATGACAGCCCAGCGGAAACTTGAACATCATGCTCATTTTTGGTAATCTCCACTTACTGCTCTATCGTTTTTGTCTTTCCCACTCATGACTTCATGATATTGTGAGTATGCAACGTATGATACCATTACATTTCTTGCTTTTCTGGAGTGGCAATTATCCTTATTATTTGGTAGCTCAATAAAATCTTCCTTTCTCTATTTGTGTGATTGCCAAATCTCATTTCATATAAATTGTACATAGCAGCCTGAGACAGGAATCTATTTCAGTGACTTGTATATTTCGCACTCCAGATTAATCAAAGGCTACATAGGCACCCCACCAAATGAGAGATTTGCCTTGTCTGTGGTGTTCCCCTCTCCCCAAGTTACTTTTAAAGTATTGTTTTATTTGATTTGATAGTTTAATATTAAAGTTCTTGAAAACTGGTTTTGTATATGTTAATGTTATGTACACTACAGATGGTAATTTTGAGTTTATAAGTTTCAATTTTTTGTTTTCTTTTTGTAGTGTGATGTTTGTATTCAAAAGTAAAAAATTCATAACAGCTTTACTAAAACCAGTCTGTACAAAATAATATAATGTTGGTCAATTTCACTTTCCCATAAGTAAAGTCTTTCTGGGGTCCCCTCTTCAGCTTTAGGTATCCGAGCCTAGTGCCAGCACACCTACAGCTATGTCTACACTACCACTTATGTTGCTTACGAATAAGCCACCCCCCTGAGCAACATATATTACACGGACCCAAGCATTACAGTGGACGGTGCTATGTTGGTAGGAGAGCTTCTCCCACTGACACAGCTGCCACTGCTTATTGGGAGTGGTTTAATTAAGTCGACAGGAGAGCTGTCTCCCACCATCTTAGAGCATCTCCACTAGAGAGTTTACAGCTGCACTGATGCAGCTGCGCTGCTATAAGCTCTCTAATGTAGCCATAGCGTAGTTCTGCCAGTCTGTGATTTTCCCTTTGAACCAAGTGATTCAAAAAAGTCTCATTTCTCCTCTTCCAAAATCTCTTCCCTCAGTAGTCCTCCAAGCAAATACTCAGATAAGCCAAATTATGCATGCATTTGCAACCATTATGCATGCTGTCTGCCTGGTGGCAGGTGATTGGAATCATACTGGAAGAGCCAGGATCCAAGTGCACACATCTGCAAATTATAAGACATTATTCCTATGTATCTGTAGAAACATTATGTACAGCTAGTTGAGAAGGTGTAAGTTAAGGTCAGGGCAACTTCTAGCTAAGCACAGCTCCTACTGACTTGGCCAGGTTTGGCTCACTTGGTACAACTGTTGCCTTCAAACCACATAAGCTCCTTTCTGCCACCTGCACTCTATTTAGGCCCTGATTCAACAACGCCCTGCAGCATGTGCTTAACTAAAATTACCTAGTTAAGTCTCATTGAAGTCATGGGACAAATCTGCACATGCTGAAATGTGTTGCAGAATCAGGGCCTCAGAATGTAGTAATAACCCCCATCTTCAGTTGCATAGGTGTCTGCCCTTTAATAGCCTAGTACAGCTCTTCTGAAGAATCAGGATTTGTGAAGGACTGACATGCCAGTTCTCCCCATTTTTTCCCCATGCAGTCACTCCCAAGCCACATGTTGTTTCAATCCTGCACTTGTATTTCCTGTGCTGATCTTAGGTTGACCTTTACAGGCTCCACACAGCTAATTAAGTTTAGCAGCAATTTTCTTCAGTGTTCCAATACATCTAATTAGGTTTTTAACTTTTTACTCCCTTTCCTCAGTACACATTCACCATTCTGAATGAAACTCTTCTAGAATCCTTGTCGCGGGCTGAATTCTGTTCTCATTGACACTGGTGCAAATCCAGAGTCACTCACTGCTTAAATTAAAATCCAGATTTGCACAGACATAACTGAGGGCAAAATGTGGTCCCATGCCTTTAAAGTCCTGTCTAATTTATAGAAACATGTTGCAGATTGCTTAAAAAGGTGTCTCCACTCATAATAAATACAAAATTAATCATTAAAGTATTTTAAATAAATTTTTGTATAATATATTTGATATGCTTGCATAGGCTTTAGAGTCAATGCTAATATATTTATTAAATATACACAATTAAATCAATCATAGGATTATTTTTATGTAAATCTGTGTTTACATCATAACCCACAACAGTGAATGAGAGACACATGGGGCTTTCCTGTTACCTGAATTTAAAAAAAAAAAAAAAAAAAAAAAACATGCAAAAGATAATATGTTAATGCTACAAGAAAGTTCTTGAATTACAATCTCATAGATCCCTCAGAAGGGTGCACACAGAATAAAGGGCTATGGAAGGATGATTAATGTGCTCTTAAACAAAGAAAGATACTTTTTATATATCTTTGACCTTCTCAGGTCAAAGGGATTATAGGACTGTTTGAAGTGCAGGAGGAATAAAGCAAGGAAACAAGAGGGCTTTTCACTGAGTGATGAGCTGCTGTGGTTGACATTTCAAAAGCCGCTAGCATATTTCCCTTAACTCCTTTCTCAGGTGAAAAATGTCTTTTAAACAAACAAACCAAAAACAAAACCACTCGGTTTTCCCAGCAAACAGGATGTGACTCTTGAAGTTCAGCAGAAGCAGCTGGGCAGTTCAGATAGTGACATAAAAGAAAAGATCCTAACTAAAGACCTGCTTTGTAGGGAGGTCGTGTGGTAGCAGGATACTGTGTCATGGATAGTGACTAGCCTTACCCAGTGGGAAGGCTAAAGCTATTTTGAAAACAAAAGAATCACTTGGATTCTTCAATAATCCATCTTGATATTGTATTTTTCTGTATAAAAGGCATAGGTTATGGCTTGCATATATAGGTTTTGTATGAATTTCCATGCACTATTATTGGAGCACACACATGGTAGCACGGTAGGCCATGCAAACAACAGCATGTGCTACAGCATGGCCTAGAGCAGCGGTGTCCAGTACATAGCCACATGTGGCAAATAGGCCATTGAATTTTGGCTAATGCATGTGGCTTTTTTTTAATGTGGTTTTTTTATAATGCGGCTAATAAGAAAAATTCAAAACCACACGTGTGGCTAGCAGCGAATTTCTATTGCACACTGCTGGCCCAGAGGAATAAGTACAGCATTAGGCATCTGGAGGGCTCAAGAGTTAATCCTGTCTCAGCCACTGTAGCTAGGCCTGGTCATGTTTTCCAAATTGTGATGGAGAAAGGGAGAAATCATGAAAATTATGTCTCATCTTTGTTTAGTTCTAACTGAACCGTGGGGAAAATATTTCATCTCTCTCCCTCAATTTCCTCACCTGTAAAGCAAGCTAACTATTATTTTAAGACAGATTTGCCCAATTTACACTTTTGATTTGCAAATACAAATAGGGTTTGCCCATGCAAATTCTATCATCTGCACACACAAGAGCTCATGCTAAAATTTGTATAAGTGGTTGTGCAAATGAAGTTGCACAACAGAAACCACATTTAAAAACTAGCTGAGAATTATTCACACTTAAAAAAAAAGAAGTCTAAACAGCCTTAGACTGGGCTCAGATGAGTTCCTAGTGGACAGATGTCCATTGTGAAAAAAACAAATGGCTCTCTTGGTATCTTTATTAGCAATTTCTGCAAAAGGACTGTATGAACATAGAAAATGAGCCATGCCCTCAACCCTGTGTGGGACCCATCCAAGTTCAGACACATTAATGGAGTTAGTTGGCCCTGAAAAATTCACAGTATAAGGCTTCCCCTCCAAAGGGTTGTGTGCTGCAGCCTAACTGTTGCCTGCTGGCTCTGTGGTGAATTCCCTGATTGATATGGCTTTGTGCAGAAAAATGGTGGATTTCATCTTAAAAACCTAATTTCCTCATTCTTTACTGTGGAATCCCACAGACATTCAAAGACATATTGCATCTTGTGGAATATCTGCCATGTAATACTACTGGAGCAGAAGAACTACCCTCAGAAATAAAAGAAGGCAAGTGGTTGTGTAGCTAAAACACAGGACTGGGAGCCAAAAAAATCTAGGTTCTTTTCCCAGTTCTGCCATTGACTTCCTGAAACCTACCTCACTTTCCTATTTGTAAAACTGACTTAATAATTTAGGGGTGGTATAAGGCTTAATTAACTCTCATTTCTATAACTGCAAAGCCTAATACCTTTTTTAAAACTTGTGTTCTCCTACTTCCTGTTATAGCTTCAATAACTTCCATTATTCTGCTTTTGATAAACATCCTTAGCAAATAGATTATATTTTACCCAAACCTATTAACTTTCCAAGATCAAATCAGGGGTCAACAGTCAACAGGAGTGAGGTGGGAACTTCCACAGATTGCAATGATCAACTAAAATCTTATTAGCTCTGCTGGAGTGAGAATTCTAGTCTACAAAAATTAAAAGCCACAGCAGGAAAGATTGTACAGAGCACGTTCAAATAAAAGACAATATGATTACTGTAAGCCAAGTGAAGGAGAAAAGAAAGGAAGAATTGTCTGGTATTGCCTGCAATCAGATTCCATTGGCAGCCCCAGCACATCTAACATAAAGAAAGTTAAAGATTAAATGTAATAAAAGCAAAAGCCAGCAGGGAGCTGGGAGGGTAGACCTGTCCTTTTTAACACTAATGAAAAGAAATCAAAGAAGTCAGTCCAAAATCCTCCAGTTCAACTCTCCACTGAAATCACAACTGAGTGAGTCTGTGCCAATTTCACGTAGCATGTGTGTTGAGACTTGGCTAATACAGCATTCCACAAATAATTTCTCTTCTTCATGCCTGTGAGACATTGCAGTGTGAAGGCAGGTACACTGCTAAACCTAATGCTCTCAGTTAAAAGTTAAGTATTCCTAACTAGTAGCTTTCTGCCACAATTGTTTCTGAAATTAGCTTAAAAGGTAGCATTAAAAACTTTGTTTATAAAGTTCTTCTCAATATCCGTTAGATCAAACGCTGCTTTAAGGAAATCCTGTGTCTAACTTGCCTTTCTTAATGTGCTAGAATAAACATAAGACTAAGGCAGACTAAGAACTCATCAGAAGTGTGCATGACAATAATCATGTATATAGAGACAATTATGATACTACGCTGTTTTGTGTATGTACATGAGATCATTTTTCTGGGGCAGTTCTGTTCTTTGACTTGACTCTGAATATCTCCCCTGGGGTGCAACCCTTTCCTGTTTCTTTCATGGAAATAGAAATAGTTCATGTGCACAAAGTTTCCAGGTTTTTCCTCACATTCCTGAAAAGGTTGTTAGCCTGCTAGCAAGTATTTGGAATTGTACTGGAAAAGTGGGATTCAAATGATTATTCTTAAAGATTAAAAGAATTTTTTACTAAATATCCCTAGAAGCATTAGGACAATTGGATGAGAAGGTATAAGGTAAGCAAGGGCAACTATCAGTTACGCACAGCTCCTACTCAGTTGGCCAGAGGGAAACTTCCTTTCCTTTTTCTGTTTCTCTTGGTACAATGGGTTGCCAACAAACCACAGAATCCATAGGCGCCAATTCCATGGGTGCTCTGGGGCTCAAAGCACCCACCAAAAAAATAGGTGTGCTCAACACCAGCAAGGCTGGATTAATGTTTCGGGCCCCAGCACCTGGACCATGGCCCTGCCCAGAGGCCCCGCCCCCACACAACCTCTTCCCACTGAATAGAATGACCAGATATCCTGATTTTTATAAGGACAGTCTCAATATTCGGGGCTGTGTCTTATATTACTCCCCAAGCCTGTCCCGATTTTTCACACTTGCTATCTGGTCACACTGTTACTGAGGCCCCACCCATGCTGTGCCCTACAGCCCCATCCCTGCTTAGCCTCTTCCCCGAAGCCCCGCCCACCTCTTGCACAGGGGAGAGTGGGTGGAGAGGTGCACTGACAAAAACAAAAGTCACAGCCTGTGACAGTCTCAGTAAGTGTCAACTACCATCATTTTCAACAATGACAGATGTCGGGAAGAAACAGACGGAGACAGCTTGCGGAAGGAGGCGACCTGGGAAAGTCCCAGCTTGCCGCTTTTATTAAGTACAAACGTGCTGTAAGGCGTACATGACAGTGATAAATAGGCTTGTTTACTTCATTGTGATAGGTGGTGAAAGAAGAGCTCTCCTCATGGCTACCTCGTGGACAGCTAGAGGGACAAACGTGCCTGTGGTTTTCCAGTGCTTAAGCTTACTACAAGACCTTGAGAGATAACAAGGGTTCAGAAGTTTATAGAGCGTGGTTGGCCAGCGCTCAAGGCCTTCAGACAGGGAGTGGGTTAGATTCTGCTCTCATTTACATCCATTTTGAACCAGAGTAACTTCATTGACTTGGTAGAGTTACTCATGATTTAGGCCTAGTCTACACTAGAAAAGATTTGTTGATATAACTCTATGAGTATAGCTATACCAGCCAACCCTCCAAGTATAGATGCATCTTATATTTGCAGAAAGTACTTTTACTGGTGTAGCCCATACCAGTTCCGTGAATGAAATAAGCTATACTGACAAGAGCACTTTTATGCTGGGATAATTGAATCTACAGGAAGGCTTTTGCTGGTATAAAAAAGTCATAAAAAATCATAGCCCAACCAACATTCCCATACAAACAAAAGTTTCATGTTCTTTCTGTGGAAGAAACCACCAAAAACACAAACACCAAAAACCTGGCATTACACTGATGTAATTAAGATCAGAATCTAGGAAAGTGATCAACTGTGGCAAACACAGGTGAACAGATAAATTAACTTTAATCTCTGCCATTAAGAGATTAAATGCCATTAATTTTGATTAAGATTGCTCACTTGTATTTCCTATTAATGTAATCACTAGAACTGAAGAAAATATCAACTAAACCAACAGCGACATCAACCGCAGCCTTAACTCGCATGCATTCCCGCTCCTCAGATATATAATACCCAGACACACACACAGTCCCACCAGCTTCACAACTCCTTCACAGTCACCATACAATCAACCACAATGTACATCTCCAGTTCCTCAGAACTGCACTCAAATGTACAACCTGAACTCCAACATCAACTATGTAAAGATACATTCCTTACTGAAGGGTATATAATATGTAATTTGCACATGAATAAATATGAGGTTAATGACATATTAGACCTTAAAGTCTATGAGTCTAACAGATAAAGGGACTAACATCATTCATTTTTAAATATAAAATTTAAAAGTGGCTTGTCCTTGAAATGTTATGAGGATGGACATTGTGGGAGTGAAATGTAGTTTCTCATCACTCTGGTTCTTTACTTATAGGGAACCAAAAAAGTGAGACTGTAGGACTTGAAAAAAAAAGATTGTTTGAAAATGTTTAATTCCCAAAAGTATCTACAGTTCATTTGCCTGCCGTAATTATTGTGTTTGAGTTTTCTAAAGTCATTAAAGTATTGTGAGAGAGATTTTAATCCTACTTTACACACAAATCTGAACACAGCCTTGATGATGGGACACTACTCATGCCTTCATAATATATGAAATACTTGGCCTTTCTGTAGCATCATCTATCTAAAGATCTCTGAGTAATTTACAGCGTCTCCCTAGTTCCAGCGGCAATGTGCACCATTCACTAATTTATAACTCATGCAAGTACAGGATGCTTATGGTGTATCCTTCTAGCATTAAGTATCCTTGTCATTCTGTTTGTTATCATTCCAATGTCAGGAGCATTTGCTCCTTTTCACTTGGAACTTACAAGGGTAGAGAGCTTCATATTTCTTTCTGTGGAAGAAACCACCAAAAACAGAAACAAGAAAGCAACCATCGTCATCATTCATCAAGCTCGGTAAAAATTTACAAGTCAGGTTCTCAACTGATGTAAATCAATGTTGTTCCAGTTACTTCAAAGCAATACATGTGATCCTCAAAGCAGATTAAAATCCTTTTCATACATGCTTTAATGACTACATTTAGTTTCTAAACTGAGTAACCAAAGTCAATTGAGCTACACTGCTTTACGCCAGCTAAGGCTATGGTCCTATGCAGTCTGTTCATCTTTTATAGAATCATCTTCTAGAAATTTAATTGCCATCCCGACAAATGATTAAGACATAGAATCATATGAAAAGGATGGAATTAGAGTTATTTTTACATTAACAGAATTATGGAACTGTAAACATTAGAGATAGACCAAGTCCATTCCCCTTCCAATGCTGAATTGTTCCTTCATTGTATATTTTCTAGTGTTTTGCCAAGTCCTGCTTTTAAAATCCCATGTGACAGGCCTTCCACAACTTCTGTTAAGAGACTATTCCACAGCCTGATTTATCTCACTGTCAGGAAGTTTCCCTTATCTTCAGTTTCAATTTCCCCCTTCTAAATTTCATCCCATCGTCCCTATTTGTATACATAGGTGCTGCCCTAGGTAATTCCTCTCTACCCGTGGTGTTTACACCTTCAAATGCTTGTAGATAATTATCAGATCCCACTTGGCCAATTTACATCCATTTGCATCTTTTGGGGACTGATCCGGATCCATAGAAAACTCTGGAAACTTTCCACTGATTTCAATTGGCATTGAATCAAGTTCTTAATCTTTCCTCATAAATCAATTCATCCAATCCCCTATTGTTGTTGTTCTTCTTTAGCCTCCCGCCATTTTGTCATTGTAGTTTGATAAGTTTCAACCAGGCAACCTTCAGAACTGTCACTGAAGGAGAATATATAGTGAATAAAAGAAGAGCTGTATGCTTTTCTTCTGATTCTCACGCTGAAAACTGCACTCAAATCCACATCTCACATCTGATTCTCTCTTTGGCACATCTCTTGCTTTTTTTTTTTGTCCCTTTCAGCTCCTAAAATACTAAGTTTTATTTGCCAGACTACAGATGCCATTGCAGGTTCATAACAATACTGGAAAGATCTGCTTTCAGCTAGGCATTGAACACACGTGCACACAATTCTGCTCTCAGGTATATCCGTCCAACTCCCAGGAAGAAAAAGAAGATAGAATTTTGCCTAATTCATCAAAACAATTATTGACATGCTATTAAACAGCCTGCTGCCTGGGAGAAATTTTATCCCTAGCAGTGATAATATAGGGAGTCCAAAGGCTAAATTTGAACTTCCAGCTTAGTATTTACACTAATGCCACATGACTCTTATTTGTCGTTATGAATAAAAGGAGGATATTGACACACACACAAAGGACTGAAAATGTTCTTTTTATTTCCTTTTTCCCTAATGAATGTACTTCCAAGAGTACAGACCAGGAAATACCAACTTTCATAGGCATTGGCCATGTGGGTGGTTGGGGGCCAGTGCACCCGGGCCTCTGGGGAAACAGATGTTGCCACTGATTCACTTTGCAAGCATGTGAGTCAAAGTCCACATCTGTGACAACTTACAGTAAGAAATTGTGAGCAGCTGTTAAGTGAAAGGCACCAAATGTAAAGTCAATCAAGATGTAAAATAAGATACTGTACAAACCCTGAAAACTGATAGATGGAATCCATTGATTTAGGCTCTAGCTGTGATAAATCTACCTAAATATAAAAACAAGATAAGACAGACAACACAAACTGATCTCTTCATACATGATCTACTGGGATTATTCCCTTGTGTGTGCACCAGGCTTCCCTTGGATCTCATAAACTAAGCAGGGCTGTGTCAGGGCTGTCCTTGGATGCAAGACTTCAGGAACACCCAGGTGCTGCATCATATGGCTTTAGGAGATGGCACTCTTCTCTCTGACTAAGTAATGAACCAACCCTCCAGCCTGGACAAAGCACTGTTCTTCTGGAGTTGCCAGTATGGGGTATGAGATATATGCTTTTTACCAAATTCCTTGTGTCTTCGGGTCACTAAAGGTTTGTCTACACCGAATTTTGGTACAAGTTGGAGTGAGCATCTCAGCTGGAGTCAACTGACTCCCACTAACAGGGCTCAGATTAGTGCTCTACAAATAGCTGTATAGACAGCACTTTAAAGTTGCACCTCAGGCTCTGAAGCCTAGGGAGAAGGAAAGGTGTTTGTGCCTGAAACTGCAGCCCAATCAACATCTTCAAAGTACTCTTCAAAGTATTTCAATAGTATGCAGCTATTTTTAGAGTGCTAGCTGCAAGCCCTACTAGCCCAAATCTCTTTGACCTAGGCTGGGAGGCTCACTACCACTTACTCCAAAATGCCGTATAGACATACCCTATAGATCCCATGCTGCTCTTCATTAAAGAGGAATGGTTAATTCAAGTATGCTGACCGTAGATCATTTCCGATAGATTGTTTCTGCCTATCTATGTTAACACTCCATTTTCAGCATGACCTGTTATTAGGGTAACCAGAGCTCCCAATTTTATAGGAACTGTCCCGATTTTGGGGTCTTTTTCTTATATAGGCTCACGTTACACACACACACACACACACCCGCCCCCAGTTGCTACTTCATTCCACATATGTCTGCATTTCAGCAACCTCTGTGTAAGGTTTGTATATCGGCTCGTTACCTCTGTTGAAAGGGCTTTGGAATTTTGGGGGTGAAAATTATAGACAGAAATAGCTAGCTGTGTCTCTATACCTAAGAGCTGAGTGAGTACTGCAAAAACTGATTTGAAAATATTTGTTCACATGATTAAACAAATGTTCTTCGGCCATATCTGTGCCCTTTTGCATTTGCTTTTTGTGAATATTTATGCTATAAAGTTTTACTAGCTCAAGGGTTTGTAGAAAGCAACTTATGACATAAGTTTACATAAACATGGAAAGTGACTTTTAAATTTGTTACTCAGCTTTTGCACAAGGAATCTGATGACAGCTACACTCATCCAACCAAGAAACAGAACAAATCCATGTGACTTAGCTGACCAAAGCCACTGATGACAGAACTTCTCCATGTAGATTAAGAGTGCAAGGATGACTTTACTTGTAACTTTCATATTATTTTATATATGATCAATATTTGTGTAAGTACAGCAAAAGATACAAATATAATGTTTGCTGTATAGCTAAAGCTACTCACAATTAACATAATTTAGCAGTTGAAGTTATTGGCCAATCTGAACGCTATTCTGCCAGTTGCAAACATCCTAATTTTGCTTAGAAAGGGGAACCAAATCCTGCAGAATTCACTGCTTATGAGTGTTCTGTTTGTAAAATGATGTTGATGGAAGCAATATTCTGACTGGCTGGAGAAATTTCCACCTCTTGCCTGGATAAACCATAACCCAGTTCATAAACTACCTCTAATAGAACTGGATACAGGAATACTGCAGCAAAATGAAATGAAGACGTAATTATAGCCCACCACCAGCCTAGACATTATCAGAGGTCAGTTTTCTGTGTGCATTATAACAGAGGAGTGTTGTGGAGGGATTTACAGAAAGACAAGTTGGAGTTTGGTTTGATCCACACTCAGGCAAAAAAACCATATCTCAGGGTTAAGGGCATACTTTGGCATCCCTGCACCAGCACCGAACATGTTATTACAGATGAGACCATACTATTGATTTATATAATCACATTTAAATTGTTTCCATGTTATCTTCACCCTGTTCTTTATGCATCCTAACATCTTATTTGCTTTTTTGACCACAGCTGCACATTGAGCAGAGGTTTTCATTGAGCTCTGAGCTGTCCATAATGATACTCCTGGTCCCTTTCCTGAACTGACACAGTTAATTTAGGACTATCTAACATATATGAATAGTATAAATGTTTTCCCTTCAATTTTCATACTTTCCATCTAGCAACATTGAACTTCATTTGTGATCTTGTTGATCGTTGATCTAGTTTAAGTCCCTTTGAAGTTCCTCACAGTCTTGTCTTAATTAACTAACAAATTATTTTGTGTCATCTGCAAATTTTCTCCCTCACTATTCACCCATTTCCAGACAATTAATATATATAAATGTGAAACACCACTGGACCTCATATGGAACCTAGCTAACACACTACTGTTAATCTTTTGCCATAATGAAAATTGACCATTTATTCCTACTCTTTAGGGATGTCTACACTGCACATTTCTCCCGGCACCATGTAGAATACACACACAAGTACAGGCATGTCACGTCTTAGGAGTATTTAACATATGCAATTTCCGCTTTACGCAGTCGGCAAAAAAAAGTGTGGGGGGGAATTTTTTAAAAACACTTCCTGTAGGGGGCGCAATTTCTCCTGCCATTGAAGTGAATGGGTTCTGGCTATACACGGTTTCCACTTTACGCAGTAACCGCAGAACGGAACCCTCGCACAAGACGCAACATGCCTATAACTCCCCTAGGATGGGTATAAACTGCAGTTTAAACAGTGAAGCATGGCTTAGGCACGTAAAGACATGCCTAAAGCCCATGGACCAGTACCCTACTCACCCTCTGGCTACATTGCTATTTTTTCACAGTATAGTATCCCACTGCCTCCCTGCTGCTGGACATTCCCCACCATGAGGCAAGACTTTGGCAGTGGGGAGAGGCTCTGGCAGAGGAGCTGCTGGAGCCTTTCCCCACTGCCTCCCTACCAGAGACTTTCACTGGCACATGTAGCTACATACTTCAGTGTGAACTCAGCTTACTTTTCAATGCAACTTTAGTTACATAGCCTATGGCTGCTGCCACTGGTAGACTCTAGCCATGTCTACACTACCCACAGGTAGCGATCAATCCATCGGGGATCAATTTATCACGTCTAGTGTAGATGTGATAAATCGATCCCCGAGTGCTCTCCCCGTCGACTCCAGAACTCCACCGCCACAAGAGGCAGAAGCGGAGTCAATGGGGGACCAGCAGCAGTCGACTCGCCGCCATGAGGACATGGAGGTAAGTCGACCTAAGATATGTTGACTTCAGCTATGCTATTCAAGTAGCTGAAGTTGCATATCTTAGGTCAACACCTCTCCCCGCAGTGTAGACGTGGCCTCTGTGTTTGTTTCCTGTCTCTTAGCCATCTTTTGATCCACGACAAAGCCTTTCACCTAATGATTACTTAGTTTCTTTAATAACCACTTGTGAAGGACTTTGTCAAAGGCCTGTTGAGAAACAGTTGCTATAATTTATTTAGACTTTCCTTTATTCTTTACTTTGACACACTCGAAAGAATCCTAAGAGTTTAACAAGACACAGTTTTCCTTTGCAGAAACCGTGCTGGTTAGGCCCTAGCATATCATGATCTTCCAAGTGTTTTATTAATTTATTTTAATTATTGTTTCAGCCTGTTAACCAGGTACAGAAATAAGGCATACTGGTCTGTAATTCTCTGAATCACCTCTACAGCATTTTTTAAAAATAGGTAAAACATTTATTACCAACCAGTCTTCCAATATAGTAGCTTTTTCCAGTGAGAGATTGCATATTTTTGCTAGCATCTCTGCCAATGTATACTTAACAACCTTCAGAACTCCTGGATGTTTAGCATCTGGTCCTGGAGATTTATTGCTTTTTAAATTATCAGTTAGTTTCAGCACTTCTTCTGACACATGAATCTTTGATAGTACTTGATTGTTATTATCAGAAAGGATCAAGTCTGAGATCAGGCCCTCTCTGGAGAAGTAGGCAAATAATATTGCCTAAATATATTTAAGGTGAATTTCTACCAATTCTCATGGCAGCCAACTCCCACTGAAGCCAATGAGAATTATATTTGCATGTCTACTAGCAGAATTTGGTCCTTATCCTGAATCTGATAGGAAGTTTATCACAAAACAGATCAGTCAAATAGGCTACAAAAGGTCCAGTTCTCCATTCCTTGCATTCTTCAAATCAGTGGGAGGTTTTAGCCCAGACAGAATGCAGGATCAGGACATGGGAGTGTACAGAAAAAGGCTAGTCTCCAGCTTTAAGTTCTAAGTTAAACTGAAATGCATTTGTTAAAAAATTAGCCAGAAAGAAAATCTGTTTTGTTGGCAGTGGTGTTGTGATACATGAAGGTGGGGGATAGCTCCCTTTTAGGGACACCCAGCCAGCCAGTTAGCTATAAAATCTCTCTGAGTAGCTGTTCTCTACTTGCTTTACCTGTAAAGGGTTAAAAATCTCACTGCGATGCATAGATAAAAGGGAGTGAGTGGACACCTGTCCAAAAGAGCCAGCCAATGGGAATGCTAAAACTTTTTTAAATTGAGAAAAAACTTCCCCTTTGTTTGTTTGTCTGTGGTTGTTCTTTGGGGGAAGAGATGGATAGGGCAGCAACTATGCTGTAAAGAGCTTGGGTCACCTATGAAAAATCATCAGATCATACCTAGAAACTACTCCTTTGAAACCCCAGATATGTAAGTAGATCAGGAACTGTCTAGGAGGACACAATTCGGTTTATCCCTCTTATTTCTTTATGGCTTGTGGATTCCTCTGTGCTAACCTCAGATGATTGCGTTTTGCTTGCAGTCTTTAAGCAGGACCTCAAGAAAGCTATTCTTGATGCTTAATCCTTGTATTTGCTCTTTTAAAATCTAGCAATAGCCTGAGTTTCCAGGTGTATTTTCTCTCTTTTTTTTAAAAAAAAAAAAAAATTTACATTTTTAAAAAACCACATTGGAGTTCTGTGGCTTAAGAGGTTTGTGCACATGTTTTTTATTAGCAGGTAGCAACAGCTGATTTTTTTCCCCTTTCTCAGTTCTTCCCTGGGCAAGGGAGGTGTGAAAGGGTTTGAGGGTACCCCACAGGAAGGAATTCCCAAGTGAGTCTTCCTGGTCTCTCAAAGGGATTCTGCACCTGGGTGGTGGCACCATCTACCAATCCAAGATCAAAGAAAAGCTATAACCTTGGGAGTTTAATGCAAGCCGAAAGTGGTAAGTATTAACTTTTAGAGTCCTTGCGGGCCACCACCTTCTGCACTCGAAGTGCCAGAGTGGGGAATCAGCATTGACAGGTGTAGTGGTAATTTTAAGTGCCTATCTACTCTATATTTCAAGAACTACACTGGAACCATTCATGTCTACATTAGAGTTTAATCATTCCTAAAAAGAATCATCCTCTATGGGACATGTTAGACTTTCCGGTGAAAAGAGGCAAATATATTAGATTGAGTGGACTATATTTGCAAACTCACCTGAATGTACTTCAAACTTCAAAGCCTATGTACTGAACATTTTGTATGGTTTATTTACATGTAAACATTTTCTCTGCTTGTTAAAAACAGAAGTTGAATATTTAAAAAAACAAAAAACAGATCATGCCTTGAGAATATAAAACACTAATGTAGCAGCAAAATAAAAATCCAACCATAATCCTGGATTTCTAACACATCAGATCAAAAAATCCTCTGAAAATTTTTTGATATGCTCTCAGCCTAAAAGAATCATACATGTTCTGCAGTTGTCCCAAAGGCCAAATTTTCAGCTTTAAGATAGGCTTCGAAATAGGACTTCCTTGCTATGGAGAATTCTATCACAGAACCAGATTTCTTGGGAGAGAAAGAAAGAGAAATGCCACCTTCCTGTTGGTACTAAGAAGCAGGGCTGCTGGGTTTAATTCCTGGCACTATCACTGTGTAACATAGGCTATAGGGCTGGCTGAAATATTTTCAGCAATAAATTTTTATTGAAAAATGAAGTTTCATTGTTTTACCCAAAATAAGTGTTCAATTAAATGTTTAAATTTAAAAAAAATAATTCAGCAAAAGTTTTTTATTTCTTTTTAATTTTTCAAAAGTTTTGAAATTTTGTTTTGAAACAGTACTTCTTATTTTCTCCTCCTTTTTTCCACTGTGAAACATTGAGGAAAAGATTTTTAAGGTGAGCAAATGTGAGGGGAAAAACATTCTCTCATATTTTAAATTTTAAAAACTCTTTCCCTACTTTTCCATTGGGGAAAAGTGGAAGAAAGGGGGGAGAAAGTGGAAAAAACTCAAGAACTAAATAAAATTATTCAATATGAAACAAATTTTTTCATCAGAAAATGGGGATGGAGTTAAAATTTTTAAACAAAATTAAAACTGTTCATTTTAATTTTTAAACAATCAGCTAGCTCTGTTTGGCCAGTCATTTAACTTCTCTGTGCTTCAATTGATCCTTCATGTGTATTATAACTACTTATTTCTCGGGGCTGTTGTGAGAATGTTTTAGAGCCAAATCCTGCCATGAGCATGAATTATTTGGATGCATTAGATAGTTCTTTATATCAGGACCATTCATTTTGACTCCAGTAGTTCTCCAAATACTCATGTATGACTTCAGTGTGACTACCCGCATGCATAAAGTTATTCAAGTGCGTAAGTTTGTGCAGCACTGGGGCCTTAAACTTTGTCCATGCTATATAGTCAGTCTATCTTGATATATTTCCAGAACAACAATACTTTATTCCTCATATTGTTGCTCTGGCCTCCTTTTTAATTGTATAGTCTTGTTTATTACTCACCATTGTTCATGATTTCATAGCATATCTATTCAACTGTATATCTGAAACATTACATGTTGTTTTGCTGAAAACAATTACACTTTATAGTGGCTTTTTTTCTGTTTGTTTTTATACTTTACCAAAGTCTTGAAAAAATGTCAAATAAAAACATGAGGGGAAAAAGGGACAGTTAAACGACATCCACATGTACAGTGACAAGTAATCTGTTAAATCTAAACCAATTGTTTGACTTCAGTGCAAAACATATGAAAAAGTCATATTATATAAAACGGTGGTCATGCATACACTTTGATGATTTAGTCTATACTGGGTGGGACAGTGGCACCAAGGATTGGAAGCTTAGACAAATGCATGCATTTGTATATTCATTTTGATTTATAATAACATGCTTAAAATCATCCACTAATTTTTGGTGCTTCTATTTTTAGGTGGCCAGTCTGAAAGACCAGAGAGCCTGATTCTCCTGTGTGGTAGAGTGTCTCTCTCTGGGAAAACTGAATACCGTGAACTCCTACTGACTTCACTAAGAATTGGGGGTGCCTTCCAGTATGCCCATCAACATTCCATGGCTCAAATCTGAGGTGTGATGTGTGAAAATGAGCAAAAATTGAGAAGCACAAAAACTATTCATGCAGAAAACTGAAAATGCTGTAGGAGTCATTCCTGTGTTGTAAATAAACAGTTCTGTAACCTCTGCTTCATTTCTGATGTAAAGAATTTTCACAAAAATAGTGAGGGGATCTCAGATTTGTGAGGCTCACAGATAACGTTAGGACTAAAATGAGGGACATCTCTTGAAATGATGGACATTTACAGAGGAATGCCATCCTGGGGGCACTGACCTCAAGAAAACAGCAAATAAAATGGACAGAAGATTAAAGTACAGAAGACCAGGGTTCATTCCTAGCTCTGTTAGAGACAGATCCAGGGCCATAGGTGCCAAATTCTACTGGCTCCGGTGGGTGCTCGACCTCCCTCTCCCCCCAGCTCTGCCCCCTCCTCTGCTCCTGGAGCCTGATACAGCTGTTTGGTAGCAGCAAGCACTGGGAGGTAGGTGGAGGAGCGGGGACACGGCACGCTCAGGGGAGGAGGCAGAGGTGAGGTGGGGCGAGAGGTGAGGGGAGCTTGGCTGCCGGTGGGTGCAGAGCACCCGCTAATTTTTTCCTGAGGGTGCTCCAGCCCCAGAGCACCCACAGAGTCGGTGCTTATGTACAGGGCCAATGTTCTGTTATGGCTTTGTTATGACAATTTCCTCTGAAATAAAGTCCATACACTGGTTCCCAGTGAGGACAACTTCCATGCGATTTCAGATTTCAGACCTCGGTTGTTTCAGCTGTTCAAAGAGAGGTCAGCAAAAAAATGTATATGCCACTTTATGTGCTGTGGTTGGAGACTGGTGTGGAGCAATCCAGCACTCAGGTAGGCTTAACCCCACTAATCAGTAGTGCTGGCCTGGCAACTCATTAAAGCTTGTTTCTACAAATGAGCCTAATACACTTTTACTGGGTGCTTTTCATTTGTAGATCATGAAGCGCTTGACAAAGGTGGACATAAATGAGTAGCTTCCACGTAACAGAAAGCACTGACCCAGCAGAGTCTTGAATGCATTTTTCTGAGAAGCTATGAAGTCTTGTGGACACGGACATCAGAAACCCAGGTTCCATTTCCCGGATCTATCTCCAGCTGATTACTTGACTTTGGACAAATCATTTATTCTATGATTTTAAAAAGTATCCCAATTTTGGATGCCCGGATTGAGTTCTCTCTTCCACATGTTCAATATGTGATTCTTAAAGGTCCGTAACTATTAAATCAAACCCATTTATTCTGGAACTAGAAAAGATGCTGCTCCTTAATAAGGGCTATTTCCGTGACATGTTTCAACTTTCAATACCAAGTTGCTACAGCTGTATGGCCACATGACAAAAGGGTCACAATAATTTAATGTCTTAAAAGAAAAGTAAATCTTTTTCTACTCTCCTCATATTCAGAAATGGCCCAACCATTTTTAATCAAAGTTTGAAAAAACAAAATTCACATTCGGGCAGGGACAAAGCCTGGAAAATTTCAGCCCAAAATATTTCAGAAAATCATAAGCAACTGAAAACAGGGGCTTCTTATGGAAATCATTATGCAGTCTTAACTCCAGAAGATCATGACAAACACTCATTAATTCAATATTTCTTTCAGACTCTGATTTATGAATGTTTGTGAGGCCATCATTTGAGTTGAAATAATTAAAACACTGGTGCATCTAAAGTTCATTAAATGCAGATACATTCTGTAACAATTTCTTACTGTGCATGGTATTTCCAAACAGATGTTTTATTTTACTTTTACAAAACCATGCTGTGTAATCTTGTGACACGATCTACAGTTTGAAATAAAAGGATTTGGCTCAGATACCTCTGTAGATATAGGTATATTTAATATTTCTCTTCTTCGTGTGCATAGCATGTCAGTGTAAAAACACTCAAAGGAAAATATAATCTAACTGGCATTATAAACTCAAACAAACCAAAACTAGGTATTCTTCAGCTGTAACCATTTACCAAGTGTCCTTCATCAGCAGATAAATATGTCTGTATAAAAATCCTTATCAAACTTTACTTGCCAGCACATCTTTAAAAGCTTTAATTGTTATATCTCTAAGAGCATTACATGACTGTGTCAATTTGATGAAACAGTTTTTTACTACTTTTTAATGACATGTTTATGTCTTTTTAATTTTCTCTGTTCTGTCCAGCTACTTTAGACTAATCCAGGGCTTTGGCAAATTCAGCCACAAGTCACTGGACAAAATGCAGGAATTACTGGCATAAAATTATATGGCCTGGTTATGCAAGAAGTCAGGCTAGATCATGGGTTTTCAATCTGAAACCACAACACACTTCCTTTCCTTATGAACGAACAGGAGAGGTCTCCCCTCCAAAAAAAAAAAATAAGTTTTTGTAACATGCGGTGATGGTATGAAAAAGATTAAGAACCACTAGACTGGATGATCACAAGGGCCTTCTGGTTTTATAATCTATTAATCTATGTATTTTAAAATGCAGCTTCAAACCTTTCAGTACAATGAAGCTTCTCTGCACTGCTCCAAGGATCTCATCCAAAGCCCACTGACATCAATGGCAAGATGTCTACTGACTTCAGTGGGCTTTCGATCAGGCCCCGATAAGCTGTTCCATCCCCTCAGAGGATACACCACCTGATGAGTGAAGGGGAATGCTCAGATGGAATACAGCTTCCAGAGTGGCTCCGATGCTGCCCGTCTCATGGCTATCCCATACATGGATGGGGAAATGGAGGTATAGCTAAGGTATTCCTGTGCCCTGTGATCCCTGACTTCTGCCATGGACATCTGAGGCCTGCTCTAATTTTTGCCAGGGTCCATAAGATTAGCCCCAGAAATGAGGGAGGTGGGGTACAAAGGTGGGTCAAAGCTAGAACTCATCAAAAAATGTCAATCAAAAATATTTTGGACAAAAATTGATCTTTTTTTCTAAAATAAATTTGTGCCGAACATTTTTGTTGCCTTTTACATTTCTCTGGGTTTTAAAAAGCAAGACATTTTGGTTCCCCCTTCCTGTTTCTCCCTTTTCTAGGGGCAAAATGAACAAAGGAGGAAAAAAAGGAAAAATTGCATATATTAATATGTCCAGCTCTCTCATGAAACTAAGTAAGTTGTTTCATGAGAGACCCCACCACTCCTGTTGGGAAGTTGTTCAAGAACCTCATCTATCTAATCTGGGTAGAACCCTTCTTCTGATTTCCAGTCTGAGTCTGTTCATGGCCAGATTATATCCATTTTTCCTTGTGCTAACATTGTCCTTTATCTTAAATAGCTCTTCACCCTTCCTGGTATTTATCCCCTAATGTATTTACAGTCAGCAATCATATATCCTCTCTCAGCCTTCTTTTTGCTAGCCTAAACAAACGAAGTTCTTATATTCTCTCCTCATAAAATAGACTCTTCATCCCCCTGATCATCCTAGTAGCTCTTCTCTGCAGCTGCTCCAGATTAAATTCATCTTTCTGGAACCTCTTCTTGTTTCAGATAAAATCAAGAATATTTCTTTGCTGTGCCAATAAATTATACCAACTCAAAATCTCCCTTTTTTGTGTGAATCTCAGAAAATAAATCTCCCTTGTCCCATTATTTTACCTCCAAAATGTTACTTTCATTTGTAACTCTTTTAACTCTTACATAAGTAATACCTTTCAGCTGAGGTTCTGAAAGTGTTTTACAAAAGTTAAGGCCCCCCCCCATGAGGTTCTCTGCCTACATTATACTGATTAAACTGAGGCCTACAGGGATTAAGGGAGTCACTCAAAGTTATACCAGTTGATGATTAAGCTGGTAGTGGAAACTGGAAGTCCTGAGTCTCAGCTCTTTGATGTGACAATTAGATTGTATTGATATAGGATAGACAAACATCTTGGACTCTCACAAGAAAGTGCTCCATACCAAAGTAATCTCTGGCATAAGTGGGTGTAACTCCACTGAAGTGAATGAAGCCAGAGGTGAATTGGGCAACTCATCTTCAAAGAAATGGAGTTTAATGTCTACTTTGCATTTTGCCTTCAAGAATATTACCCATATGCTGGTGAGAATGGGAGTCCAGGCATACTTAAGCAATGCAAGTCTCAATATACAAATTTACTTATTTCTCCTCATTTATTTAAGTTGTTTATACTCATATTCATAAAGAGCCATCAGATGGTTTGTTACCAGCTATGGATACAGTCCTGCTTCTGTTGAAGCCAAAGGAATGGTAAAACTCCTATTGACTGAAATAAAACAGGATTGAGCCATAAACCTGGGAGAAACCTTAATCTGTGCAAGGGATGTGCAGGGAACCTGAAGGAGTGAATAAAGGAAGTAAGAAGTGAGTGTATCATCCGTGCCTGACCTGACAGGAGAATTATGACCATTTGTTTAAGAATTGTGCACCTCCATTCCAGACATACGCTACCATGGATGGTACACCCAAAGTCATATGCAGTACTTACACAGAGTATACTTCATAAATAAATAAGAATTGCATGGCTATAAAGAGTCCAAGCCTACATTCCTTGGGCACCCAGAATCTGCACTGAAGACAGAATTTGGGGAGCACAAGGACAGTAACAAACTCAGTTCCTGTAAACAGGAAAAGAAGAAGAATGATATATTGGTAATGTGTGACCACAAAAGCATGAAAATTGCTAGAATGCATTTTTTAAGAGTTCTTGATTTCAAGAGAGAGAGAATAAATTCCATGTTTTGTCAAAATATGTCAGTGTTTTATACCCTCCAGTCATATTGCACAATAGTAGGAATACAGTATAGTTAGGTAAGAGTGTCAGCGTTCATGTTACTGCAGAACTACAAAAACAATCACTGTTTACTCTTACAGTTTTGGAAGGAGTGGTGCCAGAGTTAATAAAATAAAATGACCCATTTCATAATGTGAAAACAATCAGCAGTCTGCATCATCTTCTAATTGGCAATTGTGGAAACCTACATGGAAGTCTATTTTTGTAGATAAAAATATTGCACAAAGTCAGCCACATGTTCTTGTGGTTCTAAGACTCTCTGTAGACTTCTTAGTTCAAGCAAATTATTGCCAAATGTACTTGTTTTGTATTGAACATATTGAGAAAAGGTTTCCTAACAATGCAATAGGCTGCAGTGGATATTTTTAGTAATGTGATAGTTTTCAGATCACCCATGTATCTGCCAGTGGTAAGCCACACACAAGAACGACTATAATTGTAGCTGCTAAGATTATCCAAACAAATATTTATCTAGGCTCTGTTTGTGTGTATGTTTGTGTTTGATAGAAAAAAGAGGGGACCTTTGAGGTCCCATGTGTGATACATGTCCTTGATCAATTTTTTCTCTAATTTTTTTCTATTGGTCTTTCTAGAGTAAAGTATCACACTTCAAGGAATCTACATGATACTATGGAAGTGCTAATAGATCATTTGTGCCCAGATGCTTTGGTAACCATAAAGGACCATATGTTCCCCATCACTGCAGATCATAAAGGGCAGCAAGGAGAGGTGGAAATTGAGCCGGGCAGTGGAATGGAGAGGTTAGGCCATTAAAATCCCCCATGGGGCAACAGCATCAATGCATGATTCAGAATACACGTGTTCTGGATAGAGGGCAGCTACAAGAAGAGGGTAAACTGTGGAGCACTCACTCTGCACTGCACGCTCCTATGCAAACTTTCTCTGATCTACACAACAAAATGCTGTGTACATTTTTGCTTCCAGTGGGTGGTTTCCACTCCCACTATCAGAGGGAAAGATAATTCATTCTCACAACAGGGGGACCAGTAGCATTAGAACCATCCAGCTGTCCGTACTACGCTGTGTGTGGAGGCCAGGAGGCACATTGAGGGACTACCTCTTCATGGTGATGATCCAAAATCTGGGATTCCTCATGTATCCTCAAACTTCATGCAGCTGGACGGTCACATCCCTTATACTTTCTACCGCCTCATTAATCCTTTCTACAACAGAGGGAAAAGTAGAACAGCTTTCTTGATATATTGTACTCTATGTATCTTAATATATGAATGTAAGGTTTCCCCTTCTACCCAAAAATTTGCATCAGGGGAAGATGTGGGGCCTAATTCTCGTTGCACCTGCCACACAGCATAAAAGGCCTTATAGCAGGCTGAACTGGGTCTCAGGATATCTGGTGGTCTAGAGGGTTTCCCTGCTTGGCATAGTGACCATGAAACAACTCTACGCCACCGCTGAGAAGCCCCCATTTCAGGGATATATTGAAGGCAAAGAGGTGGAGGGAGAGGTCAGGGCCAGAGCACGGTGTGATCCAGCTGTTCTCAACTGCCAAGGTACATTTTGTGGGGAGTGTGAATTAAACTGAGCCGGAGGCTTTATGAGAGTCAGGGTGGGTGAGGTAATATCTTTTACTGAACCAACATCTACTGGTGAGGAGACAAGATTTCCAGCTTTCTCAGAGCTTTTCCTTGGGTCTGGGAAATGCACTCGGTGTATCACAGCTAAATATAGTGTGGAACAGATTGTTTAGCATAATCTAACACATATTTCAAGGCAACATTCGAGGTGAAGTGGCCCATTAATACTTCTCTAGTCACAGTGGGGGAAAGGAGAAAACAAAAGGTGGGGTGGGGAGAGTGGGTTATAGATTGCAATAATTCATACACTCAATGTGTCTATTCAGTTCATGATGTTTGGTGTTTAACATGGTCATGAATTTAACCTAAGCCCGCAGGCTTGCCTTTTGAAGGTCTTGTGCAGGTTTACTTTGAAGATGTGAACTGACAGGTCAGCTATGTAATGATTGCTTTGTGATAGGTGATAGGGTATTGTCTTTTATCATTTTTCAGTGTGAGTTCATTGGCGAGCATAGTGATTCTATCATTTCAGCCGAAAAGTTGTTACTGGGGCATTGAGTACAATGGATGAGGTACACCACATTTTGTGATAGGACCCATGAATCTCATATGATGTGTTGTGGGGGATGCTGATTATCATAGCAGTGAAAATATGTCTGCAGGTTTTGCATCTATTGGGCCTGGTTCAGCTTTGAGATGGTAGATGTTGGTCTGCGGGGAGCTTGCTTCTGATGATGAGCTTGAAGAGGTTGGGGGGTTGTTTGATGACCAGAAGAGGGCGTTCTGGAAAGATTTCTTTCAGGATGTAGTCTCCATCAAGTTTTGTAATTATTTAATGATACCCCATATGAGTTCCAGTATGGGGTAGTCAGTGACAACTAGGGATGTGCCGTCAGAAAGGGTTTTATTTCCATATTGAAGTGGGTTCTCTTGGGCCATATTTGGGTGGCCCATTTATGATGCAATCTACTTCTCTGATCCTTGCTTGGTGAAGGCAGTTTTAAGTGTGTTAAGGTATGTATCCTGGACTTTCTCCTTGGAGCACATTCTGTGGCATCTGACTGCCTGGCTACATTCCAAAGGGTGGTTACTGGATCTGTGAAGGTAGGTGTGATGATCCAGAGGTTTCTTATCTGTAGAGTTCCATTGTTAAAGCCAATTCTGGTGTCCAGGAAGTAGATGTTAATGTGTAACGTAAATATTCCAGAGAGAGTTTAATGGATGGGTGGGTGGCTTTGAAGTTGTGGTGGAAATCTATGAGGGAGTTTTGGTCAGCTGTCCAGTGGATGAAATCATCATCTATGTCTCTCAGGTATATCATTGGTTTTATGGTGATTTGTCCAGAAATTCTTCCTCAAGGTGGCCCATGAAGAGATTGGCATATTGGGGAGCCATCCTAGTATCCATAGTTGTTCCCATGGTTTGGAGAGAGTGGTTGTTGTTGAATGTAAAATTGTTATGGGTGAGAATAAAATGGATAAGTTTGGGTTGTCTCTCTGGGGATTGTCCATTGTCTTGTAGATATCTGAGGCAGGCAGCAATGCCATCATTGTGAGGGATGTTGGTTGTATGAAATGGCATTCATGGTAGGGAAGGATAGTGTTCTGAGGGAGGTTGTGCTGGGACTAATGAGCTACAATAAGACTGCAGACAATACCTAAGGTTTTATGTCAGGGACAACACAGGTCCCCAGACCACCCTGAACGCAGGAAGCACAGAAGTACCCTGAGACCATCTTTGCTGCTCTTGCAACCACCTGCTCTTGTACCGAGAGAGAGAGAGAGAGAGAGATGCTAGCCCTGGTCCCTAGGATTCAGCTGGCCATTTTTCTTTTCTGTGTCTACATTTATGTTCTTGGGGCTGGGCAGGGGCAGCACGCAGAGGTGCCTGGCCGCGCCTCCACCTAGGAGCACCAGGACATGTTGCCGCTTTCAGGGAATCGCCCAAGGGGAGTGACGCCCAGAGCCAGCACCCCACTCCCCTTCCCACACCCAAACTCCCTCACAGACCCCATGCCATGCACCCCCTTCTGCACCCCAATCCACAGTCCTGAGCCCCCTCACACACCCAAACCCCCTCCCTCTTAGTTAACCAATTTTTTTTTACTTATGGCACCCCCCATTCCCACAACATGTCGGATAACAAAGTTTTTACTGTAATGCCTTTTTATCTGCGAGTGCATTCCCTGTTACAGATCAAGGCAACTGCATCTGTATTTCCCCTCAGCGGTTCAGCAAAGGTTCCCCGCTCCCAGGCTTCCAGATCATCAACAGTTGGCTCTTTTAGGTGAAGACATGTGTCCCACTCCCTGACCAGTGTATGTCCAGGTTCCCAAGGGTGGGGATTTTTTTTTTTTTTCTGAAATAGATGTGGTGTTTAGCCCTGATTTACTTATGAAAAAATATTTTATTAAACTGATTTGTACATGAATATGCAATGGCAGAAAACACGTACGGCCTCCTTTTGTAGACAAGAAGCTAACAAAGCCCTAGAGCTAGGCCTAGATGTGCTGATTTGGCACTTTCTTACTGCAGACTCCACGGCAAGGTCTGCTTCAGAGAGTCCCTGATAGAATGTAGCCCTCTTCTGGCTAACTCCTGGGAAGGGTAGAAGTAATGCTGCTTGTGTCTCTAAGGAGAGACTCTTTTCTATAGCACAAGGGGTCTTGCTGGCATAAGGAGGTTCAAATTGCCACATGCCGTAGAGCATAATGTGCTGCAGAATTTGACCAACCAGAAGAAAGGTAATTAGAGCTGCATAGAGGATAGAAATTCGGCTTTGTGGAGCATTTTGAGATTTTGATATTTGTTTTCATTCCGTTTCAGAATGATGCCCAAAAATGTAAAAAGTTCTCCACTCAAGAATTTTTATGTCGTGTCATTTTAGGTCGATTGAAATGTTTGGTTGCAACAAAATCAAAGTGCTGCATTTCCATTTTGACATTTTTATCTTATAGTGTAATATAAAACAGTATATAATAGAGAAAACATATGGATTTTGAAACAAAAAGTCATTTCTAAACAAAAAAACTAAATGTTTCATTCCAAAAATGTTGAAATATTTTGACGTTATCTGAACTTTTTTCCCCTAAACAGTTGGGTGAAATTGACACAATTTCACAAACTGTTTCAATTTTGACTTGAAACCATTTTCTGCTGGAAAATGGTTTTATCAATTTTTTTTCCAAACAGCTATAAAAATAAGGAATATTGACCACAAACACTGCTAGGGACAAGTGTACATCAGAGTTCTTGGAAAGTTTGGTAACTGATAGATGGTAGGAATGATGGTCCAATGGTTAGGGGCTAGTCTAGGACTTCAGAGACTTCTGTTCCATTCTCTGTTGTGCTGAAAACTTCCTTTCTCAAGTCACTTAGGGGTATGTGTACATGAGCTTATATACCAAGCTAGCTTCATGCTAGCTAGTAGTGAAATTGCAATAGCATGGACTGTACAAACCTACCAGAACCCTAGATAATTACTCAGTTAGCTTGCCTGCTGCGTGGTAACTGAGGAAGATAGATTAAAGTTAGCTTGTGTGCGTGTACAGCAACACACACTGATTACAGTGTAGACATACACTTAGGGTTGTCTTCATGTGCAACACTGCAGCAGCACTACTGTAGCACTTTAGTGAAGACACTATCCTACACTGATGGAGAAGTTCTCCCGTCAGCATAGTTAATCCACTACCTGAGAGGAGGGAACTATGTTGATGGGAGAAACTCTCCCATTCACATAGCATAGTCTACATTGAGTGGTAGGTAGATTTTTCACACTCCTGAGCAATGTAGTTATACCAGTTTAAGTGTGTAGTGTAGATCTGGCCTTAGTCCCCGTAACTCAGGTCTGTAAAATGGGGATGATAGTACTTCCCTACCTCACAGAGATGGTAGGAAGATAAATGTGTTAAAGATTCTGAGGTGCTCAGAAAGGGTAGTGATTTGGAGGGTGAATCGTAGTCAACTGTGTGTAGACAAAACAAGTTACACTAAAAAATACCCAGACACTGTGTCACTGATTTTTCCTTCAACAGGAAAACAACCTACAAGGCCTGCTACTGCTCACCAGATGGATGACAATACTATGTCCAGTTGAAACTGCAGAGGGATTTATGCTGATGGAATGTCCTGGAATGGAACTTGGCTGGGATAACAGCTTGAGTGTGAACAGCACTGCATGTGTGTTTAAATTGTTCCAGAAACTTTTTGTCTTCAGTAATGGAAACAGCCATTTCTCCGGTTGCATAGTTCTGCAGAAATGTAAGTTATACGCACAGCAGTTTTGCCCAGACTGAGACCCATTTTCAATTGTTGCTTTGTAGTTTTGGTCACAAAATCAGAAAAATCAATGTAAAACCAGTAGAAGATAATGGAATCAATAGCTTTATAGGCATTTTTATCACACTCATCTTCATAATATTTGACTACCATGAATGAATATATGAAATCAGCAGTAACAAACATTGGAGATGGTTCAAATGGCTGCTGCGTACACTACACTAGAAGATGCCTTTGGTCTCAGTTTTCCTTGCTTCCAGCTTACTGCTAGTGTATGTTGTGTGCTAACATCTGGTCCACCTGTCATTCCTAACAACCTCAATGAGGGCCTGATCCAGTTCTCACTGCAGTCAATGGAAAGACCTCCCTTGAGTTCACTGGGAATTGAGTCAACACCTTAGAGCTTTAATTTGCAGGGTACTGTCACTGCAAGTGTCAGAGCCCATGGTTAAGTGATTTCCAACAAAACAGTTTCACTTCAACTCTGAACCACCACAGGAACATTTTAAATACTAGAAACAAATGAAGATGTGGGGGAGAGGGAGCTTTTGGCTTTGGTTTGTTTTTTTGGCCAGGATTGTTTTTTAATTCTGCCAGAGTCTTCTCTTTTCCCCACATTGATTTATAGTCTTCCTTCCTTCTCATTTTCATACTCCGAGTCCCCTGCAAGGACTGAAAAACTATTTTCCAACACTGCTTCTCACTCTATCCTCCAGCAGGAGAAGCTGGGATGAGCGTATCCTACTGGTAAAAAGAAGGGCTTGCATCCTAACCCTGATTGAATCTATATTTTCCATACCAGGTGATTTGTGTACCATTGTTGTTGCTAAGTAGCAAGGTTTCAGAGTGTGTGCACTGTGGCTTACAAAACGTAAAGCTCCATGTTAAATCATGCTTTTGCAGAATAGTGGTTAACAGGCAAAGGGGAGGGAAGGGAGCAAGAATAGCTCATGTGATCTCCTGTACCACCTCACACACTCAAGACACGGTCAGTAAGACCCATATGCAGGAAAAGATAGTATTAACTTGTGTGATTGTTTGGTGACTTAAAACTCAGCTAAGGCCAGATTTTGTTCCTATTAAAAATAATCATAAAACTGCATTGAATTCACTGGATGCAAAATCAAGTCCTTTGTGGGTTTTCAAATAGCTGAAAGAGAAATCTGTGGTAGCAGAAATATTTTGTATAGGTTTGTGCACCTGACAGCTAGAGAATGTTACCCACAGGTTTGTCAGTCACTTGTTTCCAAGGAATTTTTTTTAAAATCAATTTATGTGTCTTATTCTAAAATTAAGAGACTTAGTTCTTTCCTGAAGATAGCTGAAATCAAAACAATGGGTTCAGCGAGGACAGTACTGCAAGCCTGGCTAAGAAACCCTGCTACATTAGATACACTATAGCATTTCAGCCACATTTGTATGGAGAAATAAAGCAATTGTGACTTGTTCCACACTGTAAAACGGTGTAATTTCCCCCTCAAATAGCCACAGCAAGATGTAATACACAGAAAAATACATTGTATCAGACAGAATACTCAAAACAAGTCTAGGTTCTAACTAGAGCTGAACAAGCAGTAGGAAAACTTTTTGTAGGAGATTGATCCCTCATCGCTGCAACACCTCCTGCTGGTTGCCTCAGGAATTAGCTCCTCAGCCTCAGAGCACCCCCTTTCTCTAGTTAGTGTCTTGCCTACCTCAGTCCCTCCCATGTCCCTCTTGGACCCCAGTGTCCCTTACTTAGAGGTTCTGCCCACAGCAGTACCCCCACACTCTAGGTTTCCCCTCCCAGGGGAATCCCCACCCCCATCCCCACCTTGCCTCAGTAGCTACTGCCAGTTATCATCTAGTCCCCTTTCTCTGGGGCAAACTGCAGTCTGTAATGGCCACCCATCATTGGTAAGGAGGATGGGTCATCTGCCTCTGCCTATCCCCATCCCCAGGCTGCACATCTGCAGCTCCAGTACCTCCTTAGGTCTTTAACAAGGCCTCAGCCTGCAGAGTTGACAGGCTGGAGCTCCCCAGATCGCCTTGGCCTTGGCCTTGGCCTTGGCCTTGCTTTGCTCTGCTTCAGGTATCCTGTACTCCCAGACAGCTAAGTCCTGCCCACTCCAAGGCCTGAGTGAAATTAACCCACCTCCTCCTTTAGCCCTTATATAAGGGCTAGCTGTGGCCTGATTGGGTGTGGCCACAGCTGTGACCACTTCCCCAACCAGCCTACTTTTTTTTTCTCAGGAGCGGGGTAACTGCCCCGCTACACTCTTTCATAAATATTCATTCAAATTCAGAACAATTTCAATTTGACTGTGTTTGCAACTCTTTTATGTTCACTTTCTGCAAACATTTGAGTGCTCAAGCACTCAAGTGATTCACAAAAATCCTAGTGCAAAGTGAATTTAAGGGTGAATGTTCAGCTAAAGCCTGATCCAAAACCCTCTGAAGTCAAAGGAAAGACTCGTGCTGACTTTAATGGGCTTTGGATCAGGCCCACAGCCATTAAAAGCAGTTTGGAATAATATATTTAGTTGTAAAATTTGTAATTCAACTGTTTTGTTTAGTCACATAAATAATCCAACCAGGAAATACCGTGTACATTTTGGATACTCATCATGAATTCTTTATGAATAGTCTGCAGCTTAGGAATTATTAACTGAAAAAATTCAAAACAAATTTTAAGTAATGAATAAATTCAAGAATTTGACAATTTTTTCATGGGCAATTCACAAACAGAAATATGATAGATAAATTATTTGTCAGAAATTATTGGCTCAGGTCTCCTTCTAATAAATCTTTACATCCTGCTCATTTCAAACTACATTTGTTATTTAAAACAGTATTTTTAAAATATATATATATATATTTAGCCATTACCAGATCATAATACAGTATGTGGCATTGGCAGAGCATTACTGAGCTCAAGACTAATGTCCTATCCTTCCCCAAAAAAACTACAGTGTCCATATTCTCCCAACATTCCTTTCTCTTCCAATATGTTTTTCTTAAATACCCCTCTTGGTGGGATTGGCATTGGCTGCCAGCCAACCGGCCGGAACTTTAGCTTGACAAGTGTGATGCTAATATACTTAGTTCTTTGAAGAGTCACGCTACAAGTCCAGTTAGCATTTTTCTCACCTTAATTCTTTTGCACACAACCCTAAAATGCATCCCCAGCAAAATTATTGTTCAGAATGGCTGCTGGCATACTCAAACTTCAGCTGACCTCCTCACTTCCTTCTTTAAATGTTTCTGACCCCATGCTATTTAAAAGAAACACAACCAAGAGCTGGATTTCAAGAAGATTACATTACATATGTATTTAGGCATGTATTCTGCTTCAGGGAACCGGAAACCAGCCAATGGGAGCTGTGGGGCTGGTGCTTGCAGGTGTGGGCAGCACATGGAGACTCACTGATCCCATCCCCACAAGGAGCACGCAGAGACATGCTAGCATCAGCCGGCCGCAGCCGCTTCCAGGAGCCACGTGGAGCCATGGCGTGCAGGCAGCCTGCCTGAGCCCTGCTGCGCTGCCAGCTGGGAACTGTCTGTCGTACGCATCTCCCGGCCAGAGCCTGCACCTCACACCCACTCCCGCACCCCAACCACCTGCCCCAGGCCAGAACCCCCTTCTGCACCCAAACTCCCTCTCAGGCCCTGCACCCCAATCCCATTCCCCAGCCCAGAGCCCCCTCCTGCACTAAACTCCCTCCCAGAGCCCACACCCCTCAACCTCTCCTGCACCCCAAAACTCTGTACCAGCCCAGAGCTCCCTCCTGCATATACACTCCCTCCCAGACCCCGCACTCCATTAATATAGTAGAAATGTGCGGCCCGTGACAGCTTACCAAAATTAGTGGAGTGGCCCCCCTGCGAAAATTACTACAGAGTAACATAGCCCTGGTCTACAGAGTCACATATCCTTAAAATCATACAAATTTAAAAAGACACATAACCGACAAAAATGCAATCTGTGTTGGTTTTGGAAAGTTCTGTCATATCTAAACCCATTAGGTACTGATTTCATGTTATTTCTTTACCACATCTGAAACTGCATTGATAGTAAATCACAAATGGAGCCTTGTTTACAAAGTTGTTCAATGCAGTAATAAAGCCATGGCTGTTCCTTTTAACTTTTTTACATAAGTACATAGTGACCTCCATGGCAGTATCATTAATAACTAATTCCCAGAAGACACTGTTAACTTGTTGGAGGAACTGGTTAGACTACTGATGATTTTCTCTCTTCACCAGTTTGCATTTGATTTTTGAGTGAGTGTAGCAAGGCTGCACTGCATCTTTGATTGAACTTTGTCATTGGGGGAATTTTATCTGTTGTGCTCAATAATTGCTAGTCCTTCACTTCTGTTAATGACTGAGTCAAGTCTATCTTTCACATTCCAGCCCCAAGCTGTTTTGTCTTGTGACTTGTTGCTTCTTTGAGATGTGGTAATATGCTGGATGAAACAAGGCAGCAATAGTTAGGAACTTCATTGGGCTCTGAAGTGACATGCATTTATGAAGGGACAGAAGCAGGTAATTTATACTAGCAGAGCCTTCTCCCACACACTGCATACTACGACAATCTGTATCTGTGCCAAAGGTATGTGACTCTCACAACATGACTTTCTCCTAACCTGTGTAACCTGTCCTTAATAATATTGTTTCCATGTTCGACAGTTGCACATGGTGTTTTATACACACCATCCTTCTTTTGTACTTATACTATCTCTTTGCCTGCAGTGCAGTACCTTGTTGCTCAGAAGGATAGTGATGTGTCATATCATAGCTCATTGTTGGAGTTACATCTGCTCTGTTGGGTGTCAGGTCTTCAGAAACCATAAATGCAGATGATTTTACTATATTTAAATAAACATTGCCTTTTCATTATTTATTTGATGCTTCCTCACTCACTGAAGCTATCCAATGGGGAGTCCTTGTGGCACTTAGAGACTAACAAATTTATTTGGGTATACGCTTTCATAGGCTAGAACCTACTTCATCAGATGCATGGAGTGGAAAATACAGGAGCGGGTATAAATACATGAAAAGATGTAAGTTGCCTTACCAAGTGACCTTAACAAGTGTCAATTCAATTGACAGCAGGATACCAAGGGAGGAAAAATAACTTTTGACACGGTAATAAGAGTGGCCCATTTCAGACAGTTGACATGAAGGTGTGAGTAACAGTAGGGGAAAATTAGTATTGGAGAAATTAGGTTTAGGTTTTGTAATGACCCAACCACACTCAGTCTTTATTCAGGCCTACTCTGATGGTGTCCAGTTTGAAAATTAATTCCAGTTCTGCAATGTCACGTTGGAGTCTGTTTTTGAAGTTTTTTTGTTGAAGAATTGCCACTTATAGGTCTGTTATTGAGTGACCAGGGAGATTGAAGTGAAGACTGGGAGTGGTTTGTATATTTTTAACTGTCTTTAATGTGAGAAGCGTGTTCATCTGTTTTTAAAATAAAAACAAGGGTTGCTCTTCATTTTATCTCATTTAGTAGGCAATATGGAGGACAGCCAACATCATCTGATCACTACATATCTCCAGTAAGTGCTCTGCAAGCCACAGTCCACACCTGTCCTCCATATTGCCTACTAAGCGAGATAAAAGGAGCAAGGAATGAGAAAGGGTTGAGAATCAGAAACTCCTGAGTTCTAATCTTGACTCTCTGTTAGGGTTTGCCTCAGTTTCCCACTCCCATGATAGAAAAGGGCATATTAATACTTATTCATATCTCACGAGGGTCTTGGAACAATTAGATAATTAATATCTGTATAACCTTTTGAATATATCAAGTACTATGAAAATGTTAATTAGGACTTAGTTCATGTATACAGAACTCTTCTTATACTTATGTTGCTCTCCCCAGAACTCTCTCCAATTTGTCACACATTTCTGCAGAGGTGCAGGAATTGAACACAAGGAAAAATAAAAGAGGAAGTTTCTGGCGAGAGGCTATTACAAGATAAGGCCCCGGATCCTGAAAACATCCATGTACTTAGCCTTAGGCCCCTGAGCAGTTCCACTGATTTCATATGCATAAAGTTAAGCACATGCATAAGTGTTTGCATGACTGGGGCCTAAAGCTAGACTCAAAGCAAAACTAATCAACAACAGACATGGAGGAATGCAAGCAGCGGAATGGAACTCCAAAGAAGGGAGCTTAGACGTTTCTTTTTAGTTAAAACAGCCTAAGTTACACTGGGATTTCTACCAGTTCCCTCACATGTATGTTGCCTAAGGCCTTTCAGGCAAAAGTATATACTTCGTTGTTGTTTTTTTATTTTAATCAATGTATGTCTTACACACCCTTGCAGTTCAGGCCTATCTGTATTTTATACCTGTATGAAAATGTTATTTATATACAGTAAAGTGAAACACTGCTGGCAAGACTCATTCCTTTCCAGTACAGCCCGTCAAACGGTATTTGCCTTAGTTTGGCTGATTTTGATTTTCCCAGCCAACTGATGAATAACTATTCCCAGTTGTTTTTCCAACTTTACAGATGGTTAGATCCCATTTGCCGACACATTATTTACAAATGCAATGTTATTTGTAGCTGGCAAATAATTTCCCCTACTATTTCCCATAGTGATTCCAGGGGTCCAGGAATAATTTGTAGAGTGGGGATGCTGAGAGCCATTAAACCAAACTGTAAACCCTGGAGATGATGGAAACTGCTTCAAGCCAGGGGGTGCAGCAGCACCAGGAGCACCGCGGGTCCCAGCGCCTCTGGGTGGTTCCAGGCCTGGCATGGGGGCAGGGGGACCCCAGCTGAGTCTCACTCTCTCTCCTCCGCCACTGCTCCCCTAGTTCCTTGGAGGGAGCTGCGTGCCCCCCCACCCCACTTTGCCAGGATCCGGATGGCAGCGAGAGGGGGCTGGGAGGCAGGCGGGGCACACGCTGATCGCTGCAGTGGAAGAGGATGGAGGGCGAGGTGCCCCCCCCAGGCTCACGATGCCGGCTCCCTCCCCCCACCCACCCCCCACAGAATGGGGCGGGGGGGAGGGGAGGAGCGCGGGGGCAGCCGCCAGACGCGGGCGGGGCGGGGAGCCCGCGGCCCCGCGCCCTCTGATCTCCTCCCGTGCCCGGGTGTCTGGTTTCTGGCAGCGCGGAGCCCCCGCGGCCCGGCCCCGCCCCCGCCGCGGGAAGGGGGATATGAAGAGCCGCCGCCGCCGCCGCCGAGCGGGCAGACGAGTTGCCGGGGACGGAGCGGGGCGCACGGGAGCCGGGCAGGGAGGCGGCCCCAGGCGTGACAGCCCGAGCTCGCCGCCCCGCCAGCGGCAGGCGGTGCCCAGCCATGGGACCCACCGTCCCCCCATGAGCGCGGGCGGGCGGCGGGGGCTGGGCGGCGTGGCGGGAGCGCTCCCCGGCCGGAGGATCCGGCGGCACCTTCTGCCTGGGCTAGTGCCCTGCGTGCGGCGCCTCTCCCGCCTGCCCGGTCCGCGCCGGAGACGGGGCCATTCGTCCCCCCAGCGCCGGATTACTGGGAAGTGGAGGGAGCCCGAGAGGACGAGGAAGGAGAGGAACTAAGGCGAGAGCTGGAAATGTCCCTTCCCTGCTGCAACCTGCTCAGATACCTGTTCCCAGCCCTGCTCCTGCACGGTGAGTGCCCGGGGGGGAGGCGCCCCCCGGGGGGTTAATGTCTCTTGGGGGGGGGGATATTTCAGGCGCCCCTCTCCCGGGCCTTCTGCCGGGGGGGGGCAGCATTGCGCCGCTGGGGTCAATACAGGCGTGGAAGACGCTGCGGGTCGTGTGGAGTTGGGGGGGGGTCGTGTGGTTCCATTCCAGGATCGGGCCCCAGAAGAGCTCTCTTCCCCGCCCCCGCCCCCGTGGGATTTCCAAACTCGGTCCTGAGAGAGGCTTTTTCAAACCCCCAAAACCTAAACCGCGGACGGTGTCCAGAGCCTGGTGGGTGGACTCGTGATGGGGCCAAAAATTGTAGGCGGTTAGGAAGGACCAAGCTAGGCTCCTGCGGGGCGGGGGGGGGGGGGGGGGAGTTCTGTACACGGTTGCGCCTCCTCTTCTTGGAAGCGGATAGCTGGTCCCCAGGATGAAGTTTTCTTGTTTCTACACAGAGAGGAAGTGTAGCGACATATAAAATCAACGCTGACAATGTGCTTTAAATCCTCATTGTTAAGAATCTTTCTTAATTAAACGTTTCTACAAACAGGCTCCCATGGGAGGTGCCCCATCAGTTGCCTATGAAGTTCTTGTTCATTATGTTAATTTAAAATAGATGTCTGTACCAGCTCTGGCACTGCATCCCATCTTGGGGCTCAGTGCAATGTTGCTTTAAGAGGCTCTGAGTAAAATCCTACCCTTAATGAATTCAACCGGAGCTTTGCGTTGGAGTTCAATAGGGCCAGGATTTCACCTGCAGGCCTTTCCTAAGGGATGTTCTTTGGATTTGGGAGTATTTATTAAGAGATTCATTGAGAAAGATTGAGTAGCAGAATACGTTAGTACTGGGTTTAGTGCTCCAAATCATTGATTTCGAACACAAATTCGACCTCTTTGGACCTGGTACTTTAAAATATGCCCACTTCTGCTTTGACACTGCCTAAACCTAGCACTAGAGTGAAAGTCTTCCGAAACAGCATTGTGATGGGAGCAGGGTTAATTTTGGGACAAAATGGCCAAAGCTGGATGCATAAAGCCACATTTACGCATCCAGTTTTCAGAAGTGCTGAGCACCACCTTTTCAGTTTCTTTAAAAGGTACTGGAGGGTGAAAATTTGCATGAGATGCTCTTCTGAAAGATTGTCTCAACCCACTCAGGTACAGTCCTCAAAATGCTGATGTGACTAATGCTGAAGTATTCTTCAGCAGCCAGCCTTCTTCAATAAACTTCTTCAGGTCCCAGAATCTACTGTTAAAAGATGGTGCCTCTTTCAAGTATACTAAAACTGGGCACCCCACTGGATCCAGCCTCAGAATAGGGGACCAAAATCAGAACTTTAAAGCGTTTCTTAAAATTGTCTGTTTTGGAGTGGGGATTGTCTTTCTTTATGTTTATACAGTTTTAAGCTAAACAGACAGAGGGTGTTCAATAAATTTGTGTTTTGTTTTCATAGAGAGAGCATTTGCTTACCTCTCACAGCTCACCTCCAAAATATATAGACTATGTAAACAAGTCTAGTTGAGTCAGACCTGCCTGGACGCCAAGGTGTACCTTTAAACTCTGTGATCTGGGAATTTAAAAGTCAAAATGGAAGGTTTGAAGTTAGAGAGTAAAGAGAGAAGTTATAATTATAGGGTTGACTGCCAGCCTCATCTGCTTGGAATTACAGAGCAGTTTTAAACTTTGGCTGAAATGAGAAACAAATCAGGGCCTATGATCAGATCAAAACCACAGCTGCCAAAAGAAGATGAAACAGGAAAATCATCTATTTTTTCCATTTGCAGTTACGTATCACAGAACAAAATATATCTAGTCAAATACTGTTTAGAAAGAAAGAATTTGAAAACTTGTTTGTGAACTTATATATACATATCAGTAACATTGTGAAACAATTTATTATGGAAAACGATTGCTCCCTTGGGCTGAGATAGGAACAGACAGTGTGATACAATCCCCAAAGATGTAGTTCAGCCTAACCTAGTCTTTGCCTATTCTATGTTCGATTATAATCTCTAAACATTCTAAATGTATTGCACCACCATAGGGCTTTTTTCAAAGGTCTTTTAGATCACGGGGCTGTCTCCCAGTCCCCTGGATTGCACTTGGAAATCTAAGAGTGAATTAAGTGTGAGTGTGTGAATAGAAATAAGAATGAAAAGTTTTGCTTCCCCTTTTTCAATAAAGTGCTGTTATTTTTACTTCCATCAAATTAACAATGTAAATGCAGTATAAGGCTCAAACTCATATTTTCATTGCAATATAACTCCTAATATTTTTGAGTTAAATTTTGAAAAACTTGTACTCAGTCAAAATGAAACCTGTAGAATGTCGAAAGAGGTTTGCAGCTGGAAGTTATCCATTATCAGTATTTCTTTGCTTATATAAAAAGCCACAAAAGTTTCAGATGTCAAATGCTGTAGACATTCAGCTCCAGAAAACCTGATTAATCAGAGCTATAGTAAAGTGGATTCAAAACAAAATGGTTAATTTGTTTTGCAAATGATTAATTTATGTTATGAAGAAATTACCATAGATTATTTCTGAATGATTGTTATAGTAATGTATTTAAAAAATTAAATAAAATAATAATTGGTTCCTTATATAACATCCCTCGTTAAAATATTCAGTTTTAATGACATTTATTCAGCCAGGACTGTTAGTTTTCATAGCAGAATTCATTGTTTATGCGAAACTAAATATATTAATACGTAAAAGTGCTCCAATAGTGTCACTGAAATTGGTTGGATAGAAGTGTGTTGTTTTCCTTTCTTGCTTCATTAATTAAAATACAATGAAATTTATAAGAAAATATGTCCCCATGTATGTAGGGATCAGCAAGGCGGGGGTGTGAGCTGTGGAATGAGTGTTCCCCTTAGTAAAAAAAGCTGAATTCAGTTAGGATTTAGGAGAGGACAAATCAGAAAGGGAGTTCCCTCTGTTCAGTGCTTACTGTATCAAGCATGAAGATAGATGAAGAGACAAAGATAAAAATAAGCCACTGTGGGCTGAGTTCCACTTTCAGTTAAAATAAAATGTAAATCCAAAGTAACTCTGACTTTAAGTGTATTTATAATAAATTTACATTGGTGCAACAGAGCTGGATTTTGTGCTGTGTGTGTGTGTGTATAATATATGAAATAGACTTTGTCTAAACTTTAAAAATAAAAATGAAAATGATGGAGAAACAACACTTTTAGGTATTTGAGATAAGACTAATACTTTGTTATTAATGCAACTTTTGTACAGTAGTTACATTTATAGTGTATGCTTCCTATGCATATATTGCATGATTACTTTTTGAAATAGGATCCTGTCCTGCAATATTTACTAAAACTCCAAAAAGTTTAGTGGTGGTTTTTGCCAGAATTTTTCCCTAATGTGTATGTAGAATAGAACAGTAGTGCTGGAAGTTTTTATAGTGGGGTTGCTGAGAGCCATTTAACCGAACTGTAAATCCTGTATATAAAGGAAACCACTTCAAGCCAGGGGATGCAGCAGCACCCCTAGTTAGGTGCTGGAGATCTGAATTTTGCAGACATCTGTGGTATAAAACATATGTTTGCTTGTAAAAAGACAAAGTCACTTTACGTATTGTGTTGCTTTTTAGGGTCCAGTTTTCCCTCCTGGAAGTCAATAGTTAAGCTCCCCTTGACTTTAGTGGAAGCAGACTTGAACCCTTAACAGTTCACAGAAACACACACTTGAGATGCCACCGCTTTTTCTTCATTCAGTGATTGTAATCCATTCTAATACAAAATGTAACTCAACTTTATAGAGCTCATTATTTTATAAAACCGCTTAAAATGTTTTATATGAAACAACAACATGTGAAAACTGTTTGAACCCACAATTATCCTACTCTCTCTTACACTGGTGGGAATTTATGGTTCAGCCATTGGACTCAAGTTTGATTGCTATTTAAAAAAAAAAAAAAATTGTATAGCACCTATGAGCCTTTTGGTAAATTGTGCTTAAGAAGTGAAATTAAAGGGCACTGTCAATGAATTTATAATGATATTTAAATTTGTTATACAGTATTTTATAACAACTCCTTGAAAGCATAACCCTAAAGTTGTAAACTTTTCTCCTTACCAGATCCATTCATTCCTCCACCATGCATACCAACCTCGTTGTTGTGAAAGTGCTCATGAGGAATACAGATCTGAGGACACTGATTCTGTTTTAAAGAAGAGAGCACAAATGCATCTTCTTAAAAATTAAAGTCAAAGAATTTCAGTAGATTACCAGTGTGAAAAATTATAAGGGTCTCGAGTTCTTACTGTGATTACTCAGTTGTTGACTGAAACAGGTGTTTTGGAGGAGTAAGCACTGAAGGCCTAACTCTCCCAGATGTTGAGTGAACTGATTTCACTAGGTTTTAAAGTTGTTCAGCCTCTCCTAAGAGATTCTAAGACTATTCTGGTACTGGGCATTGAGTAAGGGCCTCAGGATTTGCACCATAAAATAACAGAAGATCTAATTCTGGGCCAGTCAGCCTTGATGGAGTTTCTAATTGTTACATCTTAAAATCCTTGTCTTGTATCTCTGTTCAGTAACTTCACCATTATAAACTGGGCATTTCCCTCCTTTAAACTACAAGTCTGTTTGCAGATCTATATCTAAACTATGTACACACACAAGAAAGGAAATAGGTACATATGAAACAAAAGCATATCTTGTTATCTTTTACAGTTGTAAACTTCATCCTTCTCTGCCCCAATCCTTTGTTTGTAATCCCTTGCTATGGTATGTCTAATTTAAGTCCCAATCCTATAAGGGTCCTTTGAAGTATAAAGCAATAATAGTGGAGAAAAACATGGTAAGTAAACACAGACGAATTTGTTTGGCAATGGGACATTATATTCTCATTGTAGTTACACAAGTTTGCACTGCAATTAAAAAGCTGTCATAGAGCTTATCTAGCACTTTCCCCACATCAAGAGATAACTGTACTCTTATGTATATTTAATTGTGCAGGGCAATTGATGGGATAAGTAAAGCTAAATACTTAATCTAGTCAATTATTCATCTGTTTGAAAGATTTTTATAATTTCAGACAAGTTCCAACTTGAAAATAGTTTGCTGCAGAAATAAAATACTAGTATTAAACGTGATTCCCTCCACGGATGTAATGCTCATTGATAATAGCACTTGGGCTTCCACATGAGGTTGTTTGTGTGAGAATGGGCTAAAAGGAAGCTATACTGGATTTACAGTAGTGTGAATAAATAGAGTTTGGCCTTGTATGTTTCAGTTGATATAAATTAGGAACTTCTCAGTTATCAGCCATGCCTTGTTTGCTCTTCCAATTTAACTCTCTAATAGGCCACATTTGAAATCTTAACATGCAGAATGAGAAATTCTGGGTCTCAGTTTGGAAACTCCAAGTGTTTGAAGCCAAAGTTTTGATACAGCTCATTGTAGATATATTGGTCCAAACTTTGTCATCAGTTACACTGGCTTGAATCCATAGCTATTTAACTGATTTTGAAAGAGTTACTCTAGTGTAAATCTGGTGTAACTGAAAGCAGAATTTGGACTAAGAATTCAGATCTAGATCCTTTGAGTTTGACCCAAACTCTAGTTACAGAATGATAGTCGTAGGACTTGAAGAGACTCAAGAGGTCATCTAGTCCAGTCTACTGTGCTCATGGCAGGACTAAGTGTTATATAGAGCCTCCCTGACAGGTGTTTGTCTAACCTGCTCTTAAAAATCTCCAATGATGATAAAAATCTCCATTCCACAACCTCCCTAGGCAATTTATTCCAGTGCTTAACCATGCTGACAAGAAGTTTTTCTTAATGTCCAGCCTAAACCGTCCTTGGAGCAATGGGCTTAAATTGCAGCTTGTCCTATCCTTAAAGGTTAAGGGGAATAATTTTTCTCCCTCCTCCTTGTAACAACCTTTATGTACTTGAAAACAGTTACATGTCCCCTCTCAATCGTCTCTTCTTCAGACTAAACAAATCTAATTTTTTTTCAATCTTCCCTCGTAGGTCATGTTTTCTAGACCTTTAATATTTTTTTCTTGCTCTTCTCTGGACTTTCTCCAATTTATCCACATCTTTCCTGAAATGTGGCACCCAGAACTGGACACAACATTCCAGTTGAGGCCTAACCAGCACTGAGCAGAGTAGAAGAATTACTACTTGTGTCTTGCTTACATCACTCCTGCTAATACATCCTAGAATGATGTTTGCTTGGTTGGGTTTTTTTATGCGACCATGTTACACTTTTGACTCATTTAGCTTGTGATCCAGTGTGACCCCCAGATGCCTTCTTAGGCAGTCATTTCACATTTTGTATGTGTGCAGCTGTTGGTTCCTTCATAAGAGGAGTACTTTGCATTTGTCCTTATTGAATTTCATCCTATTTACTTCAGACCATTTCTCCAGTTTGTCCAGATCATTTTGAATTTCAATCCTATCTTCCAAAGCACTCTCAACCCCTCCCAGCTTGATATCATCTGCAAACTTTAGAAGTCATAGAATATCAGGGTTGGAAGGGACCTCAGGAGGTCATCTAGTCCAAACCCTGCTCAAAGCAGGACCAATCCCCAATTAAATTGTTCCAGCCAGGGCGTTGTCAGGCCTGACCTTCAGCCTCTAAGGAAAGAGATTCCACCACTTTCCTAGATAACCCATTCCAGTGTTTCACCACTCTCCTAGTGAAAATGTTTTTCCTAATATCCAAGCTAAACCTCTCCCTCTGCAACTTGAGACCATTACTCCTTGTTCTGTCATCTGCTGCCGCTGAGAACAGTCTAGATCCATCCTCTTTGGAACCCCTTTTCAGGTAATTGAAAGCAGCAATCAAATCCCCCCCCACCCCCGCATTCTTCTCTTCTGCAGACTAAACAATCCCAGTTTCCCTCAGCCTCTCCTCATAAGTCATATGCTCCAGCCCCCTAATCATTTTTGTTGCCCTCCGCTGGACTCTTTCCAATTTATCCACATCCTCCTTATAGTGTGGGGCCCAAAACTGGACACAGTACTCCAGATGAGACCTCACCAATACCAAATAGAGGGGAATGATCATGTCCCTTGATCTGAAGTCAATTCCCCTACTTATACAATCCAAAATGCCGTTAGCCTTCTTGACAACAAGGGCACACTGACTCGTATCCAGCTTCTCATTCACTGTAACTTCTAGGTCCTTTTCTGCAGAACTGCTGCCTAGCCATTTAGTCTCTAGACTGTAGCACTGCATGGGATTCTTCCATCCTAAGTGCAAGACTCTGCACTTGTTGAACCTCATCAGATTTCTTTTGGCCCAATCCTCTAATTTGTCTAGGTCTTGCTGTATCATATCCCTACCCTCTAGCATATCTATCCCTCCTCCCAGTTTAGTGTCCTCCGCATATTTGCTGAGCGTGCAGTTCATGCCATCCTCCAGAACATTAATGAAGATATTGAACAAAACTGGTCCCCGACTGACCCTTGGAGCACTCCGCTCGACACCGGCTGCCAACTAGACATGGGGCCATTGATCAACTACCCGTTGAGCCCAACAGTCTAGCCAGCTTTCTATCCACTTTAAAGAAGTATGGGCTGGATAAATGGACTATAACTTGCGGGCAAGAATACTGTGGTATACTCTCTGTGCCATTATCTAAATCATTGATAAACATATTGAACAGAACCGAATCCAGAACTGCAGGACCCCTCTCATTATGCCTTTCCAGCATAGCCGTGAACCACTGCTAATTACTCTCTGGGAATGGTTTTCCAACCAGTTATGCAAAATCTTAGAGAAGCTCTAAGTCCTAGTTCCCTCATTTGCTTATGAAAAGGTCATGCGAGACCATATCAAAAGCCTTACAAAAGTCATGATACACCACGTCTACCACATACCTATTTTTGTTGCTAATATATCTCATTAATATTAATTCACTGAAATTGATTTTTTTTACCGTTATGAAGCTGTTGGCTAGTGTATTCAGTTGGATAACAGTATAAGGTCCAAAGTCTGGTAAAAAAAAAAGTATTCTATGACCAATTTTGCAGAAAGTCTTCAATTATTACATATTCAATGTACCTTAATACACCAAAGTAATCCTAAAATCCAGTAATCATGTATTTTTCCCTTGTATATTGAATGGTATATTTTTCAAAGTGAATAATTACATGTCTAGCCCAGTGTGCCATGCTCCAGCTATGTTCTTTTAAATCCCCCATGAAAACTCACTCCTTCCATTAAGCCTTCAAATGCTAATCCATGTTGCTGCAAACTAGCAGCAATATCTAAACAGATTTTTGTGCTGTACAGCACCAACGAGAATGTCAAAGATGAATGAATAAATAATGTATTTCATCAACACATTTGCTCTTTATGCAGTTTGAATCATGGATCCCTTTTTCCTTCCTGAAAATGCACCAAGTGGGTTTTTTGTTGTTTGTTTAGAGTGTACCTTCAGAGTATCCTTAACAACGTGGGGATTCTCCCTGCAGAAGGTGGAGGAGAAGGAAAATGTACTGCTGCAAAACTTCCCCCTGTGTGTAGAAAAGCATACAAGGAGATAAATGGTGCTCAAAGGGGTTCTTGTCTCCTACCCATGTCCATATTCTTTCAAGCCTCTTACACCATCCAGGAATGGGAACAAGCACACTTGGGTTATATCCAGGAAGGACAGATGTGTAAAGGCAGTGGCATGGTTGTTTACCAGGCTATTTACTGATGTGTCAAAGGGTGGGATGGAGAGCCAAAAGGGAACAATGTATGAGAAATGTTGCATCTGATCTTAAGGTGATATAAAGAGGGAAGTGTGATCCCACATCTGGGTACATATGTACAATAACACATACAAAGGTGCAAGCACTGAGACACTTATTCAGAGTGTGGGAGGCTGTGCTCATTAAATATTGCGCTGCCTCACCTCACACATTACAAGATACATCTAAGTGGGCAAGGTCAGGATCCAATAAGTGGCTTTTATTCCAACTTCATAACTTCTGGGCCACAAGACATCCTAGTAGTGTGATTATATTTATACAATAATATAATGGTGTGGTATGTGTGTGTTTCCCACCTTTATTCCTCATTCTCTGGAGCTTGTGCTGATTGGATGGGATGGTTGGAGCAGTGAGATTTGTAACTTGTCCATATGCAGAACCAACAGATGAGACTGTGTTTTGACACAGTATGGGAAGGTTAAGGTATAAAATGTTAACAACCCAATGCTGAATTTATTATAAATTCAATAGATGCATAACAAGTGCTGCTGAATTGTTAATTACATATTTCCTATCTTCACGTAGTAGTTTTCAACTGTAGTTCATCTGCATAGCTGTTGAAATTACTACCCATTACTGCTTTAATAAAACAGTGGTTATCTTCTAATCAGTAATCCAAGATTCATATTGTTCACCTGTTAAACCTAGATGTGCTTTTCTTCGATCCTTATTTTCCTATACCTTATATAGCATGCAGCCTGAAGGAGTTCAAGAAGCATTCTTTCTTACACTACATATTCATTTTGTTTGATTAATTTTGTATAGAAAGATTGCTGGTGAGTTTCCTATGTATGCATTACTAGAAACCAAAATTACTGAGTGCCAGAGATAAAATTAGCTTTTTAAATTCCTTTTTCCCTGAAAATAAAAATAGCAGAATCTGCCTTTAATTGACCACCTCAGTCATCACAAAGACTTCCTGTGTACAGAGACTGTGTTTTGAATATCTGTTTTCCTTTTACTTTAAAAAGTGACCTTTGTTTGTAAGTTTATTATAGAAGCATTCAAATTAGAGGTGGGCCCAAGCCGCAAAGATCACGTCTTGATCTGGATCCAGCTTTCCCATAGTTACAGAGGTGCTTGGGTCCAGATTTTGGGGTTGTCCTTTTACAGACAGACATAAGAACTAGTTGTGAAGTTCAAATCCAGATCCACACTTCAGAGGTATTTGAATCCAGGGTTTTGGTTTTGGTCCTGTTCTCATTTTACAACATTAGTGAAATCTAGTCACTGGATTTGTAATTTGTTGGCAGAAAGGGACATTTCTACCAATGAATAAATATTTTTTTTTTCCCCCACATGGAGCAAGTAATATAATCAATTATTTCCCTAAGCATATAATATTGCCAAGTGAATGATGTGTTAGCACTGTTACACACACAGTAAAGCCAGTTGAGTAACAGTCATCTTTGCCAGAATCCCCTGGTAACTTACACTTTTATTTCCCAGGGCTGGGAGAGGGTTCTGCTCTTCTTCATCCAGACAGCAGATCCCACCCTCGATCTTTAGAGAAGAGTGCATGGAGGGCTTTCAAGGAATCACAGTGTCATCACATGCTGAAACATCTTCACAATGGAGCCCGAATCACTGTGCAAATGCCTCCCACCATTGAAGGGCATTGGGTCTCTACTGGGTAAGGATAACAAAAGAGTGACCTGGGGGAAAAATATCTACAAATGTAAAAGCATTTTTCATAGACATTTAGAATGACAGATACTTTAGTTTACAACAGAATAGCATGCTGTAAAGCTACCTTGTTATATACCACTTTGAATTCTGCATTTTAAACAGTAAGAAATGTAATATTTTCTAAACATTTTTTGATTAAGAACAAAATATTGTTAAAACCTTATATGAATATTGCACTGTATTACAAGACTTTGTACAGTCTATCTAATGATTGGATCCTTATTTTTAAGAACTTTCGTGTGAACAAATTTCATTAGCAAATTAAATTAAGAAACTTTTTCATCAGCCCAAGCATGTGCAGTGCTTATCTGTACATCATGATGATGTTCAGAGTGAAATTTCATTTCTAGTGTCTCAGCTGTAATATTCATCAACCCATTTTAAATGGTTTTCTTAGGCTGTTTTGGGGATTTAAAGATGTTTATGGGGCCTGATTCTGTAATCCTTACTCAGACAAAGCTACAAAAGAACTCACTGAAAGTGGTTCCTGAGTAAGGACCGCTGGATTTGGCCTGTAATTTTCCCTGAAAACTCCTATAGATTTCAGTGGGAGTTCTGCATGTAGAGCAATTGCAGGATAAAGATAAGACAGTCAGAAAAGATTCTAAGTGGATAAGCCACAAAGGGTTCAAACAGACAAGCTGCAAACTTTGCTTCTATTACTATTGTAATTTTTTCAGTTACTGTACCTTATATTAAGAACATAAGAGAGGCCGTACTGAGTCAGATCAAAGGTCCATCTAGCCCAGTATCCTGTCTACTGACAGTGGCCAATGCCAGGAGCCCCAGAGTGAGTGAACCTAACAGGTAATGATCAAGTGATCTCTCTCTCTCTCTGCTGCCATCCATCACCCACCTCTGACAGAGGCTAGGGACAAACATATTCACTGATGTTTTATAACAAACCGAAAGCTACAGCAAGTTCACAGTAGCTAATACACTTTCTTAATGGAAAAGTTATGAGACGTGTAGTCTAATAAATAAATCGGTAAATTCTTCTGTTAGTGAAACCCTTTTTGGATGGGATTTAATGCTCTCCTGTGAAATGTGTAGCAAGAGTTCCTTGATAGTTTTTTGCCTATCCTTTCTTAGTAGTAGAGTGGAACTACTTAAATGACTGATCAAAGAATACATTTTCCACACACATGTATAGATATACACCAAAAAAGTGAGCTCCTGATCCAAAGCCCATTAAAGTCAATGGGAGTTTTTCCTTTTATTTCAGTAGACTTTAGACTAGACTAGGCCCAGAAACCCTAAAAAACTATTATCTTGTAATAAGGGGAGCAACTCCTCTATTTAGGTTACCTAGCACTTTTCAAGGATCTTGTGAAAGAAGGCAGTATGTGATCATGTAACTAAAGTGTGTATCATAGCACGTACGCACAAGGGTGACAAATCAAGGTTTGCACGGGCAACCTAAATTCTGGTACTTACTAATTTGCAGCTGCTTGACTTGGAAACCTAAACAACATTCTTCTAATGTAGTTTTTTCTCTGACCATAGCAATATGTCTGTGTAAAGAATAAGTTCTCAACATGCTAAATGAAAAAAAAATTGAAAATTGACCTGAAAAGTGTAACCTTCTGAGCTTATAGTTCTTAGTAAATTTACTATTTTTGAAAAGTATTTATTTTAAGCAGCCTGGATGACACCCAAAGGAAAGATTTTTTGCTGGGAGCCTAGCCCGCTTTGTGCCTTTAAAAATCTTCCCCAAGATTAACAACCTAGCCTCTCACCTCTAGGTCATGCATTCAGGTGGACAAAACACATTACCATCTGAGGGCTGTTCAGTAGTCAGCCATGAGAAGTGAGTTTGTAGTTTGAGTCCAAACTCTGCTGAGCTGGGATTCACATTTTTTCTCTCTCTCTCTCTCTCTCTCTCTCTCTCATCTCAATTTACACTAAGTGTTTAGGAAGTTTGCACAGCTGCTACCAATACTGTACCTGTTCTGTGATCAGTTAAGGTGCTTCATATTTCAGCACTCTTGTCCCTTCTCTAAATTCACTATTTTCTAAAAAAAAGGAAATATTTATTTATTTTGCATCCACTTCCTGTGAGGAAGAACTGCTTTACATGACACTCCTGAGTCAGAACTGAAAATATAAATAATCTTTGCCTTTTTAAAAAAAAATTGAACATTCAAACCAATATTGTCAAAATTAAGCTTAATATTTAATAATCCTGTAGCCCTAGAAAGAAAATATAATTGATAAAATCACAGATTGGAGTAAATTTTTCCTAGGAGCAACTATACATAAAACTACACTTGTGTTTTCTTCCAGTTTAAAGCAGTGTTAGCTAAAGAAAAAACATAAGAGCTCATTATTCCAGTTGTCCAAGTGATAAGAGGAGGAAGGGCTGCCCAGAGATTAATGTAGGAACCTGGGACTTGGGAAAACCCAAATTCAGTTCCCTCCTCAGTCACAGACTTTCTTTGTTACTTTGGGCGATTCATTTAATTGCTTCTGTGCCTGAGTTCTCCATCTGTAAAATGAAGATGATAGTACTTCCTTACCTCATGGGTAAGGCCCTACCAAACTCTCAGTCCATTTTGCTCAATTTCATGGTCAGAGGATTTTTAAAATCATGAAATTCATGATTTCAGCTATTTTAAATCTGCAATTTCATAGTGTTGTAATTGTAGGGGTCCTAACCCAAAAAGGAGTTGGGGGAGAGGGGTTTTTGAAAGTTTATTGTAGTGGGCATTGCACTACTGTTACCCTTACTTCTGTGGTGCTCTGACAGCAATGCTGCCTTCAGAGCTGGAGAGCAGTGGCTGCTCGCCGGGTGCCCAGCTCTGAAGGCAGAGGCACCACAGCAGCAGCAGAGAAGTAAGGACGTCATGGTATGGTATTGCTGCCCTTCTGTGCTGCTGCCTGCAGAGCTGGGCCATCATTCAGCAGCTGACACTCTCCGGCCCCCAGCTCTTAAGGCAGCAGCGCAGAAATAAAGGTGGCATGGTATGGTATGCGCTTACTTCTGCGCTGCTGCTGGTGTGGCACTGCCTTCAGAGCTGGGCATCTGGTCAACAGCTGCTGCTCTCCCAGCCACCAAGCTCTGAAAGCAGCACAGAAATAAGGGTGGCAGTACCACAGCCCCTGTAAAATAACCTTGTTACCTCCTGCAGCTCCCTTTTGAGTCAGAATCCCCATTTGAGAAACACTGGTCTCCCCCATGAAATCTGTATAGGACAGAGTAAAAGTACACAAGACCAGATTTCGCAGGGGAAGACCAGATGTCGTGATTCATGACACATTTTTCACGGCTGTGAATTTGATAGGGCCCTACTCTTGGGGTCATTGGGAGGATAAATATAAAAGACTGTGAGGAGCTCAGCTACTACAGTGATGGTGGCTATGTAGGTACCATAGGTAGTTGAGTGGTATAAAAAGATAATGCATTTAACAGGTTTCTACAGTACTAGTGCAGTACTAATATACTAGTGCACACTATAAGAATTTGGCCATCTTATTAATTATAGCATGATAGCGTGGTATCGCTCTCTAAAATGTTGTTTTATATCATTTTCAATCCTCCTATAGCTGTGAAGTTAGATCGGGCCCAGAGTTTATCACAAGATCCTATAGATTCTACCACAACAACACATTCAAGGCCTACCAGTTTTATTACGGTGGTAACCGCTGCACAAAACCTACCTACACCCTAGTTATCCGTGGTAAAATTCGTCTTCGTCAAGCATCCTGGATCATCCGAGGGGGAACTGAAGCAGATTACCAGTTACATAACATTCAGATCATCTGCCACAGTGAAGCAGTAGCCGAAAAACTACGTGAGTTGGTGAACCGCACATGTCCTGGATTTGTACCAGACAACAAACCCTGGGAGCAGGATGTAAGCTACAATTTATGGAGAGAAGAGAATGGCTGTGAATGCACCAGAGCTCTTAATTTTGCCATGCATGAACTTCAACTGATCCGAGTAGAGAAGCAGTATCTACATCATAATTTAGATCACCTGGTGGAGGAGCTATTTCTTGGAGACATCCACACCGATGCTACTCAGCGGATGTACTATCGGCCTTCTAGCTACCAGCCTCCTCTTCAAAATGCAAAGGTACATTCACTTTATTTTTTATTTTATTATATTTTTTTTGACAAAAGAGGCAAACCAAATTCAGGATCTTTTATGACTTAAGTTCAGAATAACAGTGGGATTTTAGGTTATAATAAGAGTCAGAGGTGGATTGCAGGGTTACAGACAACGAAATTGAATCAATTTTTAAGTGATAATTCATGGGAGTAGTATCCCATTTGTGGATTATGAATTTGCATTAAGTGCATTATAAATTTGGGTCAATAGGATGGGCTGCTTGAGCACGAAGTGTGCGCCACTCTGGGATAGGACCGATTACCAGAATGGGGAGATGAGAACCACTATAGAAATGGACAAAGATGGAAAGTCAGCATCAAAAGGGAGAGACAATTCAAGGTTTGAGGCAGAAATTGGGAGAGAGAAGGAGAAGGTGGTAGCAGGGGGTGGAAAAGGTGAAAAGGCAGCAGTACTGAAGAGGGAAATAAAATTGCATTAGCATATAGAAGTCCAGCAGCCAAGAAAAAGAGGGAATTGGAGGGTAAGGACATAAGAGGGGCAGCATGAAGGAGGAAGTAATTGGTAGACACTGCACATCATGGGTCCAGACTCAGATGCATACATTATTTGAAGTGAAAAACAGGGACATTTTGAATCTGAGGCTATAATTCCATTTTAGGATTCCATTTTCAGTCTGCCCTCAGCTTCTGTGTGAGCTGATCAAATCACAGTGATCTTAAAAAAATCAAAGAGGGGGAATGAGCAGTGGTGTATGTTTGCAGTGGGTCTGTTTGTACATCTTTTCTAATGATATCTCAAAGAAATGTAGCAACTGGAACCATAGGTGCTGAGTTTCTTCTTTTCCCTGGAGGTGATCCACCCCGTCCCTTGAAGTTCCACCTTTTTTCCATCTCTCCACATCCCCTCCTCGCTGCTCTCTGTCCTCCCGCAATTTTTCCCCAGCCTTTAATTAGCTGTTAGGTGATGCCTCTAATCAGCTGCTTGGTGGTGCCCTGATCAGCTAATTGGGGTGCTGCCAAACAGATGTTGCTGGTGGATGCTGAGCACCTATATTGGAACCACATTTGAGACTTCAGTTGCCATTAATAACTTCCCAACAGAGGCTGTTTTTTGGATCACTTTCAGTTAATGGGTAATCACAAATTTTAACTTTTCACTGCAGTTGTTACAAAAATTGACCACAACATGCTGTGTGTGAGAGGAGACACAACCAAGGAAGAGAGCAATTTGGGGAAAGTGGGTTTGGGTTCCCATTCATTCACATAATCCTTCTACCTTCCCAGAGTTGCTTCTGTCCTCTCCCTCACTGAAATTCCAACAGTATGATATCTCTAGATTGGTAGCATTGGTTAAAATCCACAATCTTGTGTGAGGCTATGTAACCCTGGCCATTATTCTGTAGTCTTGTCGGCTCCCCTCAAGTGGGCCTGGGACAACTTTTCATTTTCTATTTTAAACCCTACATCTTCCCAAAATAGACAGATTCTAGCTGGAACACACACACGCACACACACCTACCTCCGAATTCAACACAGTTTTAATTTTTCTATTTCATTTGATTAACTAAAATAAATAACTTTCTATTTTAGATTTGTTCTCTTTATTTATTTTGGAGTGAGGGCCTTTGATAGGGATCCTTAACTACAAAACTACACTGATGTATGTTGTAGCTATACTATCAAAGTTTGTAGGTGTTTTTCAGAACAGTTGGAAAGGAGACAAAACTCTGATGTAAGTACAACCACTTAAGACTCCAGGACAGTCCCACCAAAGCTGGTTATCATGATATTGGCAGTTAGATGACATGGTAAAAATGTCTGTCTGCACTTCATTTTAGAGAACTTTAATAGAGATTCAATGTTAGAGTGGTTGGCTGTACTGCTTAACTGGCTATACAAAAACCAGGATTTTGCTCACCTCTAAAATGCAATGCTCTAGTTAAAAAGAATAAATCTTGCAAAACAAGTCTGTCTTAGACCCATCTTTCTTCCATGTGAAGTCTGACTATTACCATATCATCAGCGCAAGCTGGGTCTAGTAAAGTTTAGCTGAAAACAATATTTATACACTGTTCCACATATTCTTTAAAATGTAAGCTGAAGAAATATAATGAATAAGCTAGAAGACTTTATAGATATCCCAAAATATTTAAAGCAGGGTAACTAATTTCAGGCCACACTAGAAAGTTGCTAGGAGCCCAGAAACCACACTCAATATTGAGAATAGCTAGAGGAATGTAACTCCCAGGGTTTGTCTCCCAGAGATTACAATGCAAAATGCATTAATTTGCTTAGATTGGGTCATAAGAACATAAGAATGGCTGTACTGGGTCAGATTAAAGACCACCCAACCCAGTATCCTGTCTACTGACAGTGTCCAATGCCAGGTGCCCCAGAGTGAGTGAACCTAACGGGTAATGATCAAGTGATCTCTCTCCTGCCATCCATCACCTCCCTCTGACAAACAGAGACTAGACACCATTCCGTACCCATCCTGGCTAACAGCCATTAATGGACTTAACCTCCATGAATTTATCCAGTTCTCTTTTAAACCCTGTTATATTCATGCCTACATATTGTAGACCAGGACAAACATAAGCCTTTTTTGTAGAATCCGATAATTTTCAGCTGGGCTCAGAATCACGTTGTGGCAGGAAAAGGATAGTCAATCTGCCTCATTATGTATAAGAAGTTTATATACCTACGTTTTAGTCTCCTTGATGGGCCAGATTCTGCCTTCGGAGGCATGTGTACAACTCCCATTGAAATCAGTGGGAGTCTACTGTAGGGATTCCAGACAGATATTGGTCCTATATGTTTACCAGAACTGGTGGAAGGAAAAAAATAACTTCAAAGATCAATATTTGGGGAGCTGGCTGCATCCGAACATAGGCTTGTCTGTCAGCAATAGGCGGAGTCCAAGTCCTGAGGCTGAATTAATGGTATTGGAACATCATTCACCTACGTATCACTGACAACAGAGAACAACATTACTACACAGGGGGACAAGCTAATTCAGAGTATTCTCAAGATATCTAAAAGTGCAGACAGATGCAAGTACTGGCTAATTAAAAATCAGTGTCGTTTAGAGGATAGAATAGTGAGTCAGGAGATCTGGCTTTATTCTTTTCTGTCACTGGACTAGTCACTTCATCTCTGCTTCTACTCCATCCTCTGGTTATATAGTCTGAACTGAAAGCTTTTCGGGGTAGGAATGGTCTCCTAATCTTAGCTGGAGCCAGTAAATTTAACTGTAACAAAAGAATTAATAAGATCTATACAACTCCAGAATATGCAACAAAAATGAAGATTCTCTAGCTATTTTTAGTTTTGTGCATCTTGTTCAAATTCTTGACTTTTTTTAAAAATGTGAAATTGGGGCACTGAGACAATAGACTTTCATTGATAGTTAGTAGAGGAAAATAAACTTGTATATTAGCATTAGCCCCCATAAAAGGCTGCTGTTTTGTGATGTATACCTACCCGTGAAGTCTTCTGTACCAGCAGGCAGTTAACCTGGCTTTGAGCTGCAGTGTTTTTTGAATATAGGAAGAATGGTAACAGAAGATGCATTTTAGAAGACCACACAAACATACCATTGAAAGGTTATAACCCTTCTTTTAACTCCTTTCCTTTTCTAATTGCCAGTCCACAGGGACCCAGCTGAAAATGAGTTTAAATGCTAAATTGAGTTTAAAACCACTAGTCACAGACTCCTCTGGAAACTGGACACCTTAAATAAATAGAAAGATTAAATCAACTTGTTTTTTTAAGCTTTCTACAGTCATGCAGCAAGACTAGGGAGGTGAAGAAACAGCCTTGAACTGAATCAGGTGTGTTGTGTGGAATCTTTCACATGTGGCATTTCATTTCCCTTTTCTTTAATATATAAAGACTTGGCTAAAATTAGTTTTTAAGAAGATTCACTGTCTGAATTAAATTTATAATTAGGCCTTCATGGAGATGATAGCTCCACCCCACTCATAAATTTACATAGCCTAAAAGTTGGCTGTGATAGCCACCACATTCATTACTTGGGCAGTTGAAGCAAATGGTAATTAAAAGCAAATGGCTGCTGGATCAGTTAGAAATGCTAAAGCCGCTTGATCAGACTTTAAACAAATAGAGTTGGGTCTTTTCCAGATTCCTGCAGGAACCACAGGATGGTAAATCAAAAGAGCTGTCCAAAAACCAACTTTAAGGCAAGCTACTAATCTAAGTAAATTCACAAATATCCATGTCTTAACTTGTGTACATATAAAATTGGGGAGCTTAAAAAAAAAATTGTAATCTCTTAAGGCCTTACAAATTTTCTTAGATAAGAGCATATCCCACACAAATTCCTCCTTTAAAATATTATACATAAAAGTTTCTGAGTTGAATTTATCAGTGATGGGCTAATAGGCTGATGGAGCTGAAGATAATCAATTCAGATCAGATTCTGAAAGTTGCTGAACATATTCCGCTTTTGTTGAAATCATTGGGAGTTCAGAAAGGTGCCCTGCACCTTTCAGATTCAGCCTTTTAAATAATATCTGAGAACTGAGAGCGGCAGAAAGAAGGTTGGAGCTACCTTGGTAGTGTAATGGTAGCAATATGTTGTGCTATGTTGTATGGAAGATCTAAGGTCAAGAGTGACTTCAGGGATTCTTTCATTAGCCATAGAAATTACATGGTTCACAGAGGTGATGTGAGATCTCACTCTAATGGTCTGGGATATCAAGAACAGGTGTGGAGCTCAACCCGCTCTTAGGAAAGAATAAGAGTTCTATTCAGAAAAGATGCATATGTCTAAAAATGCAAATAATATGCATGGAAATCATACTGGCACCTAGATTGCACATATAATTTGTACTAAAATATTGTTTACTGAACTCCACGTGCCTCTCTTTATTCTGTCAGGTTTTAAACATAAGAGTGACTATTATATTAAGTCTTTATTATATTAATAGGCTATTCTACTGACATCGTGGTAGCTATTAGTGTTAGGACGGAATTTTTTATGTCATCAGAACCAAATTGTGTGTTTGAATACCCTTATTTACCACTTTTTTAGCTCAAATATTTGAGACATGCAATTTTTATGAGAAACAGTCTCATTAAAAACCACATACTGAATGTCTTTCTTCTCTCTTGCAAATTATTTTTTGAGGGGTGGAGGGAAGCCTGATTTTTCAGGAGTACTTAGCACTTGCAAGTACCATTGACTGTGGGTGGCGTTCTGGGTACTCTGAGATACCCAGAAAACCAGGTTTTAATTGAGCATCCAAAACTGAGGTGTCTAAAATTAGTGGACACATTTGAAAATGTGATTCTTAATCTGTGAGTTTCTTCCTCTATTAAATGAAAAACCACTACTTATTTGCCTAGTACTCAGGATAATTTCAAGGATAAATTAATAAACGTCTATAAAGTATGTTGAATACCTCAGATAGAAGGTGATATGTGTAAAATATTACCTGAGCCATGAAATATAATTGTCTAAAGATAGTAGTATTTTTGATTGGCTAAACCATAAATACTGCTACTGAAACATGCAAAAGTCTGTCCTAGATGTCCTGGGAAATACAGGGATTTCACATCCTCTCTATTTGTGTAAGAGAGTTTCTTAAAGAAATAAGGTGGGGGAAAGGAGAAAGCAGAAGAAAACTTTTTTTAAAAAATAACCTCAATGATTTAAAGTCTATTATGAATAATTGGATATATGGGATTGTCTTGAGAGATAAATTAACCAATCATTTAGCTGAGACTTATTTTCATATTACAGATCTACTGGGTATAATGTTGCAAAGGATTTGCTACTTTTAAAAGTTCTTTTTTTCTTCCTTTTTAAAGTAACACTCTTCATAGAAAAGCCAGTGTTAAAGAATGGCTAAGGTGAAATATGACTTGCTCTTGTATAAACCTTGAAGATTTTAAAAATGTTTGTTTTGTCTTTGTGGATTTAATAATTAGTTATGCTTTTACAAGTGTACAATAGAACTAACATTTTAAGGCAGCTTTATTCTTGCAATTCTTCAAGCCCAGAGTCTTCAAGTTCAGTCAGTCACTTGCATCACTTTTTCCAGGACCTTGTTTATTACTTCTGCTTCCCAAAATATATATGGTTTGTTGCTTCTGCTTCTGAAAATATATGTGATTTGTCACTATAAATTAGCATCAGTTTAGCTGGATAGATGACAGATGCAGTCATGTTCCTCTGAAGAAAAAGCTGTTTTGGGTCTCATTTCATCTTTTGCTGTAGATGATGGGATTTAAATTCAGGAAGATCAACAATTTAAGACTTTGATCATTTATTTTGATTTTATGTGGGCATGTGAAATTCAGTTGAAATCCTTTATATCAGACAATAGTACAATTATAACACCTTCAGTTTCCTTCCCTGCCTTTCCGCTCCTGGGAGCATTTGACACATACAATGCCCTAAAATTTGTGGTATTCATATGTAGGCAAATCTCACTGCTTCACATACTTCTGCATTGCTCTGAATTCCCAAAAAACCTGGCAACATTGCAGCAGGATTATAGATTTTCTTTTCCCAACAGTACGAAGCATCTTTCTTTTGTTTCGTGACTTTTAATTGAAGTTTTAAATCTGCTGTTGTTCTTATGAATAAGTTCATCCCATTTGACAAAGAGTCCTGTGGCACCTTAAAGACTAACTAAGTTTAGTTAGTCTTTAAGGTGCCACAGGACTCTTTGTCACTTCTGCAACTCCAGAGTAACACGGCTACCCCTCTGATTCTCTTCATCCCATTTAGCGGCCTGAGTTACAACTGCATCAATCATACTTCTCAATGACCAGCAAACAGCCTTCTATGTTAGCCACCTTGGCCACATATGAGGTCATGGCAAGCCTACAAATTACCACTTTTGTGGTGGAGCTCATTAAAGAGTTGTCTGGGTCTGGAATTATCTTTGAGGGTGGAGGAGTAGAGCGAGAAATTGTACTGAGTATCCATGAAAGTGACAAGGTGGGTGAGGTAAGCTCGCTCTCTCTCACCCACAGAAGTTGGTCCAATAAAAGATATTACCTCACCCACCTTGTCTCACTAAAATATCCTGGGACTGACACAGCTACAATAACACAGCATAGTCTTGAAAGTGTCCTTTATGTGGCTTGAGCTACTTGACGATATGAGATGAAGTCCAGCTTTTTGCATTTATTTTAAGACCTTTTTAGCCTCCCTGTGAATGTAATGTCTCCAAATGAATTTTTTTAAAAAAAAATTGTTTCCATGTTGTGACTTTTCAGTTGCAAGATCTAGTATCTACCACCTCGATTATCAGGTGATTAGCTCCTTAGAAGTGTTTATAGTAATAATGGTGACTTGACATGCCCTTTTCTGCAATTAGCCAGCTCTGCCTCAGCTGACTAGCTTTGGGGATTTTTGCTAGATTATTGGTAAGAGTACACGTTGTTCTTCCCTTCTCTCCTACCTCTCCCTCTCACACTCTCTCACACACACACACACACACACACACACCTCACCAATGGTGATATTTTCATCCAGCTGATTTCAGTTACTTAATTCACAACTGACATTTCTAACTGCCTGTTGTTTTTTCTGAGCCACTAGCTAAAGAGGACCCACTTCTTGAGGCACAGCCTCAGCTGCTGTGAATCAGTGTTGCACCATTGACTAATGGTGTGATAATTTACATGTGCAAAAGATCTGGCCCTTTTTGAAGCGACCTGTTGCATAAATGGTGCTGGAATAGACAAGGGAGTGGAAGGCAGTAGGAGGACATTTTGGGAATCATTTTTGTTTCTGTATAATTTTATGAAACCCAGTATTTTTATTTAAAAAAATCTAAACTAAGTGACTTCACAGTGCATGAAGTATGAGAGGTATTCCAATGGAGCAAGCTAGTGATGACAGCAGCATAGGAGGAGAGCTGGTAAGCTGCTCAAACCGCAATAGTAGATTATGGGGAACTTAAACTAGAAGCATTAAATATATCCCTGAGCTGATCTTAAAAAGTGAAAGTTAAAAACATTGGGGCCCCAAGTGAGGCATTACAGAAAGAAGCAATAGCTCTGCCAAGAGTTTCTGGGCTGGGTTTTTGTGTTTAATTGGCATCACTGGAAAGGAGAGAGGAGGATAAGGAAGAGTTCAAAGGCAGGCAGGCTCAGAAAGAATATTTGTAGAGTATATGCTTGTGAATAGCTTACTGGTCTTATCATTTAAAAAGGATATGTACGTTACTGTGCAGCTCCAGAGAAAGAGGGCAGGGGCATTGCACACAGCTTTAGCATATGTGAAGGGAGGAATGACTTTCCAAGTCCATTTCCATTAACTTGGAAAGGGGTTATCTTTGTGCTAGGCTCCTGTTTTTATTTTCACTTACAGTGTAGTTTAAGGTGTAGTATACACTGAAGGGATTGACAAGCTCTAACGAAGTGCTACTCAAAATAGTGTTCATAGCTATGGCTCTTTCTGCCTCAGAATTCTCAGGGTACATCTACACTGCAATTAGATGCCTGTGCCAGGTGTCTCAGGGTCTTAAGCCTGGGTTCCAGCCTAGCCCAAACATCCACACCACAATTACAGCACCTTTGCCTGAGCCCTACCAGCCTGAGTCAGCTGGCACAGGCCAGGTGTGGGGTTTTAATTGCAGTGTAGACATATCATCACTCTCACCTTTCCTTAGCTTAAGTGAGCCCTAAATAGCTGGAGTTGCACACTTGCTCCTTATTAAGACTCTCCTGTAATTAAGTGGTAGATGCCAAACTTCAGGATGGGACTGTGCAAGCTAAACAACATCATCATCCTCCCTACACATACTTATGCCCTCTTAATGTGCCCCATCCCGAGAGGTGTAAACTTCTATTAACTGCATGAGTAAAGCAGGTCAGGAAGTAGCAAATATATTCTGTAAAAAATGTTTAGAAAGAACAAAAATAATTTTACTGAAAAATTAAAACTTCCATGAAAAAATTCAGGAAAAACACAAATGTTTGTTTTTCACTTTTTTTTAAAAAAAATAAAGCAGCACCCATTTTCCCAAAAACCTGTTTTGAAAAAGGAATGTTTATTTTTTTTAAAAAAATTAGTTCTGTCTCCTCGATGCTATCTCGATTAGGCTCATTATGATCAACACCATAGGTGATCAACTAATGTGATCTCTAAAAATAACTACATTTTTGTGGCCCTACCAGCCCCATTGTCTGACACAGTTCTTAGGCTCAAGTCTTTGTTCTTGGCTGGTCACTAGCCCCTACTGTAATAAACAACATCAGTAATAACCTGCTTACGGGCTGGAGTATGTATCTCATTGATATAAAATGTAGAACAGGGCTGTTGTATTCCACTTGAATTCCAGCTGCCTCTCTAAAGAAAATTTAATGCTGTTTTTCTGAAAAGGGCTTAAAAGGCTTTTAATTTTGCAAGGTAGGAGTGAAGTACAAAGGTGTTCAGTTCAGACCAGGCAAATAGCCTCCAAGAAGATAACAGTAGGCTTTATTTTTAAGACACATTTTCCCATCACTCAGGAGTGCAGAAAAGAGCCAGCTCTCTGATGGAGCGTCTGTAGCCCTGGCACTGGCATGACCACCCTGACCAGCTCAGAGAACAACAAGTCCCTGGCAGCCAAAGAATTTGGAAGAAAAATAAAATGTACTAGGAAATGTTGTATTTCTGAATTCCCAATCACAAGAGGACTTGAAAAAGTCCAATGAACCCCACTCCTACTGCTGTTTTAATGGGGCTTCCCCCAGGTGATGACAAGGGCTCCCTGCCCCGATCACTTTTTCAGTGGAAGCAGCAGCAGAGAATAATGAAGAGTGGTGGTGGCAGTAATCTTCAAGTCACTGTGATCCTCTTTTGTCCCTGAGCTCTTGAACAGAGCTGTCAGCTAGGGAAGCAGTCTTAGTCTACATGGCCTGTCTGCCTGACAGAGTTTACACTCAGACTCAGAAAAGTCACCAGGAACGGAGATGATTTGGATAATTGTGAAGTCAGCATTATGCAGCTACTAGCAAAAGAAAAGCCCTCTGCAGAATAGGAAAAAGCCCCTACAGTTCCATAGCTTGAGAAGCTTGTAGAGTTTTCATTTGGCAGCAGCTACAGTAGAAGCTGTTTCTTCTAAATAGATCCCAGTGTTAGAAATACTTGTTGACACACAGAACCTTACTTTTTTGTAAAGCAAGAACTATCCATCCTATCCACTGTTCATTTTAAAGCTTTTTAGCTTATTTTATGCTCATGTGAGTTTATTAGACATTTGTTTTAGTTGTGCTTGTAGAATAGCAGCAGTCAAATGCTTTTTGCCTCTGTTTAAGGTTTTCTTTAAATGTCTGTGTTTAGAAACTAGATCCTATTGCCCTTGGCTGGAGACATATGGAAAGGGAATGCTTTTACAAGGCCTTAAGCAGTGTGATTTAGAGCCAAAAGCAGTTGGCCTAGAAAAGAAAGATCTCAAATGAAAGCAACACTGAAAAAAGAAAAAGCCACCTTCAAAAATAATTACTTCTTAATTAGCTCCATTCATTTTATAACAAAAACTAAATGTCTTTCTTCCATTAATTGGACAAAAGCTACATTTTTAGAGATTTTGGAGCAATGTATAAGCATACACTTGCTATTAAAGTTCATAGCTCTCTTAAAACAATTTTCAGTCAAAGCTATAATGAAGCTGAAAAGGATTTATATGGGATTGGAGGAAATAGTCTGGATCACAAAGGAGCAATGTCTTCAAGAGAGCTCCCTCTAGAAGGCAGCCAGCATAAGTAAAAAGAAAGGTTAGAAACTTTATATTATAGCCTTGCTCATGACCAAACCCTAAAACAAAAATCTGATGAAACTCTTGTTTCCGCCTTCCTCTGTTTTACTATTTAAAAAAAAAAACCACATACCAGGTTTTATCTGCAGGCTTGCCTGGGATTTATGAAACTCATCTGTCTTCAAGTAAATCAGAGTTTTCTATTGAAGATTTATGGTTCAGAAGTGCTCATGGGCTAATAATATTTTTAAAATAAATAAAGATCAAGTGAATCAGTGCTTGCGAAAGATGTTGGACTGACAGCTTAGAGACTCACTGCATAGCTCAGGTCACTGCACTGCAGTTTCTCCCATTCTCTCTTGCCAATATGCCTTTGCCCATGAATGGGGAAGAGTGCAGTTCACTCTTCCTGTCCGTTCAAGCCTGAGCTCCTCTGCTGAAACTGCTAGCAAAGTTGTCGAATGAGAGGTGGAGATCTGCTCACTGTCCTTCAATTTCTTTTAACTTAGACTGCCTCACAAAGCCAGTTAACTTCTAGTCTATCTTAGATGCCTTCCATTGCCTCTGTTACCATAGTATCTGAGAACTGCAGAGTCTTTAATGTATTTACTCTCACTACATCAGTGCTTGGCAGAGAATGCACATTTTGTAGATAGGGAAACAGAGGAGTCTGGCTGGGTTTTTTGTTTGTTTTGGCTCAAGGTCACACAGGTAGCCTCTGGCACAGCCAGGAATTTATCTTGGGTCTCCTGAGTTCTAGATAGGATGACCAAATGTCCTAATTTTATAGGGGCAGTCCTGATGTTTGGGGCTTTGTCTTATGTAGGCTTTTGTTACCCCCCACCTCCTGTCCTGATTTTTCACACTTGCTGTCTGGTCACCCTAGTTCTAGACTAGCCCCTGAATCATTGGACCAATAAACTCTGAAAGGAACCCCCAAGCCTCAGAAAATGCCACACTTTCACAATCCTTGTATATTATCGGTGCCTTTTTAACGTTCATGTGAGCTAACTATTCAGGACCAAGTTCTGTTCTCACTTACAGGCATGCAAATCTCTAATGACTCCACTGGATCAGTGAAATTACTCAGTGGCATTTTTCTGTATTTATATGGGCATATTCTATGAAAGGGGAGAAAGGCACAAGACTGTGTGTTCTGTAACTTTCCTCTACACTAGGGTGAAAAAACTTCTGTAGCTAAAGTACCAATCACAGCATTCTGTACTTCAGCAGTCCTTTATAGAAGTACTGCCATCAGAGCCAAAGATGATATATGTAAACAATTTGTAGCAAGTACACAACAGGTGCTAGAGCAGAAAATTTTGCTTTTATCTAACTGCACTCTACTTATTCTGCATAATTTAATTTATAGACAATTCATGTTAGCTAAAAAATATTTTCGTAATACTTCAATAAACTGTGGATCAGAGTTTGCTTAGCAAAGCAGAAAAAGTTTCTCTTGCAGCTGAGTAATCTGCAGTTTGAAAGCAGAATAGCTAAACTACCCTCTTGCTAAAAAAACCCCTATAACTTTGCAAAGTTGCAAACATGTAGTGCTAGAAACTACATAAAAATCTTTATAGTTTTCATTTCTGATGTTAGAGGACTGGGAGCCTTGGAAATTGAATTCCTCCCTGCCAGGGACCTTGAACCTGATACCAAGAGAAGGTTCATTCTGTATGTTAGTGCAGTTACTGCAAACCAAACAAACTGCATCCCATACCAAAATGCATCTGCTGTGTAACGATTTGGTCATTGTGTCAACACCTATCCATTAGAAAGAGAACTAAGACTCCCCCTCCCCTCATATACATATATGCTCATTTTAGTTTCTGCGGAAAACCTCCGACAGCATATTTATAATGCTAAACCACACCAAGCTCTAGCCCCCCTTCATGTCAGGTAAAAGAGCCAGAGCAGTGCAAAACAGGCTCTAAAAGCGTGGGAGCTGGCTTAAGGGGCGGGGTGGGGATTCTCCAATACCGGAACTGAGCCTTAAAGTTGTCTGTCCACAGCCCAGCCTTCACATGTGGGATGGGACCACAGCAAAATGGAGCAGCTGCCATAACTTACACTGGCCCCCAAGGCTGTCTAAATTACACTGGGAGTCATGGAGCAGGTCAGGATTGGGAGGGCACCAATGGCTTAAAGTTACCATAGTGCCCCCTCACCCCCGAGTCCTGGGCTGAGTTCTGTGCTGCTCCTGGTGGGGCCACAGCTCAGAATCATAACCCACGTGTCCATACAGGGCTGAATCTTGCTGAGTGCCCTCATCTCCAGTGGGAGTCTCTGAAGGTGCTTCACACCTTGCAATGTCAGGCCCATTTAGACTGCGAAACTGCCAGAAGTGTGTGCCCATTGAAATCAGTTGTATATCTCTCACTGATTTTAATGGCACTAACACATAGCTTATACTGAACTAGATGCTTGAATTGGATAACGTCAGATAGTCTTAGCCCAGAATGTAGAAGTTAAAATATCCATTAGAAATGTTTTCTTGATTTTTTAATTACAATGAAGACACATGCTTTCAGTGTAAACATGTCGACCCAAATACCACAGCATTGTCTAGTATACAAGAACCAGAAAGCGACGCTAGGCCATAAGGGAGAGAAGGTGGGTGAAGTAATCTTTTATTGGACCAATGTCTGAAGAAAAGCTCTGTGTTAATGCTCTCACCAATAGAAGGTGGTCCAATAATAGAATGGTCTTCAAACTGGGGTGCGTGCACTCCTGAGGATGCGCAAGACCCCGGCACTACCGCCTATCTTTCCCGGGAGACCGCCGAAGTCACGGTCTATTTTTGGCCCGCCGAAATGCCGCCAAAAGAAAGCAGAAGATTTCTATTCGGCGGCACCGAAAGTTTGAAGAGCGCTGTAATAATAGATATCACTTCACCCCCCTAGTGTCTCTAGTAGCCTGGGACCAGCCCAACAGCACCACCACCATTACATAGTAGGACATAAGATCATAAGAATGGCCGTATTGGAACAGGCCAATGGTCTACCAAGGAGTATCCTGTCCTCTGACAGTGGCCAGTGCCAGATGCTTCAGAGGGAATGAACAGAATTTGATTTCCAATTTTTAAAGGATAACTTTTTCCCTCTTTTATTCTGCTGGTTAGCCCTGGTGGCAGTTGTGGGGTCCTCTTACAATTTTTTATATTTGGAGTATATATTTCATTTGAGCTTCTATTGTGGTGTTTTAAAATAGTTTCCAGGCAACTTGCAGGCATTTCATTTTTGTCATTGTACCGTTTAATTTCCGTGTAACTAGTGTCCTCATTTTTGTGTAGTTCCCCTTTTTGTACTTAAATGCTACTGTGGTGTATTTCTTTGGTATCTTCCCCCTACAAGGATGTTCAATTTAATTATATTATGATTGCTCTTACTGACTGTGAGCTATATTCAGCTCTAGGACCAGATTTTGTGTTCTGTTTAGGACTAAATCAAGAATTGTTTCTCCCCTTGAGTGTTCCAAGACAACCTACTCCAAGAAACAGTCATTCATGGACTCTAAAAATTCTCTCTCTACTTCCCATCCTGTCGTGACATGTACCCAGTCAATACAGGGATCGTTGAAATCCCCCGTTATTATTGTGTTTTCCGTTTTTGTAACCTCTCTAATCTCCCTGAGAATTTCACAATCATCATCCTGGTCACATGGTTGGTAGTATGTTTCTACAGTTACACTCTTACTATTCAAGCATGGAACTTTGATCCATAGAGACTGTTCAAAATGAGTGAAAAACAAAGTAAACCAATTGTGAAAAATATACATTCTCTCAGTTTAATCATCAATGGCGTTTTATGTGAATTAGCCATTTTGCCAGCATTATAGATTCAAAAGGTTTTTTTCCCTTCCAAATGGAAACAAATACCTGAAATACAATATTTGTTCAAGGTAAACCCAGGAGAAGAAATTATCTTAACTCTCTCCCTGCTGCACAATATACTTTGTGCACCATACTCCATCACTCTGATGTACAGAATCTGCAGTAAAATGAGGCAAACATTTCAAATCCTTAGATGTAGGTTGATTTCACCTCAGCATGACAGAAACATCATGTTCTTCATTGAGGAGAATGTCTAACAGCGTTTTTCTCTATTTTGTTTCAGAATCATGATCATACCTGTATAGCATGTAGAATCATTTACCGGTCAGATGAGCACCATCCTCCAATCTTACCTCCAAAGACCGATTTGACTATTGGATTGCATGGAGAATGGGTGAGCCAGCGCTGTGAGGTGCGTCCTGAAGTCCTCTTTCTCACCAGGCACTTCATCTTCCACGATAACAACAACACCTGGGAAGGTCACTATTATCACTACTCTGACCCCATCTGTAAGCACCCCACCTTTACCATCTATGCCAAGGGGCGCTACAGCAGGGGAGTGCACTCTTCCAAAGTGATGGGAGGAACAGAGTTTGTGTTCAAAGGTACGACCGCTACATTGCGCAGTTTTGTTCCATTACTGAGTAAGAAGATAGGTTATCCAAGCTGGGTGAAACTTGCCAGTGATAATGATTCAAAATTTGTATAGTGTCAAGAACTTCTCAAACTGATATGCAAACTATGCAGAGGGGTCACGTCTCTTCCACACACACTGAAATATGGCAACTTCTGAGGCAAAATGTAGTAGCTTTTAGATGCACAGCAAAACTACAAAACAGTTTCAGTTGCTAACTGAAGAATATGTAATTGAAACTACAGGAGAATATGGGCAGAATTCAGTTATCCTACTGGTCAGATAAATGTGGGGAAAGCACTTGCCTCTCAAAGAATACTGTAGAATCTTTCACAAGAAGAGATCAGTAGTTTTAGCTAGAATTGAAGAAAGTTGTAAGATTAATGTTTGAAATTATAAACTATGGTTATTTAAGACCTGGGATAGGGTCTCTCTCTATAATTCAGACCTAACGATGAAATTCACATGATGGTATGGATAGTCTGAGAGATGGTGAAATTGTTAACATTTTCTGAGGTTTGAGGTTTTCATTTGGAATTTTAGTCATCATCTTTGTGGACTATCTTAAAAATTCTCATGTTGCCCATGGAACTAATATTAATTACATTCTGAGTAAAGTTTTATTGTGTCCTCCTTCCTCTATCTTTATATCTAAACCAACTAACCAAGGAGAATCAAGCCCATTGTTGCATCTCTGAATTCAGGGCTAATAATAAGCCTGTCTCCTTCATTTTTGCTTTGTCCCTCAGAGACATTTAGCTTTCTCTTCTTCCTTTACAGTAAATCACATGAAAGTCACCCCCATGGATATAGCTACAGCCTCACTACTGAATGTCTTCAATGGGAATGAGTGTGGAGCAGAGGGATCGTGGCAAGTTGGAGTACAACAGGATGTTACTCACACCAATGGCTGTGTTGCTCTGGGGATCCGCCTACCGCACACAGAGTATGAAATCTTCAAAATGGAGCAGGATGCCAGGGGTAGCTACTTACTGTATAACGGCCAGAGACCTAGTGATGGATCCAGTCCAGACAGACCAGAGAAGAGAGCCACTTCTTATCAGATGCCATTAGTTCAGTGTGCTTCATCAGCACCGAGACCGGAAGAGTCACCAGAGGAGAACAAAATAGGCCGCTATAGCAGTGGGGCACCACAAAAGGACTCCAGTGTATTTGTCCTTTCCCTGATGCTGTTTATTTGTACTGTGTCACACTGGAACATTCTCAGTTGAAAGGAAAAAACTATTTTTCATGACTACAAAACCAGGATTCCATATGACTGAGGGGTTTTCTTTTCAGAAAGAAAAGTACATTTATTTTCTTGATGCACTGGAATGCCTGAGAACTGTTGTTCTTATTTTTTTCCCCCTCCTTGAATCATGAACGGCACTCGTTTGATGTTTTTGCTTTGAACTTCGTCCAGTCTGATCCTTGGCCTGACATGACTGCACAACAGTAATTGCACTTTACGACTGCAGTCTTGCTTGGCTTTTTTAACTACTAGCGTAAACCTAAAGATCCTGATTCAGTTGGCTCTGCCATTTGCTGTTGTGGTTCATTTCCCCTCTAGAACTCAGTTTCTCATCAGAATTTAACTATCAGGAATCACTCCGTATAGTATTGTGTTAATACTGTGATAATGGCTTTTGTCTTATTCTTTAGAACTCTGCTGTAGATATGTACATATAAAGAAACCCCACAAGGATCTATCTTACAGCTTTTACACAAAAGAAAAAAAATATATTAACTATCCTCCCATCAGAAAGTAAATGGAAAATTATCTCTAAGTAACATTCAAAGTAATTTAAGCTATTTTTACATATAATTGTTTAACTTGTAAAAACCACCAAAGGATTAGTGGGATGTAAGTATTTTTCTCATTCTGTTACATTAGGTATGTAATTGCTTCGTGCCTCCCACTGCATCTACTAACTAGTTACAATAAACTGCCCCTCCCCCTTAAAATCCAACATAGAAAACATTTTTTCATCAGGTATGCACAGTATATGTAAGTTGCAGAAGTATTAGTGGATTGCACCATGTTGTTGTACTCACTACCTCTTATGCTCTCTCTAGGCAATATTCCTGCCTTGAATTTAATTTTGTTAGGGGTGGACAAAATAATGAAGGGGCTGGGGCCATAACACATAAAAACAAACCCTCTGCTAAAGTAGATTAAGAATTGTAAAGTGGCAGTAAGTAGGAAGTAAAGAAAGGATTCTAGTAGCAAATATACCAGCCATGGGCCAAATCATGTCTTCCTCCTTTCAGCTTAGAGAGCAGAGAAACAGCAGAAAATTTAAAAAGATGGAGCAAACTTCACCAGAGGGAATGGGGTTTCACAAATACAGAGCACTCTCACCCTTCCTTTTCAGTACACAAGCCCCTACACAGAGTCACCTTGAGTTGAGGCTCTACAGGTTTGGGAGGATGTGGCTGGAAATGATTTTCTCCACAGCATCATGTAAATGGCATCAGTTTAAAATGGGGAAATAATTCAGTTGAGTCTAATATCAGCAGGGAAACAAACACAATTTCAACAGTGATGGTTATGCTCAGACAGCCAGATTGACTCCTATTTCACATGCCCTGGAATTTTTTCTGTAGAACTGCCCCTTCATCTGAGTTTTCCAGGCTTGGTCTCAGCACTTAAAGACAAACATTTTGGGAAAGACTTACTAGGTGATCTGGTCCATCTTTCCATGTGACTAACTAATATAAACTAAAGTGATTAAATTAAATAGTAATAACAGTATACTTTTAATTGCCATTTTGTGAGGATTTGGCTTTGCATAGAGTTTTCTTAATTATACTACTTGCTGATGTGACAAAAGTTTAATTCACATCTATGCACAATTGAGATTTTCACTGTCATAGACATAGTTAAAAAAGGAATCACTAGATGAACATTTTTATAGTGCACTAGTATAGGAAATCAATCTGGGGCTTTTCCAGTTCACTTGTAATATTGCCTGTGAACCATAATGTCCAGGTATAGATTTATGAACAAGGTCCTTTGCATATTCCTGATGAAAAAAAGAAATGCCTCTCTGTGTCCATACACAATGTATATTGTTTTAAATATTGTTATTAGTTACCCATTAGCTTGTCTTCAGTATTACATGTCTGAGATAGGAACAAATCTTCAAAATTACGAGTAAAATATGCAGTCTCTGTTCTCTACAAGATGTATGCAGTTAGGTCACATATGCAAATAAGGTAGCTGAGAATTGCATCCTTTAATGTCATCAAACTCATTTAAGTTGTATAGCACCATGTACAGCTATGGCACAATACAAATATATTCCAAGCTATAGTTTGTGTGATGGGGCTCCATAGCCTATCAGCCTAAGGTGTTAAGACTCAGCAATGGAGGACCTGTCAATGGAGTAATTTATATCATATAGGGTCAAATGTTAAGAAGTGAAAGGATAAAGCAGGTTTTTTCCCCACAACCGTGCAACTTGACACTGGAGTGCTGTAGTAACATTGTTACATTCCAGCCCAGAAGACGTTATTGCACCTGAAATAAACTCAGAATATAACCAGCAAGAGAAAGATGCTGTTGTGCAAATCATTTTGATGCATTTTTTTTGTCTTAAAGCACAAAAGGGAACAAAGGAAAAAAAGTGATCAGAAAGTAAGACTCCTTGTGTTTTTCAGTACAGTTCACACATTGTGCCTACGGTCGTAGATCAGAACATGACAGGAGTCCTTATTTTGAGATGTAAAGTCATCTGTGCCAATGTTGGAGTGTATTAGCTTAAAGCCTCCCAGGATTTTAAAAAAAATTATTTTATTTTTGTAAAGTTATAGAAAATATTTTTCTTCCCAACTTAATGTTCCAGATTAAACTGCAAGGGAACTTTGAGCACTTGTTAAAATACTGATTGAAATAAAAGACTCAAGAACTAAGAATTCCTCAGTATTTTATCTGTAATGGTTGTGTTTTGTCTCTTTTCCACCTGTAATGAATAAAAAGCCTCTTGGTAAATTACACCCAAGCTAGACTAAAACCCTTTATCTAACAGCTTGGCTGCAGAAAAACAGATTTTATCTAGTAAATATTATTTTTGCTTCAGAGCACCTCAGCTGAGGTTAGTACAAGCTCTGATGAACACAGGCATCATTCTTTAAGTTTTAGATTGAAACTCTTCAGGTTCTTTTGATAAAATGGACTGAAATATATGCTGGAAGCACACAACAAGGAATGAATACCGTTGGTCCAAGAGGACTGTACAGTCATCCAGTCAGAACAGCTCTGTAAGTAGAAAGGGTGTGTGGTTTCACTAGAAACAAAATATTTTTGTAAATGAGCTCTATGAGCTCAATTTTTTGGGGCAAATTAAAAGGTAGAAAAATTCATTTTGGATCAGACAAAATGTGCTGTTTCAATTTTGACAACTTTTAAATGTTTTTGATTTTTTAAATACAATTAAAGCAAGTTTTGAAATGAAAAGTCCTTTTAAAAAAAAATGCTAAAGGTCAGAAAAATTCAGAAACGCTGAAAAAAAAAAATCTAGCTCTTTTCAGAATTTTTTTCCAGTTGAAACAAGTGAGCAAAATCAAGACCAATTTCTGAAACATTTTGGTGTCACTGACTCTGCATCTCGCTCCCCCCAAAAAATGTGTGTGGAAACACTTTGCCCAGCTCTAGTCAAGCCTTTGCAATTTAAAAGAAAGTCTACTGAAAAGTGAGAGCAAAAACTGGAGAATATTTTCTTCATTAAATAAATTAAAGGCTTTCATCTTGAAGGGTTTGCTGAGTAATGGCAGCACAAGTTTACACTTTGAGATACTCTCTCTAAGCAAACTGAATGAAATTCAACAGATTTGCCTATACAAGAGGTACATCAGGTCATATACATCGCAGGTTAGACAAATGCCAAAAAAAAGAGAATAAAATACATATATTAAATGTCTCGACATTTTACTGATTTCTCTAAGTCCTAAACATATTCCCAAATAGATTTTTTTTTTCCTCTCAGCTACAAGCACTAATATTTTGGAGACTATAGGAGGCAAACAATAAAACAGTGAATTTGCATTAGTTTCATTTCATTAACTGCACAATATAATATATATTACTGGATTCAGTCATATCATAAGTAAATGTGTTAATAACCCCCATGATACCAAATCCGATCCATGAACCTCCACATACCAAATATTTTGCTTCAAAATCAAATACAGACCCTCCAAAGTTTTATCACAAGTACTGTGACTTTAAAGTTATCTTAAAGATTTTAAAAAGCCCGTACCAGCATCTTTAAGCAGTTCATTAGATAATTTAGAACTCACTGGAAGAAATTAAGCTCTCTCAAAGAAAATAGAGAATAGGCATACGAAAATAGTGCCATCTAGTGGTACCATCTTGCCTTATATTCTCTGATAAAGTTCTACCACCACACCAGTGGTCCCCTACCTATTCTTCTCATGCCTCCACCCTTCTCCCACCCCATAATAGAATGTGACCCCCAGGCCAGGAGGGACATTGCAGCCAGGCTGTGGCTGGAAGCCCGGTGCAGTCAGGAGCAGGGACCGCGGCCTGGGCCTGGAGCAGAACAAGGGCCACATATGCGGCTCGGGGCAGAGCTCAAGTGGAGCTGGGGGCAAAGTAAAGCTGGATGGTGCTCCCTCCCTGCACCCTCATGGGGTCTGGCCAGGCCCAACCATGACCCCCTTCCTCCCCTGCACCATTACTCCATGCTACACAGAGAAACACCAAAGCTCATTGCTTAATATGAAGAAAATAACAAATTTCTTTTAAAAAATAATTAAATAGGTGCTAAATATCTAGCTACAGGTTTAAAGATGAGCCATTAATTATGTGTAAAGCTTGTGCATCCTTAATTTGGAGTCTTTGTATGTGTGTGCATTAGGATACAGTCTTTAATTATGCAATTACTATACATACTATTTTTTTTCCCCCACAGGACCCCTGCCTCAGTCAGTGCACATGATGGAGCATGCTCTGGGGATAAATCAGGATTTTATAATGAAAGAGAGTCTCTAGGACCCCAATTCATTTCTTGCAGAAACTGAAAGATGTGTAGTGAATGAGGCAGGAGACTTTAAGAAGGGAAAGGATGATCTCATGGTTAAGGTAGCTGAATTCTGCCCTGAAGAACTGGATTCTAGCCCTGCCTCTACCATGGAGTTCCTACGTGAAGCGAGGCAAGTATCTTAAATCAAACTTATATAAAATACCTAAACAGAATCCCTTCTCCAACTCCCTCTCCAAAGTACTGAAAAATTTGGCTTGTCTGCATAGACTAAGTTTATCAGACATTTCTATGGGTTTTTAAAAGCCATAAAATGGGTAACTTCAGTGTTATCTTGTCAAATACCACACATATACTACACAGCAATATTTCATTGTAAAAGGTATATGCACCCACACACAAGCCATGGCATAGTATAAAGCTTTTATCAGCGTAAATTAGGAATGATCACTTTACTCATGAATGCAAAGCCACAAGTTATGCAAGTGATCCCAAATGAGTACCAATCAATACCACACCAAGCCAATGCCAATATTTTTACATCAGACCATCACATTCTGTATATACCACGTTACAGAAAAACTATTTAACAATTACTTAAGAAATAAATTATCAGGACCAATTTGTTGTCTCATTCTGCCTATAAAATCAGGTGCCTTAATTGCCATAAATCCAAACACATATGGCTCAGAGAGCGCTATAAATATCATCTGATTAGGTTTTCTGTAGCTAAACTACCTTGGCTTTAAGGTCTGATCTCTCGGGATCTTACATAGCTAAGAGCAGATGCTGTGTCCCACATTGGAATGCTAAGGATCTTCCTTTTCCAGAGGCCTATGGCTCCAGTTTCTGTCCTTGCAGGGTCACAAGATAATGGACCTGAAACCTTTCCACAACTGAATAGGATCTTAGAGGTGGTGATATTTCAGGAAAGGCAATTCCACTTTTGGTGAGAAAGAAGGAAACATTTATCTGGCAGGTTGCTTCAAAAAAAATTAGTGACCTGCCCAGAAGTTTGAAATGTCAGCAGCTCTGAGGGAAGATGGACAAGAGGGAAATTGAAGCAGTCAGATGTGTGTGATAAAATTCAGAACTCACCACCCCTCTGTTTACCACATGGCTCCACAGTTAAATAGATATCAGAGCCATATTTGTGGTATGTAAACATACATGTATGCACAGACATACAACCAGTATACAGTATGAAATCTTTATAGCTGTAAAATCATTTAGAGAAGAAAGATTAATCCTTTGGTCGAGGCACTGGCTGGGACCCAGACACACTGTTCTATTCCTGGCTCTGCCACAAATTATTGGTTGACCTAGCAGAAGTCAGTCTCTCTGTCTCTTCGTTTCCCTATCTTTTTCACAAGGATACCACCCCTTCGCTCACCTTACAGGGGTGTGAAGAGTATAAATTCACTAATATTTGTGAAGCATTGTGATGGAGCAGTCAAGGTGGGTGGGGAACAAGTAGGACTGTACACCTAGGTTGATATTTCCAGGAGAGTTGCAACATTTCTTCCCTGTGACAATGGATGGTTCCAGCTTAACTGCATGGAAACAGCTATGTTACAAGTTGTGAAAGGGCATTTGAGAGAGGGCCAGCCATTCATTCTTTGATATAAAACAATTAGGGAAATTTTAACAAGTACGTTGACACGTTTCCAATGTAATTCCAAGTTAAATGAACCTTTTCTAGTTTCCTTGGAGTTCCACAGGTTGAGGGGGGAAATCATTTTAATCAGGAAAATAATCTTTACGTGAAGCTGGAGCACCGGGAGACCGGCCTACATACCAGTTTACGGCACAGCAGAAAGGGTTGAGAATTTGGAAGTCAAGGGATCAAATGTCAGACCAAAAGCCTGAGGTTAGACACCTATAGTCACGTGAGCTGGGTGACCGTACAGCCTAGTTTTCTGGGATTCTTTTTGTTTACAGGGCTTGTCCATGACTGGATTTGCTAAACCCAGTTATTCCCAGTTTTAGTTTAGTCCCTTCCCGCCCACAGGAGATAGACTCTTGCTGAACCACAGGACTGCAACAGATCAACACCTCAGCCAAATACATACGTCAGCTCTATTGGAAAGAGACAAGTGAGAAATATGGGAATTTCTGGCACCTATCCATATACTGAGGGATGAGACAACCAAAATTTATTGGCTGTGTCAACCCACAGGTTTGAACTTTTCCAAGGAGGTAAGTGGAGCAAAGAAGGAAATGGTTACTTACTGGAACTAGTTCTTCAAAACGTAGGGTGACCAGATAGCAAAAGTGTGGAAAAATCAGGACGGGGTGGGGAGTAATAGGAGCCTATATAAAAAAAAGACTCAAAAATTGGGACTGTCCCTATAACATTGGGCATCTGGTCACCCTATCGAGATGTGATGCTAAGTATATTCCACTTCGGTGTGTGAGCCCAGTACCTACAGAGGCAGTCTTTCCCAGGAACTGAAATTAGAGAGGGGGTTTGAATTTACAGTGGGGGTTGGAAAACGACAAAATTGGCAACACTGTGGTAGCTAGCTGACCACTAGAGGGGGATGGAGGCATTCGGGAGAGAGTAGAAAAATCCCTACATGGAAGAGCAGCACTCGCCTCGTGACTGTGGCCTCTCCCCTGGCTGTATAAGGTGGGGCCACTCCACTCCCCCTCAGTTCCTTGGCACTGATAGCCCTGAGGGTAGACTCTGAGGCGGGGAGGCAGAAGGTGGGTCGTGGAATAATTGCCTGCTTCACATCTCAAAGAACCACAGTTACACTAACTAACCGGTGTTTCTTCTTGGAGTAGATGCGGAAGCGCATTCCACTGAGATGACTTGTGAGCAGGACCCCACTCGGAAGCAGGGCTCAGAGTCCACTGCAACAGGGATTTCAGGATTGCCCTTCCGAAGCCTGCATCTGCTCTGAAAGACATGGTAATAGCATAGTGGTTTGTAAACGTACATACAGGCTGCTTGCCCTTCATGCGGTCTGCATATGACACAAACAGCATGGCGAAATACAAAACGGTTTAGTCCTGTCTAGATAAAAAGCTAGACATCACCTGACATCCAGAGTATGGAAGCGCTGTTCTTCCAGGGAAGAGTGGGGCTTAGGAAAAAATGCAGGTAAACACACTGCCTGATTCAGATGAAACAGAGACCACCTTGGATAAAAACTTTGGGTGTCGTCGCAGTGTTACCTTGTCCTTGGAGAACTGAGGGTAAGGTAGCTCAGCCACGAGGCCCTGCAATGTTCACACCCTTCTTGCCAAAGTAATGGCTATCAGGAAGATGGTTTTCTGAGACAAGAGAGGCAGCAGACGGGATGCAAAGGCCTTGAATGGAAGGCCCATCAGCGCCACTAGAACTGTGTTTAGGTCACACAAGGGAACTAGTTCTGACTGGAGGGTGTAAGCAGAGAAGCCCCTTCAGAAATCTCATCACCATGGCATTGAAAAAAACTGACTTCCCTTCAATCGGGAGATGGAACACTGCCAAATGCACTCTTGCAAACTGAGCACAACACATAACGTGTACTCCAAGGTGGATAGAAGTTCTTGTCTGCTGAGTCCCATGGGTCAAAGACCACACTGAGAATCTCTTCCACTTCATTAAGTAGGCCATCCCAGTGGGGGACTTCCTATTGCTGAGTAAGACTTGTTGGACAGCCACCAAGCACTGCTCCTCTCCTTCATTCAGCCATGTAACAGCCACACCATAAGGTGCAGGAAGCTGACTGCAGGATGTGGGGTGCAGCCATGCTCCTGAGTGATCAGGTCACGATGGAGAGGAAGCGGTATGGACAGCTGAGCCAACAGACCAAAGAGGTCTGAGCAACAGCACTGTTGTGGTCATGCTGATCAGTAAGGATGATCTTGGCCTGATCCACATTAAACTTGAGGATGACCAGCAGAATGATCGGAATGGGGGGAAGAGACATACAGAAGAGCCAAAGGCCAGCTGTAGTGGAAGGTGTCAGAGAAGGAGCCTGGATTGAGTCACTCTCACCTTCTCCCCACTCCAGAGCAGAATAGGCAATACTTTGTTTTCCCTTGTCACAGACAGGTCAATCACAGGGATGCCCCACATTGTGGAGATGACCCAGAGAATGCTCTCCTTCAGGGACCACTTGTGGCTCAAGGAGAAAACCCTGCTAGATGGTCTGTGAGATGATTTTGATCTGCCAGAAAACGGACTGCTACCAGAGTGATGTCTTCATCGATGCAAAATTTCCACAGGTTGATTACCCAGATAAGAGTAACCTAAAATACACACACACACCCCTTGCTTGTTCACATAGTACATAGTGATTATATTATTGGTGAGTATGTGAACCAATGAATGTCTGATGCAATCCCAGAAGACATGACATGCATTGTGGATGGCCTAAAGTTCCAACATGTTGATATGGAGTGAGGCTTCCTGTTCCAACCACAGGCCCTTCACCCTCAATGAGTCCAGATGTGCTCACCAACTCAGAAGGGAAGTATCGATAACCACTGACATTGTCGGAGAGGGCTGACTGAAGGGGATTCCTTGGCACATATTGTGTGGGGACTCCCACCAGCACAGGGAATCCAGGACTGGTGAAGAAAGATGAACCAACCTGTCCAGAGAATTCAGGGCAGGGAGGTAAACCATCCTGAGGCACCTGACAAACTGGGTCAACCGCGTGCAAGCCCAACAGGCTCTGACACTCGCAAACTGTTGTAGTTGGCTGAGACTGAAGACTGAGGCAGAGCTGTTGAATTGCCTGGAAGTGGTCGGTTGGCAGGAATCTAACAGGGCCCCAGTGAACTCGATTTGTTGAGTGGGAGCCAAGGATGACTTTGTGGTGTTTAAAAGTAGTCCCAGACAGTCGAACAAAGGCAAAATAGTGTCAACATGGATGAGAACCTCCTTTCTAGAGCCACCTTTCAGCAACCAATTGTTGCGGGAGAGGAAGATGTGGATTTCCTTCCTCCTGAGATACACTATGATTAAGGCTAAGTTTTAGTCACAGGTATTTTTAGTAAAAGTCATGGACAGTCACAGGCAGTAAACAAAAATTCACAGCCCGTGACCTGTCCATGAGTTGTTCTATATACCCCAACTATATCTAGGAGGGGGAGAGGGGCAGCCTGGGGATGCCACAGGTACTCATGGAGGAGGGGGCAGCTCAGGGATGGAGGCCCGGAGATGTTGCCGGTGCTTGTGACAGGGTGGCCCTGATGCCCATTGGTGTGGGGGCAGTGGGAGGAGAAGAGGAGAGGAAAGGGCAGCAGCAAGTAGCTTAGCCATGATCACCACTATGCATTTGGTGAAGACTCGGAAGGCATAAGAGAGGCCAAATGGGAGAACCATATGCTGAAATAAGAAAATTCCTGTGGCTCAACAGAATCGCCACATGAAAGTCAACATACTGAAAGTCCAGAGCAGTGAACCAATCATTCTGAGACCGCGTGGGAAGAACAGTCAATAGAGCAACCATGCAGAATGTCATGTACTCATGAATTTCATGATGAATTTCTTGAAGCTGCAAAAGTCAAGAATGGGTCTCATCTCACTCTGGGATTTCAGTATCAGAAAGTAATAGTACCAGGAGTAATCACTAATAGTATCAGTAGTAAAAGCTGTGGCCCCGGTGTTCCTGTAGAACTTCCTCCACTGCCCCCTACTACTTCTACAGAAAGCTGACTTGCTCTATAAGCAGTGTCTCATGAAAGGGGTCCCTGCAAAGGGATGGGGAAAACAGGTGGGAAGGAAGCATGGAGTGGAAAAAACTGTTACTCACCACGTAACTCTTGTTCTTCAAGAGGTGTTGTTCACGTCCATTCCATTCCTCTAGCAGTTCCTATTGGGTCGGCTGGGGAGCCCCCTGGAGTGGCGCCACCTTCTTGGTGTTCAATATATGACTCTGCCGACCTGATCCCCATTCAATTCCTTCTTGCCAGCTACTCAGAGAGGGGATGGTGGGTGCATATTGGAATGGACATGAACACAACATCTCGAAGAACAGTTACGAGAAGGTGAGTAACCATTTTTTCTTCTCCAAGTGTTTGCTTATATTGATTCCAATCAGGTGACTCCCAAGCTCTCCTCTGGAGGTGGGGTCAGAGTTAAGGAATCGCTGATTGGAGAACCGCTCTGTCAAAAGCTGGTATGCCAATGACATGGATGCAGTCAGTACCAGCATCTCCCTCATCAGTATCAGACTCAACAGATGCCTGAAGGCTAGAACTGGAGTCAATGGCAGGTGGTTTCTACCCTTCCCATTCAGTATTCAGAAGTACTCATGCCTTCCCACATGCTGGTCCTGGATGAGGCAGACAAGCCACCCTGTTACCTGGAATGGTCCTAATTGATCCTATGACACCTGTGATGTTATTGACATGAACTGTGACCATATAGCTCATTGTTGCAACCAAGGTCCTATAGTTACACCAAATCTTGTACAAAGGAGGTCAACTAAGGTGTCTACAGAAAGGTTGTGATTTGCTGGTTATGATTATGTTTCCTGTATACGTGTATCATTTTTTATTTGAAGTATGAACATTAGCTATGTACTTGCACCTCAGTGTGTTTGATTCTAAGTAGCCTCAGTGAAGCATTTGGTCAGCTTCTTGAGAAAACTATTCTAAGTGCCCAATCAAGAAACACTTAACTGACAATGGACTTTGGAAGACACTGATCCACGTCTGAGCTTTCCTGGGAATGTTCAAACAAACATGTAAACAATAGAATTGGCCTGCAAAAAGCTGAATCATTCATGGACTTGACTCAGCCAAGGTGGTTACAAACTCCATTTTGTTGCTGTGATTTTGCACAGGAGAACAAAGGGGTTTCTACCCACAAGAAAGAGAATGTAAAAGGCCCTGGAAGCCTCTCCATCTTGTCTTCAGCTGGCTCAAGAGATGACCTATACATCCCAAAGAGATGCCTGAAAGAAACCGGCACAAAGGTCTGTAACTACCAGGGTGAGAGTAATTTCTGGACCCAGGCCATAAGCCACAATGTTGGTCTGAAAAGGATTGGGCCCAGACTAGGAAGGAGTCCCGTCTCCAAGAAAGAACGAACGAACGAACGAACTAACTAACTTATTGGGATAGCTCTGAGGGCGGAATTTACCAGTATTCAATACCAGTATTCAATTTCCTACAATATTAGGGTTAGACTTGCGTGTTTCATCTTATTTTGCTTGGTAACTTACTTTGTTCTGTCTAAAGAACGAGGAGTATTTGTGGCACTTTAGAGACTAACAAATTTATTTGGGCATAAGCTTTCATGAGTTAAAACCCATTTAATCATATTTAAATCCTACTTTTTATACTTAACAAAATCACTTTTGCTTATTAATTAACCCAAAGTAAGTAATACCTGGCGGAACAACTGTACACATCTTTCTATCAGTATTATAGAGGGCAAACAAAGAGGGCAGAGTTTACCCTGCATAAGTTTTATACAGAGTAAAATGGATTTATTTGGGGTTTAGATCCCATTGGGAGCTGAGTGTCTGGGTGCTAGAGACAGGAGCACTTGCTAGGCTATCAGTTAAGTCTGCAGCTATAGGGGACGTGTTTCAGACCTAGGTCTGTGTTTGCAGCATATTAGCATATCTGGCTGAACAAGGCAGGGTTCTGAAGGCCCAAACTGGCAGAGAAAATGGGTTCAGAGGTAGTCTCAGCACATCAGGTGACAGTCCCCAAGGGGTCTCCGTGACCCACACCGTCACCTCTTCCTCGATGCAGACTGAAAAGTTCCTCCATCTCTTCAGCAAGGCGCCTGCCTTAGAATGAGAGGCAGCAGTGCCCTCCCAACCCGAGATTGATCTTCTGCTCAAGGAGGGCCTCAGTACCAAATAAGGCCACATTGTCTGTTCAAGCAGGTGCTACTTGAGGCGAAGATCCTGTGTCACTTGAGTACGCTTCTTAAACAGTTCACAAATCAAACAGCGCTCTTTAAGGTGAGCCTCGCCAAGAAAAAGCAAGGACTGTGGGGTAAGGTCTCTGTTGGGGATTGACCCTCCACACAAAGGAGACGGTTTAAACCCCAGTGAGGGCATCACTGGGGAATACTCACTGTCAGCTAACATGATCTAACTACTAACACAAACGATGTCCAATAAATTAGGCTAAAACAAAATGCAAGGTTGTGAGACAACCGCTCAGAACTCCAAACTCAAGCCACAGGTGCTGAGGGGGTTCTGGGTGGCACCCCCTCAAATAGCCAGGAGAAGGGCTACAGCCATGAGTGCCACCCCTCAGGCAAATCTCTGTCTGGGCACGCACACACCTAAGTGGAATTCAAATCTGCATCTACTAGATGAAGCAGCCAATCTGAACAAGTTTCTTCCATGATGTTAGTTACCCATGTTCCGTGTTATCCAATCAGCCTCCCTTACTGCAATCTGCCCACACAATCCTTCCCAGCTCACTAACCCAACATTTTTATTCCTATCAATCACCTGCCTTGCCCTTCCCCCAGTTTTGCCACCTTCCTCTGAAATCTCAGGTTAGGTATCACCTCTGCCTCCTACCCCAATCCTGGCCCTTCTGACGGATGCCTTGATTTTAAATAATGACAATCTGCTCACCTATACATCAGTTTTGTTCAGCCTCAGCAAAATGTACTATTGTCTGATTTGCTATTCCAGGTGAAGGCTCCCTCTCTCTTCATTAGCACAGTCATCACCTTCTAGTAGGTATTTCAAATTACAGCAATGCGTTGGGCTTATTTTGGTGTTTGGCTGAGTGAGATGGTTTAGGGTTTTTTTTAAAGGAGGCCACCATTGGTCTCATGCTGGCTCCCTAAACTGCCCCAGTAAATACAGTGCATTAAGATACTGTAAAGGAATTATTCCAGCCAGTGTTTCTCAGACACTGAGACCTAGCACACCCCCTTATCTTATTGTACTCAATGTGGTAATAGATTCTCATCTGATATATTTAAACCAGTCAACATGCCAGCCACTTGCAGCTCATACCACCACATGGGAACCATTGATAAAAGCCATGGGTTTATGATTTTTTTTTTAAAGCTGACCATTTATTACAAATTAAAAATGCATTGTATTAACCTCCCCAAGAGCCTTATGTTCCTTAAGTACTTTAATTGCAGAATTCAACACACTTTCAGTCATTGTCATGAACTGCCCTGGAAATCTTTATAATCAATCTCTTCCAGACCTTACAGGAAGTGCTTGATGCAGGACTGCCCTTGTCTCTTCAGAAAATATGAATGTAACAGGTGCAGCATTATTTTATCATATTAACTTTACCTGAACTATGAAAATGACAATTGAAAGAATATTCCCCGATACTACTAGTACCTGTGCTGTTTTCCCACACAACTGAACAGAACCTACTTATTTTTCCTAGCGTTACTTTGTAGAGCAGACAGATGTAGAGCACCATCATCGAAAGCTTTCCCCCACATGGGATCAGCATTATGCCTTAATACCACCACCACGGTATTGGGACCTTTAGCAACTACTTTTGGAGGTGTGGTCAACACACAGTACACCTATCTATGGACCTGATGAGCCACTCTACAATAAAAGCAACTCACCACCCACCCCAGACTTCCTCAAATCCATATTCCACCCGCTCACCTCATGACTTCAGGAACAAAGTATCAGTCCACTCCTCTTCAGAAAGATTTTCATGGCACCCACTAGGTACGTTTCCCCAATAACGTATAGCAGCATCTTGGAGATCCAATAGAGCTGGGTCTTCAAGAACCCAAAGAGGTCTGAAGAGGCCATGTGGCACAGTGGACTGAGCACACAGGAGACCAGGGTTCTTTTCTGGCTTTGCCACAGGCCTGCTGGGTAATTTTAGGCAAACCACTTTACCTGTGTCTCAGTTTCTCCATCTGTAAAATGGGGATAAATTACACTGATCTCATTTGTAAGCACTTTGAGATCTATTGCTGAAAAGTGCTATACGAGAGCTAGATGTTATCTTCCCTGAGAGTCTATTGGAGATCAGCAGCAGCAAGCAGACTGAACATGTTTCACATACATAGATGACACTGACTATAGTTTGGAAATATTTTAAAAATACATTGGCGGCATTGCTCCCCAATTAAAGTTACCATTATGCATGGAAAATCAGATTTGGGGAGGCCTAACCAGGTTGACAGTATCCTGTTCACATTTTTAACTGAATTTGCTGCCTAATTTATATACAGATGTTTTCATGGTAAGAATCTTCTATTATACAAATGTTTTGAGTGACTTTCAAAAAGGATATTACTTCTATAGCAGGACTGTTCTATTTCCTGAATGTATTGATTTCAGTTTTGTCCCCCAAGTAGCAACTGTACCCTCATGCACATATACCCAGCTATCACCCTTCAAACTGCTCTAGTTTTTCCTGAAAAAGTTCCACTGTTTCTACCAACAGCATTGGGAAGCATTAGTGTAGACAGGGCAGCAGGATCTGCTGGCAATTTTACCAGTGTTGTGAAGCATTAGCGTAGACAAGGCAGCAGGATCTGCTGGCAATTTTACCAGTGTTGTGATGATTGGCACTGAGCAAATCTAAGACAAGATCATTAAAATATCTGCATCTGTCAGAAACCTTTCTATGCAAATGCTCACCCTTGCTAACACCAGTGGCGCTGACTCACTGGTTGTGTTGGTGTGAAAATGTTCAGAAAACATGGTAGCAACAGGGGGAAGGAAGGGAAGACAGAACTCACTTTAACAATTGCTGAGACTTGTTTTGTAGTTCATTAGCTAGCATTTAATTTCACTAATTACCATTACCAACCCCCATATTTAAAAATTCATGAGTCAAGCCCTAAAAATTCATGATTAAAAAAACATTCAATGTGTATGTCAAACCGTGTGGAGGAATAGTTATTTGCCATCTGTTTTTTGAGCCTGTAAGGGTAACATACATATTTTTCTTGGCAATTATGAAGGCTAGAAACTTCTAAAAAATGAAAACAGAAATTCTCACAATCAAATGACTAATATCTTAAGATGTTTTCCTTAAAACTCAAGACTTTGCAAAAAAATCACAAGAGGTGGTAGTGCTGTTATTATTCTAAGAACATGTAGCTATCACTGAAAATCAGTATGTAGAAGTAATTCAGTCTCTGAGGTAAACAAGAGAAAATAAATGAGTATAGTACTGAAAGTATGATTTGTGAGAACCATATTACTTCAGATCAACTCATGTGCACCTCACTCAGGCTCAAAACTTGAAATTTACTATGAGCGCAGGGATGCATCCTGTCATTCAGCAAGCGGTCTTATTTTCCAGTTTACAACGGAAGTACCTCTCATTCAATAATAACCATTAACTACAAGCATCATTCTATTCTGAAAAAGTGACTAAACATAGCTTTGGTGGCTCTTCAAGTGTGTCACCGATTTCCAAATTAATGTGCTAAGAATGGAAATAACTTTTTCTTAGTCATTTTCTGCAAATTCAGCCTAGAATCGAAGAACCAAAAGTGGTTCTTTTCTTCTTTTTTTATTTTAGATGATGATGCATGAGAACTATACTACTGAGAGCAAAAGTAGTACTTACATGTGCAAATCAACTGTCTTCAGTAGGTTTGCAGCAAGGATACTTGATTGTAATGAACAATTCTGTTAATGCACACTAAGAAACAGAATCCAGCTCACATTTAGCTGTACAAAAGAAAAATGGGCTATGTATAACACTACCCTGAAATTCAGACTATAGGAGCATGAATAGCAGTATGGACAACAATGCTGGGGAGTAATGCCTCCGGGTGGATGCTGCATGTACAAATTAAAAGGTTCCTAGTTTTCATCACTGTAGTGCTGTTTGAAGAGGAATAAGTTAACATGAACTATGAACCCTTTAGTTGGTGCCTACAGTTTCCACACAGGGGAGTTAAAAGCTCAGCACTTTGGTGTGTACTGCTATTCACAGCCCCATAGTCTGAACCACAGGGCAGCAAGACAAGCCCTTAGTTGCCAAAGCTAGCAGATAAGAATCAATATAGACTATGTTCCTTGTGCAAGATGCCATTTTCACATAGCCATTTTTCTGATTAAATCTACACTTAGGACATGGTTTACAAAGAGAACCCATCCACTGTCTACCTACGCACTTTTTATACAACCCTCAAAAACATGAGCTTTCAAGTATTTAAAAATAGAGAATTTTACTTCCTCACTTCATATAAGAAATAGTTTGATTATAGTGTGTTTACATTAGTTGTGTGCATGTGCAAAGAACTTATTTGAAGGAAAACAGTCAAAAAATAAGTTTTGCATTTACTTGTGTGGTTAATTTCACGGTCATACTTATTTCTTTCAGGACTCCAGAACTGTGGAAGTTCGGTCACCTGCACTCAGTCTCTCTTTATTGGCCAACAGCTTAATTATACTATTCTAGTAGAACACAGCCGTCATGGCAAGTCAGTCAAAGGGGGCGAGGTGGTTTCTCTCAAGAAGCTGAGACCAACCCCATGAAGAAAGATGAACACTGGGACAGACCTTGCACTCTACTCAATGGGAACCAGTTCACAAAGCGAATTATGGAGTGATTTGTTCAGTGTCCTTGCTAAGATGGGCTGCGGTGTTTTGTAGTAGTTGTAGCTGTGAAAGCATGTCGCTTCCTTCCTAAATATGAATTGCAACAAATAAGCCAGGAAGACATGAATGCAGAGCACAATGGCTAGGTCTGTATGAGATACAATCTTTTGCCATAGATGGAAGTGGCTGTTTAAGATATCCAGTAGCACTGAGGACCACATGTCTTCCAATATAAGGGCAAATGCCCTTGGTCATGGGCAATATTATGAGAGAAATACCATTTGTAGCACCTCAGTCTTGCATGGGTTCAGGTTTAGTCAGCTGCTTTTCATCCAGGTGATAAGACTTCAGCAAAGCATTTAAAAAGCTGGGAAATGGTGCTGTTTATGTTTAATTGTGAAGTGTTGTAAAGCTGGATGTCACCTGTGTACTATCAACATATCTGCCTCTGTTGTCTCACCAGCTCCCCCAATGGCTTCATGCAGATGTTGAATAAGATGAGGAGAGAACTGCTTTGTGAGACTCAACAGGCAAACACTTTGGAGGTGAAGGACCAGTAATTCACAATTCACGATTCACTAGACTCCATTTGAAACAAGGGACCCGAGCAATTTCAGGATGTTTCCATTCAACCATATAGCTTCTTGAAGACCGGACTCTTACTTTTGGTAACCTATGGTACCAAATGCCACAAAGGTCCAACAGGTTAAGTATGGAGGTTAATTCGTTTGTCTATGGATAGGGTCATCCAAAGTAACAAGTGCTATATCATGCCCCAGCCTGAAGTGTAACTGAAAGATCGTAGAGACTGACAGCTGACATGTGACAGTGGAAATGATTTGTTATCTTTTTGTTTTGCTTACTTAAAAAAATAGAACCTCCATTTTCTAACATCCAGGAAAGGCAGGAGTCAATTACAAAAGATTATATGCCAACTGCCATCAATACCTCATGTTTTCTACTTGTGGGAATTGACTGAATTCTTAAAAAGAGTGTTTTGTGTTTCTGTTCGTGGATTCTGCTTGTTGGTCTTGGTTGTCTATAGGGGTTTTAACCTGGCTGCAGATGATCTTTTCTGTGAAATAAGAGGATAATATCTCACAGTGAGGTGGTATATTCTGGAATAAATCAGAGGCAGTCTGGATTTATGAAGCAATTTAGACCCCTAGAAAGTGCTACAGGGGGACTTTGCTACTTACTAAAACAGTAGACTCCATCTTCACCACCTCCTTGTTCAGAAGGCTGTTCGATGAGTATAAAAGCAAACAGATACGCCTAGAGGGCTCCAATATAAATACAAAAGGTATGTTATATTATACTTTTACACAACGCTCACAATACTTTTAGTTTGCTTACTGTGTCTGGCTATCCAACATGTGAAAACTGATCACTAACAGCTTACTGCCAACTTTATGCTTAAATTATGTATCAACATTAACTATAACAAACAAAGCAGTATGGCAAGCTGTACAGCAAACTAGGTACACCTATTTGGCATAGAAACACAGATCTACTGTATCAAGTCGAATCAGTGAGTCTCAAAACAAAAAAGACACTGTCACATTTTTAATACTTTATTAACACTTTATGTTTGTAATACCCTTAATACTTTCATAATAAGTTTTGCTTACCGATGTTATCCTTTCCCATTTGACAAAGGCCTTTTGCCCCCGAGAGACACTTACAGAGCTCAAGCTAGTGTTTTGTTGATTTATTTCCTGTTTGCACATCTGCTTCAGTCATAGCAAGAACATGCAAGGCTCTGACTGACAGTGCTTGTCACTGCTTTCAGAGAAGCAGCAAGAATGCACAAAAATATTGCACACTGGTGCAGGTTGTGGGGTATTTTTTAAAATGTGCTTGATAAAGTGATAGGCTAATTTATTTACTAGAGTAATTTTGAAGTAGGTTAAATTTGGGCTCTAAATTACTACAGAAATGCATTAAAAGACAATGAAACATTTTCTATTAAGCTGACTTTAAGTGTTACACATTTTTTAAAGTGCTATATCCATAAAAAAATTAACATACTGTACTATGTATTTGGGATCAAGAGATTTTTGTTAACATCTTGGCCTAGTGGACAAGCAAAAATACAATCTGTATTCTCCATTAAACTAAAAGAAGTCGGGAAAATTGTGCATTTAACTTCATACATGACTTTATGGCCTTTATCATTTAACCGTGTTCTCACTATTACGTGGGGATTACATTTCCCCATGCTGACATACACAAGTAAGCAGGCACACAAAGTAATAAATTCTAACCATTTCAGGAACAGACGAACAATTTAATCCATATTACATAATTCACTGAATACAGCTGATCTCATCCAAAGTCACTCCTGAGAGCAAAATAGTTTTAGCATTACATTTTACATACAGCTATGAAGGATTACTGGAAACCAAAAAAGTCTCCTTATATCAGGAGCACCGCATGTCATGTATACTGTTACGATGCCTGTTTGCCACTTTTAGTCTGCACATATTACTTCAACCATAACAATTTCCACCTGCTTTGTATTTATAAAAATTCATATTTGTCGGCTGAGTTTATAATCATTTTTATCTCAATATAGGTGCCCTTTCCCATTCTAAAGTACTGTTGCCAGACATCCAACATAAATGGGCTGCACTGAGAAATGATTTCTCTGCTCTATAGCCCTGAAAATGCTGGGCATTATTACAAATCTTTGCATACACTAGTTTAGGATTGCTTTGTCTGAAACAAAACTACATCCTGCACACTATAGCTTTTTTGTTACTTTACACGTTAACTTTCCTTTAAGGAACAGGCTTATACAGTCAGATGTATCACCACTTTGGCAGAGCATAAATTGGAGAATTGTATTGGTTTCTGAACCAATGGAATCAAAATAATCAAGACTTTAGAATATTTTTCTAGCCATTAAAGTGAACGGAGACTTGAATGCAGATACTGAAACATACAAATGGAAACATCAGTACTTGCATGCTTTTAAGTGAAAAGATAAGCATTATTTGCATTTTCGTTTTGTCTTCCTTGTACATATGCAAGATTTTTATAAAATTTTACCACAGATAGCAATGACAGAACATGATGTTATATTTTTCATTAAAAAAGCACTAGAAATCAAAGGCAACCAAGATAATGAATGTTTCCCTAGAACATTTTTCTCAGCTACACAATGTGTGTATACACCAAGGTCTAACACACTTAGCTGCACCACATCAAGTCAAGCTGTCCAAGTACATACACAATTTTGCTTACAGGAGTATATCCTTTTCAGAATTTGTCAGTTTACAAGTAATTCCCTGTGTTGGATTATGCTTAGTCAGAAGTATGGATATATTTTTTTCCAATACTAGCATCTACTTGGTTTTATGACCTGTATATCAGAAAGGAGGCAAGACATAAGATTAAGTGCAGGGAAGCATTTCAGACCCATTAAATGCATTCTCTAAAACTTAGATATACATGGCTAATAACAGGCAAATTTGCCAAGAGTTGCATGAAAGTTGGTTGGTTGGTTGTTTTGGGAAGTTAAATAACTGAGGCTTGCTCAGCAAACATCAATTCCTCTGCATCGTGGAAATTCATTATGGGTGTTTGAATACAAAGAAAATGTATTTAAGAATATCAGTTAAAATGGAGTTATAAAGAGAATTGATAGACTAGTAAACCTGAATGATGTACCCTTTATGACACCAAAGGAGAATCTGCCCCTGGAAGACACCCAACAGACCCAAAGATGCAACAGAAGGTTGACTGTTATACACCCACACAATCCAAGTAAATATTTAAATAGCAGATACTGAAAACATTTGTCTCCCAATATTTATACCTGCTGGATACCCACATTATCTCCATGTCTCAAAATAAAAGTTAGATAATTATCTTTTCTACAGCTGAAAGCAGCTGAAAAACTGTTCAAAACTTCATAAACAGAATGGGAACCCTTAATGTTTTCTTCAAGCTTCAAATACAACAGTCTAAGCCAAAGATTGAAAGAAAATTGATAAATATCCATTTGTTACAAGTAGCAAATTACCATGAACAATAAATTTGTTAGGAATCCCTCTAAAAGTATGACACGCACAAACAGGCTACCCAGCGGAAAAATCTGTTAATTTTATTTCTATTTTAATGTTAAATATCATGGGACAGGATTGTAAGGATGAAAAACTGCTAATAACTGCCTCATAAGGGATAAGAAAGAAATTCTGCCATGATATTAGCAAAGTAAGGTAAAGGAGAAAATTTACACATGAAGAGGCACCATTTCCCCCCAGAAAACCTCTTGTCATATTCCTGAACAAGTGAGATTAGCAATCTAATAAATCATTTTTCAAGAGGTAACAGCAACAGATAAAATTTTAAAGGATTATTAAAATAACATTTACAAGACTCTGAACAATTTCTGAACTCTTATTAAAACCACAGAAAGAAGGAACAATTCTTTATTTATGAATTTTCATAAAGGACTGAATGTGCAACTGACACCTGCTATTGATGATTTAATGTACAATTTTGTCCAGTAGCCGAACAGTTTGTCTTTTTTTTTTTTTAATTGTGTTTTCTAACCGTGCGAGATCATTAAAGGCAAAGCCTGTATGACGCTGTACACAAAAATGGTCACTTGGGCCATACTACCAATGAAGTGGTAGGTAAACAAATCTTTTTCTGGCCAAGAAAAAAAAAGGAAGCCGCACTCTGCATGCTTCTCTCTCTCTACAAGATGAATTTCCCTAGAAAGAATCCAATGAAAATGGCTGCAATTACAACAAGAAGTGAAGGAAGAGGATTGGAGCCATTCTCTCTGAGGGCCAAGGCTGTGGGTGATCCAGATTTATCGGAGTGTGTTACCTTTCTGAGCCTCAAGCCTTCCTCCTGAAAAGAACACATGGAAGAAATTCATGAATATGCAATCAGTCATCTTAATGGTGAAAATTTAACCAAGCGAGTGACTCTCTTCGGTAAGTATTTAAACAAGGTCATACAAAATCATTTTAGAAGAGTAGCTGTATTATTACTTAATAATTATTATTACTTTTTAAGCTGAAAAAAGTCAAGATAATGCAAGATTCAAAATAAGTGTACATTTATCGAGTTACAATTTCTCTTTTCCAATACCTAATCCACATCTATTCCACCCTGGTTTTGTGCATAACTATTAGTAATACAACTCTTGTACACTGAAAAAACCCATCTTTAATGTACACAAAATGTAAAGTCAATGAAACCCCTCCCCAATAGCTAATATTTATATTGTGTGGTTTCCCCATGTGCTCAGATCTCAAAAACTGGTCACTTGCCTCTTCTGTAAGTGTTGTTCTTCGAAAGGTGTTGCTCATGTCTATTCCAGTGAGGTGTGCGCACACGCCGCATGCACAGCTGTCGGAAACTTTTCCCTAGCAGCTGCCTGTGGGGCTGGCTGTGGAGCCCTCTGGAGTGGAACTGATACAGCACCCTATATATGAGCGTCTGGCCCAACCCCGCTTCAGTTCCTTCTTGCCCGCTACTCCAACAGAGGGGAAGGTGTGTGTGTGGGTGGGGTGTATGTAGAGAGAATGGAACAGATATGAGCAATACATCTCGAAGAACAACAGTTACAAAAGAGGTGAGTAACTGCTTTTTCTTCTTCAAGTGCTTGCTCATATCAGTTCCAGTTAGCTGACTTCCAAGACTTACCTTGAATATGGGGTCGGAGTCAAGGAACTGCAGAGCAAAGAACAGCTCTGCCGAAGGCTGCATCATCCTGCGATTGGTGGACAATGGTGTAGTGCGACGTAAAGGTATGCACTGAAGACCATGCAAGACCCAGCGTCTGAGGCACTGTCTCGCCGAGGTGATGGGAAAGCTGCAACGGCTGCTGGTTATTTGCAAGAGGGTCAGACACCGCTCCCAGGGGAAGAATTCTCTCACTTAAGTCGCATCGAGGACTGTCCTGATTAACTCTATCCTCTGGATTGGGATGAGGACAGATTTGCTGACGTTGAGTATGATACCTAGATATTCGAATGTGTCTCTGACCTTCTGCATCTGCGATTCTATCTGCTGACGAGAGCAACCTAAAAGCAGCCAGTAGTCCAGATAAGGGTAGACATGCACGTGATGGCAGCGAAGGAAAGCTGCCATGACCACCATGCCTTTGGTCAGGACACACGGAGCAGTAAATAGACCAAAGGGAAGAGCCATGAATTGACAGTGCACATTATTTACCACAAAGTGGAGGAACCATCTGTAAGAGAGTGTGACAGGGATATGGAAAATAAGCGTCCTTCATATCGAGGGTGGCGTACCAGTCTCCCGGATTCAGACAGGGAATGTTTGTGCTCAAGGAGACCAGAACTTCAGGTTGACGATGAGCTTGTTGAGTTCCTTTAAGTCCAGAATCTACCTCAGGCCTCACTTTGCTTTGGGGATGAGGAAGTAGTTGGAATAGAAACCCTTGCCTTTGAGCTCCTGGGGCACCTCCTCCCTCCACTGCTCCTAGAGCCAGGAGGGTATGAACTTCCTGAATGAGGAGTTGCTTGTGAGAGGGGTCCCCAAAGAGGGACGGGGAAAGGGGATGGGAGAGTGGGAAGGAGCAGAAGTGGATAGAATATCCCACCTCTACCGTGCGAAGCACCCACCGGTCCAATGTGATAAGGTACCATGCATGGTAGAAGTGGGAGACACGGTTCAGGAAGGGAGGATAGCTGTCTGGGCTGCAGGCTGGCAATCCGACCTCGTACGCACCTTCAAAAGGGGCGCTTAGGTCAGGGAGGGGTCTTGGACTGTCCCTGTCCAGAAGGCGGGCATGATGGCCTATGCTGACTATATCTCCGGCGGAAGAAGTCATGGGCCTAGCAGGGAAAGACTGCTGCTGGGTTGGCTGAGGTTTAAAGGGCTTGCTTTAGGTGGCTGGGGTATGCATGCTGAGGGACTTAATAGTGTTACAGGAGTCCTTTAGGCTATAAAATGTAGAGTTTGTTTGCTCAGCGAACAAGCCATGGCCGTCAAACGGGAGGTCCTGCACTGTTTGCTGAACTTCTGGGGGAAGACCTGAGGACTGGAGTCAGGCAGTATGCCTCATTGTGATACCCAAGGCCAGGGTACGTGCTGCCGAGTCCGCGGCGTCCAAAGAGCCTTGGAGGAAAGTACGAGCTACAATTCTGCCCTCCTCCACGATGGCCCCCAGTTCAGCCCTTGACTCGGGCAGGGGAAACTTTTGAACCTGGATATCGCAGACCATGTGTTGTAGCTGCACCGGCTGAGGATCATGAGTTGGTTAGTGATCTGGAGAGAAAGACCTTCTGCTGAATAAACCTTTCTACTGAATAAATCAAGGCGTTTAGCATCTCGATTTGGGCGCAGGCCCTTACTGACTCTGCCCCTCCTTTTTGTTCACTGCCTCCATGACAAGGGAACATGGAGGGGGGTGAGTGAAAAGATACTCATACCTTTTAGTAGGGACAAAATACTTCCGCTCGGCCCCTTTGGCCATGGGGGGAATGGAGGCAGGTGTTTACCAGATAGTTTTGGCATTAGACTGATAGTCTTTAGCACAGGTAATGCTACTCTAGAGGGGGCCTCTTGTATCAGGATGTCCATGACAGGGTCCTCGTCCTCAACCACCTCCTCCACCTGGAGGTTCATATCTAAGGCCACCTTTTGGAGGAGTTCCTACAGGACCCTGTAGTCCATGGGTGGTGGACTGGATGCAGAGGTACCCACCGCTGTCTTATCAGGAGAGGACGAGGAGGATGCCACCAGCAGAACTGGCCTCCAGGTCCTCCAGGACCAGTCCCTCCTAAGACCAAGATGTTTGCCTCCACTGGGTGGGGAGATGGATCTGGGTTATGCGCAGGATCCTGCAGAGGGTGGCTGATGGTCACCTCACGGAGGCGGGACCCCAAACGGGGCGGAGGAGAGGCACCGGAGGGGGAGGGAGTCACCTTGGGCCTGATGGTATGCCCAAGGGGTCCAGAATTGCTACTGGGGCTGCCAGAGGGGCACTGAAGTGGCCTAAGACTTTCCATCCGGGATCTTAGCACTTCCGATGCCTCCCAATGCTCTTCCTGACCTGAGGGATGCCAATCTTGAGCACGAGGGGCAGTGGGGAGGGCAGACCTGTCCCACAGAGGCCTCGTCGTCCTCTAACAGATGGGCTGCATGCCATGAGGAATAACGAAGGCTGGATGGTGACTCGCAGTGTCAATGTGGAGAACGGCGGCAGGATGCAGTGCAGTGCCACAAGGTGGAGCGGTGCCAAGACACAGGTCGGTACCACAATTGAGATCCTTGCTGGAGTGGAGACCACTGCTTGGAGCAGGACAGGTAGCGGTGCCAGGATCCCACGATGGGGTGCACTGCCACGATGGAGAGCGCTGACTCGGGGAAGTGCAGGTCACGATTGATGCGAGCGCTGCCACGAGGTCACCAAATCGGGCTCTGGACTTCGAGTGGGACCACGACCTATCAGCGACTATCACCTTGAGCTGGAATGGCTCCGAGGATCGGGGCTGCAAGACCAGTACTGCGAGTCAGACCAGCGCATGGCATGTGTATAATACCGGGACTCAAAGCGGTGTCGAGACCGCAAGCAACACAGACTCTGATCGAGGTGCAGGCATCCTGAGCATGACCAGTTTGCCTCTTGAGGGTGCCAGGTCTCAGGGTAACAGGGGCCTCGAGATCAGGGATTTGGGCATGGTCAGTTCAATAAGCCCCTGGCAGCCTCAAAAATGTCCGGTGTGGAGGGTATGGTAACCTCCTCCACCTGCAGCCAAGGGAGGTCTAGGAGCACAGGGCTTTCAGGAGAGACTGGGACCCACAGAGGTTGTGCCCAACCAGGTGGCCTATCAGCTGCTGGCCCACGTTATGCAGCATGTCTTGTCGAGGCTGCGGCTTCTGGAAGAGGCTGTTGTGAAGGCTTGTCCTTGTCTTGTAGGCAGCCAGCAAGTGGGCTCAGTGCTGAGGGAAACGCTTTTGGGCCCTGGGAGAGCACGCAGAGTCCTTTTTCGGTGCCGCAGACTGCATTACCAGAGGAGCGCTCTGCACCGAGGTGCCTGGCGGAGAGCACACTCCATGAAGAGCTGTCTTAAACAAAAGTCTCTTTCCTTTTCAAGGTTTGAAGGCCTTGCAGATTTTGCACTTATCTTTCTGATGAGCCTCTCCCAGACCTTGAAGACAAGCATCATGAGGGTCACCCGTTCGCACAGGCTTGGAGCAGGAGCTACAAGGTTTGAAGCCCTAGGACAGCATGCCCTGGAGCCCCACCGAACGCTCGTTGAATGGGGAAACCCCCCCCCCCAACCACTGAAGACTACAATTAACAGCTACTAAGAGAATGATTAACTAACAATAGGTAACTATATACAAAGATAAGCAAAGAGCTAGAGATAGAGGATCACTTGAAACAAGAGACCACTGTTCCAACAACCATCGATAAGAAGGAACTGAAGGGGGGCGGGGGGGAGAAGGCAGCGCTAAATCAGCACCACTCGAGAGGGCTCCACTGCTGTCCCAACAGGTAGCTACTAGGGAAAAGTTTCTGAGGGCCGTGCACACAGTGTACATGTAAACCTTATTGGAATTCATACGAGCGAGCACTCAAAGAACTACTGTTTAGGAGTTAGCTTTATTTCAGATTTCTTTATAAATTAAAATGCTATTGTTGACTACAAAGGAACTGTCATATACCCAAGAGCTACAACAACAACATACAATTGTTTACTGTAAGTTATAATTATGGAAGTAATACTACTACACAAAGCCTGCAGAAAGCACCACCACATTTAACACAACTAGTAAGTGAACAATCAAGTGATTTTGTAAGCTAAAATTCTGTGATCTGCAACGCGGTTGCATTGGTTCTCAGCTATATGCACCTGAGTACCTAATAAATAGACCCAAAATATTGTGAAAACAGTGAGTTTTTATGAAAAGCTGAAATGCAGTGGAAACCATAAAGATACCCAGGATGTTTGAGTACCACCTTAGAAAATGGCACTACTTATTCCACTACATCTTAAATATATATATAACTTGCATAGTTTCAAATTCTTATCAGTGGAAAGAAAAAGATACCAAGAACAAACAACTGATGAGTGTTTACATTTAACATTAAGTTCTGCTGCCCACATTCTTGCATCATGGAATAACAATTCCTAGGTGATTTATAAACAGGTTTAAAAATAAGCTCACAACTTCTGAAATTGACACAGAAGTGGAGTTTAAGTAACAGTTTAGCTAACAGTGCTACTAAAGAAATAGCTACATTTGATCAAGCCCTGTTTCTTAGGAGAACAAGAAAATTAAATAGCAGATGATCCTTGTTATACAGATAATTGTACTTACTTTCTAGAACAGACTGTTCATTCTAAGTAGTATTCCTCAAAGTATTTCCCCTTTTTAAGTTTTATGCAGATAAAACTTCAAAAGTTAAGTTTTATCTGAAAGCATGTATACAAGTCCATGCCTTTTAATCACCTGTTTAGGAGTAACTCATTTTAATATGAAACTCATTAGAACAGAACTTACTCTCAGGTGCCGATTTTCATCTGTCAGCTTCATCACATCAGCCTGAAGTCTTTTGCACTCTTCCACTAGTTTCCTTGTTTCAGTATCATTAAGAGAGACACTATGTGGTTTTGGCATCGGCCCATCTTGTTTAGATGTATTTAGGACTGGGGCAGATTTGCTTGCTTCCACATCATTCTGCAAATATTGAGAATAACCTGAGAATTCTGATTTGCTAAATCCAAAGAAATATTTACAGCTTAATACAAAAATTGAACTACTGCTACAGTGCATTTCAAATGAAGTTCATATCTGAGGTCATCCAAAACACAGCAAGGCTTGTGCTTTCAAGTTTTCAATTTTCATTAGCAAGCACATTAAAAGGCACAAGAACATAGCATTGTTTGCATTTAGCACTAGTGTCACTGAGAAAAAAAAACAATTCTTATACTTCTTGAGTTAGCACTGACCAACAGGCATCCAAATAACATATGACGTGAACTTCAGTTTTTATGTCAAAGGAAAAGAAAAAAAAAGGAATAGGAAGCAATAAAAAACGGCTAAAATTAGTAAGATGGAATCCAGGACACACAAGTTAACGACTGAGGTGTGATAATGAAATAAAATGCAAAATATATTTGAGTGCTTCTTATGCAAGGAGCTCAAAGTACTTCACAAATATTGATTAAACCTCAGTGTATCTGAGAGGAAGGATTCCACTCATTTTGAATATTGGTGAACAGAAGCAAAGAGGTTAAGTGATTGCCCAAGATCACGCAACAAGATTGTAACAAAGTTGAAAATAGAATCCCAGGAGTCTAAATTCCCACATCCCTGCTCTAGGCATTAAACAATCTCCAGTGGACATTAAAAATGCTATTCCATACAATGATGACCTGAATTAACTATACAGTTAAATGGATTTATAAAACAAAGCAATCACATGCTAACACCACCGGAGATAACATAATTTACTATGATATTAATTGCTAACACTACTGTATTTTTTCCTGATTAACTATGCAGTTACTTTTACTTAGGTCACCACTCTGTTGCACTTCCTCAAATAGCAAGTAAGCAGTCTGTAAGTTAAATAACAAATCAAAGATTATAAATAACTATTTAAACTTAATATGGCAATTATGTAAAAACATAAGATATCTTGATTTCAATATGCAGAAAAAACAAAGTTCTTCACAATTAACTGAACTTCACTGGTAACAACTCAAACTGCTTCTGGTTATCTCATTACACCTGCTTACATTTTACAACATATTCTACTGTATGGTCATAAAGAGCCTGAGGGCTAAAGCCTGCTGTCTTCCATAGGTAGTACCCATTGGATTCAACAATTATTTGGGTGAGGCGAGCATGATATGGCACTTAGTGTGTTTTAAAGCAATTCTAGTTAGCTCGCAAATCAGCAATAAACAAACTCCACTAGACCCCTATAGCTTTTAGCTCCCTGGAACAAACCTGTTTCTTCTGCTGTCTGACCTCACTGACTGGTTCCTTCCTGTCAATCTTCTGGCTATAACTGATAGGTGTCTGAAGAAAGTTGCTGCTCACTGGAGTGAAATACTTGTATCCTGGTGTAGGTAAATCCTGAGGTGGCAGGTGAGCCATACCCTCAGTACTCGGCAGATTTCTCATTGAAAGATTTAAGGGAGTGACTAAACCAACGGCTAAAGGATTAGGTTCTGCAACCCCACGCTGCTACTCAGAAAAACATAAACATTATATACAAACAGTAATACAAAGGTACCAAGTTATAGAAAGTACAAAAGTTTGCTTCTGATGTTAGTTTTATACAATTAAATGCAACTTTAATTTGATCCCTTTGTGTGTATCCATTATAATATAGACTTTAATTATATGACCACCTATTTTTTTCCAATGAACTTTTTGCCTCATTCTGTGGACAAGATAGATGGTTCTTAGGGCTCTGAAGTGAATGATGCTGTTGTCTGCAAGACCCCTGTCCAGGCTTATGAATGCAGAGAGAGTTCCCAAATCACATTTGGCAATATTGAAGTAGCATGCTTTTAGTACATGAGCCTGGGACTTCTACTCTTCAAAGTCCTGCTCCTTTGTTATTTCTGAATAACTGACAGCAAATTAATGTTACTTTGAATATCAGACAGCCCAAAGAGGACAGGGCCTCTTCAATTTACACCTCTTGAAATTACCATCTGCCACACAATTTGAGTGGATTTTGGTGCAGACTGGTAAAAAGTTGCATCCTTCTAACCTGTATTTCCTTTCCTTACTGCTAACCTGAAAGGTGGACATAGGGCCCAAGAGTATCTGTATTAAGCCCAAGTGCAGCACCTCCTTTTTAAGGAAAACTGAATTCAAAATTACAGGTTTGAAATGACAGATTAAAGTTGATTTTAAAATGTACATCAACTCTTTCATTAACAAACATTAAAATTAAGTTTTAGTGTATGAAAAAAGTCTTGCACATAATACTGAGAAGTCTCAACAGCCAAGAATATTAAAGCATCAAAATCAGGGCTGAAAATTAATGCAATATTTATCAAATATTCTGAACACTCACAAATTCTAAATGTTGTACCATCTGTAAGGGCCACATCATAATGTTATTCCTCTGAGGCAAAGGCTTATTTAGCACAGCTCACCAACTATACACCAGTATGTTCACTTAATATGGTATAACAATTTCCATTCATGTTTGCAGTGTTGTTGTTGTAGCCATGTTGGTCCCAGGAATTTTAGAGACACAAGGTAGGTGTTATTTGTTCTTTTATTGGACCAACTTTTGTTAGCGAAATACAAGCTTTTGAGCTACACCGGCCTCTACTTCAAGTCAACTTCAGTTCAATAGAAGATATTACCTCACCCACCTTGTCTCTCTAATTGGATACTAAGTAATTCAGTTCATCACCAGAATGGCAAAGTTAATTAAGGTAAAAGGGGAATATGAAATAAAAGCTATAGGATAAAAGAGGGACACTTGTCAACAAAATGTTAAATTTGCATTCCTTCACCTATTTCCAGGTCTATTCCAATTAGATGGAGGTACGCGCAATTGCTTTTAAGAAAAATATGGCACCAATATTGCAGATTGGTTTTACAAAATCTGAACATGTCAAGAGCGTGTTCAGATTTTGTAAAACCATATCATATAGTGAAAGACTGCAAAAAGCCAGCTAGCAATGTGTATAGTGGTTAATAAAAAACTATTTTTTAAATTAAGTTACCTGGTTTGTTCATTTTCTTTCTTTTGGTTGTAGGACATTCAGCACAATGTTTATTTATATAGCATCTTTAAAAACACTCAGATTGAAGATAAACTGAAATTGCTGCAAGATCTTAAAAGGCAGTTTCTGACTTACCAGTTTATCATTTTCGTTGGGCATTTCAAACACACATCTCAATTTGGAGTCCATTAGGTCATCTGGTTTTGCTTCTTTCCACTAAAATGACAATTTTTATGGTAATTTAACATACAAGGTTCATGCAACCCCAAACATTTCTTAAGTGATTTGCTTTTATACCTTCAATACTCAAGCTGAATATTTCCTTTATTTCAGCTACAATTTTCAGACTCCAGCTCAGGGGTAGGCAATTTATGGCACAAGTGCCAAAGGTGGCATGCGAGCTGATTTTTAATGGCACTCACACTGCCCAGGTCCTGCCCACTGGTCCGGGGGGCTCTACATTTTAATTTCATTTTAAATGAAGCTTCTTAAACATTTTAAAAATCTTATTTACTTTACATACAACAATAGTTTAGTTATATACTGTAGACTTAGAGACCTTCTAAAAATGTTAAAATGTATTACTGGCACACGAAACCTTAAATTAGGGTGAATAAATGAAGACTCGGCACACAACTTCTGAAAGGTTGCCAACCCCTGCTCTTGCTTTTAAACAATTCTTATTACCATTATTCTACAAATTATAATGAATAATGGAAGCTAGAGTTGTGCAAAAACCAATGTCTGGAAATAAAGATGAAAAACAGAATGCAACATTATGAAATAATGTGATTTTAAGAGAACCAAAAGATGTTTTGCTAAAATACAGAAAAAAAGTCTGTACTGTATTTTATAATAGCAGTATGATCTCATTAACTTATCTTAACATATCCTATCTTCTCAAAAACCCTTTCATATTAATTTTATTACTACAGAAGGTCAGACTACATGGGTCATAGTGGTCCCTTCTGGCCTTGGAATCTATTAATAAATTAGTTCTCCTTACCCTAGATTTCTGAACTAATTACCATTTTGCAGCTTTTAATACATTATTGTTTGGGCGTATAGAAATATTTCATAGAAGCTGATAAACATTTTGAATTATAATACACTGACAAATATACCTAACTATAAGGAAGGATGGAATATCCCCTCCTTCCAGATAACTTGATATTTAAAATACTGCCACCGAAAATATGTCTTAGACTTACTGCGTTCCAGATGTCAACTGCAATTCTCGAAAGCATCCATAACTATTCCCAACCCTCTCCTGCTGCCAAACACCTTTTTATGGCTAAGTAAGCATTTAAAGTTTAAAAAACACTCACAAGACTTCCTCCTAAGATCTGTAAACAAAGATGGCCCCCTACAAGCGTTAATATTCAGAATAGATGCAAAAATTGCATACGTCCACTAGGGGGCAGAGCTTAGTCAAATCACTCCCAAAGAGATACAAGTGTTACTATGACACACTAATGAACACAAAGAGGTATTACATACTGACCTGTTAAATAGAATATAAAAAATGTTTATAAAGGCATCTCAGGACACTAATAATATTAAGCACCACTCAAGACTGATCTGATATTGAAATGCCATGATATAGCCGTGTCAGTTAACAGTGTAGATTTCATATAAATAAGTAGAGGAAAAACTGTAGTATGCAAGATTTAATTTCTTTGGATGTCAATTTTAAATTAACAGTGTGTCTTTCGTAGGCCATCTGATATTTGGAAAAAAGTTTAATATTTCAAAGTTATTTTAATGCGCCTGGTATAAACTCCTGGCCAGACAGAAAAGCAGCTCAGAGAACAACCTAGCTTTACGGTGGCTACTTCATATCCCTCCACCTTGAAACACTTTAAAATTACTTATCTGTGATTTTTCTACAAAGAAATACACCTCAACAAATAACTGCCCTTGGGTCTCCTGCTGCTATGTATGGAGACAGAGCAATTCCCTATGCTTAATTTTTGAGCTGCTGGTTCCAGCATGGGCATTATCTTGAGCCACTTTGCAGCAAAATAATGGCCCAATACTCCAAGTCAATTCCCTCTGAATTGGAGATCAAATTATTCCCAAGGGAACAACATTTAAAATAATAAAATATTAACCAATTACAGATTACTCAATTCTGTTGGAATGAAATTAGTTGAAGAATCTGTTGGTGTTCATCTTCAAAAAATATCCATTACAGATAGCTACACTCAAGGAATGCCTAAAGAAAAAATGCAGACAACATACAAATTTTAATACTCAAAGTGAACACTCTGAAAATGTTTCAGAGTGGTAGCCGTGTTAGTCTGTATCAGTAATTTAATAGTGATGTGGAGAAGAGAGTTACTCTTTAAAATATTTATATATTTTTAAAAGCTGTGTAAGTTTTAATCAATTTGTAAAAATAAAAAAAATCTATAGGGAAGACAAACAAGTATCTTGAAAAGCTCCTAAAGAGTGACAGAGTTTGGGCAGAGGTTCTGTAACATTAAATGTTTGTAAACCTCCTAGGCTACTCCAAATATTGACTTCTACTAGAATTCAAACTGAGCAGTAGTACTTGGTATGTACATAGGGTGACCAGATGTCCCAATTTTATAGGGACAGTCCCGACGTTGGGGTTGTCTTCTTATATAGGTTCCTATTATCCGTGACTCTGTCCTGATTTTTCACACTTGCTGTCTGGTCACCCTATATGTGCATGAAAATAATTCTATGGAGTGGAAATAGATCTGAGGTATGCTGTAGTAGATGATTTGCTGTACACTATGAGGGCTTCTGAAATTTTCTTGAGAGATGAAAGCATTACAGATAAACAGAATCAGAGTTTGAATAAGCCATATTCCATAAAATCCCTTCCCCCTCTTTTTTTTCCCAGAGGCATTTAAACTTGGCTGTACAGCGTTTTTCAACCAAAATCATTAATTTTCTGCAGTTTTAGAGAAGAGAGATATTGAGAGTTACAGTATTTTCAATGGTGGTCATTTAAAATAATGTTTCTCAAGTGGATTTTTATATCCTTCCTGGATCATGCCAATAATCCATGCAACGAGGATCCAACAGAGCATGGGACTGGGACAAAACACAGGACAGGGAGCTCCACTGAGGCAGATTCTGGCTAAACTCTCCAGAAGCTTTAACAAAATCTGGAAGATGACTACTTCTGATGAAGAGACCCCATACTGAACTCTTCAACTTCTGATGAAAGAGAGACACAGTACAAGCATGCTGATCCGTAGTGAATTTAGTTTTTTGTAAAACCTGGTTTCTAGCCTTTGCCCTACTCTCTAATCTGAGTTATCCAGATGAGCATCTTGGCAGGCACCAGGACTGACCAAGGAAGTTCTTGGAACCAGCACCAGTGGAAAGCGCTTCAGACTTATTCCCTGAATCTGAAGGCACATGGTTACCAGATCCCGAGGCTAGGGATCTTGAGGTTAGAGGAGCCTTCAGAACAAACAGTACTGGAAATATTTTTTCCATAAATATGGACCATCCACCACTTCCTGGATCTGTGATAGTGGCTTTTCTTCCTAGAAGACAGTGCTCCAGCTCACAAGATCCCTCAGTGTTGCTGTTCTTATCTTTAATAATAAAGGGAGCAGACAGCAGGATAAACACTTCTACTGGAATTGAGCCTTGGCTGAAGACTCAGATGGATCCACTGGGATCAGGGTTCCTTAGCAGTGAAGGAATCCCTAATACTTAGGGATCCAGTCACTGCAGGGAATCCATGTTTGGAAAGAGGCTTCCACAGTGCTGATGAACATTCTGGTACCAATGGAGTCCTAGAATAAACCAGCTCAGACCAGTTCTTTATCCAGCACCAGCTGTACCCTGCTTTAATGAGTAATTTGACAGTATACAAGTCCTGCGCATGAAGTATCTATCTAGAGAGTGGACCTCCCCAATGTAAATCAAACAGCTAGTGTACATCAGACTGCCTCTAAGAATGCTGGAGAAATATGAAATATACCAGTTAAATTTGGACTTTGAAAACTACATCGGCTAGAAGACTCCTGATGCCAAGAATGGGATGGAATCAAGCCTAGCTGAACAACGGTTCAATAAATAAATAAAATAAATAAATAAATGTTTTTTGGATGAGAAGCCTAAAACTCCTCGTACCATTATAATAACTAAACTAAACTGAACGAATACACAGGAAATATACAAGATAAATCCTTGGGAAAAACCAAGTGAAGTCCTTAGGCATGGGGCAAAATCATTCGCACAAACAGCTAACTGTGAAAATAACTAAGGTACATACTCTGTGCTTTAAATGCTTGGAGTCACGTAAGGGCACTGCTTTCCAGAAAATACCTGTACTTCAAAGACTAAAAGGTACACATCCCACCAATCATATCTGTCAGCTCAACTTCTAGTATATGTTTACTTCTACAAGAATGGAAAGAGAGTTTGTAGTCTGTGCATATTTGTGCCTTCTTGATCTTCTTATAGGTTTATCTTCTCCCCTAGATTAGTTTGATTCCCATGTCCCAGCTGAACTTCTTTTACATCCAGTAATATCATTCTCATGTTAGAACTTGCCACTTTACACTTTCTTTGAAGTCCTTCACACTAACCCCATTTACTGTCTGTTAACTGATTGCAAGGATCATTAGGCCCATGCTGTAATACCCAAAACTAATTCATCCGCATGTCATTCACATTCAGTTTGCATGCTATTCACCAAGCCCCCATAAATCACTTTTAAACAAAACTCATTAAGCAAGTCACAAGCACTAATGACATGATTAAACATTTTCAATTCAAAACCTTGGATCACTTATTCACAGTAGTCAGAGAGTTCTTCAGAAAATGTATGAATTTTGTTCCAGAGTAAGAGTTACTTAAATTTGAACATGTTTATCTATTACAGCATAAACTGAATTTTAAGCAGGCAGCGTATTCACGTTAAATACGTTTACTTACCACTGCCTCCATATCTGAAATGCTTGGTGGCGCAAAGATTGTCTGTACCATAAACTTGTGTTTACTCTTCTCATTTGGGTCATAGTCAAAAGGCTGTAACATTACTGTGCAAAAAAATCAAAGATTATTCATGGTTCTTCAACTGATCATTTAGTGCAAGCATATTAATCATTTTAGTTTTAATTCAATTCTCTCTTGACTGGCCATTAACAAAGCCACAGCGCAAATGAAGTGTTAGAAGCCGGCAGAGGAGCAATACGCTGTAGCAACAGCTGTCAACTGGAAACGAATCTTACAAGTGTATAAGCCCTAGAATTTACAAGACTTAAAGCCCATATTTATAATCTGTTTTGACCCACCAGTAAAAGTAAGCAGAATATTTTTTTAATTTCTATCAGTACCAGAAAATATTTAAGATAAAGAACAAACAAGTTTACTTTCCGTCAATCCATTTTTAATTCCTCTGCAATACAAACTGAGCTCTCTTAGGGATCATAATTTGCTATCTGTATAGTCAGAAACACATATTGTGATTTAAGTGAATGTAAAGACAACAGATTCCAAATACACACGATGGCAGTTATAATCAGTATCTACTCCAAAGTTTTTTGAAGATAGGTGCTAGTTGGACCAGCTTCCCTCTTCCTCTCTGGAAGAGGACAGTACAATGGCAGACAAGCAAGTAGTGGCCCATTCTCCTTTGATGCTGGTTATCCTAGGATCAAAATGCTGATTTAAATCTTTTTTCCATATATATAAAATAATATGCATTATGTGGCACATAACAAGGTAGAGTCATTGATAAAGAATGATCTGGGTCATGTGGCAACACAGTGTGCGATCTGCCTTTTAACATAGCCAAATGCTAGACAAATACGTCTAGAGACAAAGAATGCAAGCCATACTTGCAGAAGAGGGAATTGGATTCTGGAAAGCAGCAATGCTGAGAAGGACTTATGGGTCATTGTATATAACCAACTGTACATGACCATCCAGTGCAATTCTGTGGCAGAGGGGGCTATTAAAATACTTGACTGTATTAACTGGGAGAATCAAGAAGGAGAAAAGTGTGATATTACTTCTGTGTTTAGCATTGGTGAAACAACTGCTGGAATACTACGTCCAGTACTGGTGTTTACACTTCAATAAGGATGTTGAAAAATTGGAGAGGTTCAGAGTAGAAGTAGAAGGATAATTTGTGCTTTGAAAAGACACTTTACTATAAGATTCTAAAGGAGCTCAACCTAATTTACTACAGAAAAGGTGAAGTGGAATGTTGATGACAAATCTGTAAACTGACTACCCAAGAAAAAGATACCTGATATTAGAGGACTCTAACCTAGCAGAAAAAGGCATAATGAGATAAAATGGCTGAAAGGTGAAGTTAGTAATATTCTGCTGGAAATAAGATACATTCTCCATTACTCTTAGTCAATACGTCTAAACTGGGAGAGTTGGGGGAACTTGCGGCAGTGAGTTTCAGAGCCTGGGTCAATTGCCTTGGGTTCATGCTATAGGACTAAAAATAACAGTGGAGATGTTCCCACTCAGGCTGGAACTATTTTTAGCCCTGTAGTATGATCCCAGTCAACCAACCTGGGCTCTCAAACTCCTGACCGGGGTTTTTGTGTGTGTGGGGGGGGGGGGGGTTTGGGTTTTTGGTGGGGGGGGGGGGAGGATTGGCAAAGTAGATGTACCTAGGGATTCTTTTATTCAAGATGTGTCTTAGTGAAATGCTCTAGCTCAACCATAAATTGTTGGTCTAGATGCAGGAATCACTGAAGAAACTCTATGGGCTGTGATCTTTCTCTTGAATAACAGTGGCACAACTTGTTCTCTTAAAGCGGCATGCCGCAAAGTTTTCCCTCCGCAGCTCCTTTCCGTTTTCTCTCCCACTTTCATGGTCCCGGGGTATGTCCACCAAATATAAAGCTTCCGCTTTTGGCAGCACTTTGGTGGACATAAATACAATACTTCCCATTTCAGCGGTGCCCCGGGGCCAATTCTGCAGCAGCACAGAGACACCACACATACCCCGTAGGGAGTTCCGTGCACCCCACTTTGAAGACCACTGCGGCAATTAAGAAGAAAATTTGTATTTGACTATAAAACAAAAATTTGCTCCATGAACTGTGCTTGGCAACCTTTAAACAGAACTGTTTGAATCTCCCTCCCCATTCTCCTTCAGCCACTTCTCAAGCAGCACCAAGATAAGTATCAGTGTGAATCAGGAGTGCTCTGAGCATCTGCTCCCCACATCCCAGTTGCTGCTTCTCAGCAGCTCCTCCTGCCACACCACAAGGAGGAAGAAAACTAGTAGCTCTAGTTGTTCCATTGGCAGCTTCCCAGCTACATTGTGGAAGCCAGACAAGGAGCCTGAATGGCCCTGCCTGAGCCTACAGCACCACCTAGCAAGGGAATACTTCCCTACCCCTTCCAAATAACCAAGACAGTCTAGGAGAGGGGGAAAAGAATGGTAAGCTGGACCCATATGGTGGATCCATGGAAGTGTCAGGAGCCAACCTGGCTCTTCCTCCCTTCCCTCATGGGAGGTGGGGAAGCTCCTTCCCCATGTTGTTCCCGCTATAGAGCAGTGGGATAAGCTACAAGAACCATTTGCTCACTCATGGGAGAGTCCATGTCTTTCCCCAGATCCTGGACAGGCAGCCTGCTCCCAGTACTCTCAGTACAGTGTCCTGCTGCTTTGGCATGCTCGATGTATCAGGGATCAATTTATCGCATCTCATCTAGATGCAATGAATCGATCTCCGAATCGGCTCCTGTACTCCACCTTGGCAGGAGGAGTAAGCAGAGTCAGCAGGGAAGTGGCCATGGTCGACTCACCGCTGTGGGGACGGCCATGTAAGTCGACCTAAGATACTGCTATTTGCGTAGCTGAAGTTGCGTCTTAGGCCAACCCGACCACCCCGAAGTGTAGCCCAGCCCTTAGATTAAAATACATATGGCCAGTTATTTTGGGAGGCTGCCAAAATTTTGTTGACAACACAAGCAGCAGAAAGGCAATGGAAATTTTTGAAACAAGGGAAAAAAAACCTGTCCAAACCAAACAAAAAACTGTTTGGCCCTAGGGCTCTCCCTCTGCTGAATTTCAAAGGCCTGCTGTGAACTATGGACATGTCATAGCTTGTTTAAAAAGACTAAGAACCTGTTATAAATGGAAAGCATTAGGCCACCTAAATAATCTGGAAAAGATAGTTATTAAACAGTGGATTTTTGATGCTGTGATTGAGCTAATTATATGGTCCACTTAATCATTTTAAAATTGGAATGTACTACACGATCCAATCAACTAAGTTTTCATCTAATTTGTAAAGTGCCATTAACTATATCAGATATAAAATGAAGCTTAATTACTTCACAGCCATAAAGCGATGTCCCACTACAAGCTGAGGATGCATTATAAATAAAAATATGCCTCTCATGGGCAAGGGTATTCATTTTTTTCTGATCCTTTCCACCTTCCACTCTTGCTTCTGTACACTCATCATGGGTGATTATAATATGATAATTGTAAATCAGTCTCCCTCATTATATTTTCCCTCACTATCCCATCTTCCCATTTCCTTTCTAACAGCATAATTTGATCTTGAGCCATTTTTTTTTTTAAAGTCACGCCCCTCTGTACAGAAAGGATCATCTGAATGTGTTAACTTGTCCAAAATAAGTCAGAAACATAGTACTGTAGTTTGTAACAGACAGCTAAATATCTCAGTATCCAGGATTTTCATATATTAACTTTTGGTGTACAAGTTATTGTGGGGGCACCTGCAAGCTTAAGGATACTGAAGAGACTACTAACAATTCATTATCAACAGCTCTTTAAAAAAAATCATAGCTAATGATGTTATGCAATAATTTCTGTAAGGGGCAGGTGGCAAAGTGCTTCATGCAGTATCTTGGAATAAGAGAATCAGAACTATAAAGCTGCGCAACAAATTTGTTTTTACCTGAAACAGTTACAGATGATCCTGGGTCAATAATTCCACTGTTTGGCCGCACACAGTATCGACGAGGCGCCGTGGTCTTCACTTTGAAACATACTTTTCTATCTGATGGGTTTCGTAGCTTAAGATTTGTAGTGACCACATCTGTGAAGGGACCTGTTTTAAAAGAAACAAAGTACGTTTCTAGGCTTACGCAGTCCTGAACACTCTTAAATACAATTTCTGATAACAAAAACAATAACAATTACAAAGTATGCAACAAAAGTACATATTCTTTTTGTTAAATGTCCAGACCCCGCATGTACTCTGTTACAAGACGACTATACACATTATATATCAGGGGTCAGCAACCTATGGCACGCGTGCCAAAAACAGCGTGTCATTAAAAATCGGCACGTGTGCCTGTAGCCCACAGCCAGCCTAGGAGAACGAAACTCCACACCAGCAGTGGGCTGAGCGGGCCAGCGGCGTAAGATCAGGTTTTTAATTTAAATGAAGCTTCTTAAACATTTTTAAAACCTTTTTTGTTTTACAATATGGCGATAGTTTCGTTATACAGACTTGTAGGAAGAGACCTTCTAAAAAACGTTAAAATACATTACCAGCACGCGAAACCTTAAATTAGAGTGAACAAATGAAGACTTGGCACACCACATCTGAAAGGTTGCCGACCCCTGTTATATATATTTTTATATATATCACACACACAAGTGTACATCTCTGTAGCACAAACTAGTCATAGTTTGGATTCAAATTATTTAAAAATAATATAGCTAATATAGAAAAACACATTTTCAAAGTTACTCTGCTTATTTTCCCACAATTTTCCTGAAATACCATATGATAGTCAGTGTTAAAGTAACTATGGCAGTATTTTTTCTTAGAAACAGAAGCAACGCATATTTAAGTTTAAAGAAACGTCTCTATAGCTCTGTTATACTTAAGTGGTAAAATGTTTAGGTCGTAATAGGTAAAATTCTGTGATACGTTAACTGCTCGCTGGTTGACAGTTGATAAAGTTGCAAAGGACAAAATAGGAAGACAGAAATGTTTACATTCCTGTTGCCCACATTGTATCTATCCTGTGAACAAGAGCATTCAGTTTCCATGATTATCCACACAGCTCTAGATGAACCCTATGTTCACCAAAAAAAATCCCCACATTTCTAGATGAGGGAAGTGAATAGACTAGACCAAGCAAAGAGATAGTGTCAGCAATATAACTTCCTTCTCTTCAAGCAGAGACCATCCTCAGATAGCATCTAGTAACAATGGCATCAAGAGAGAGGAGAGAAGAGGAAGATGTAATGTTCCAAGCAGGTGAGGTTAACTGGCCCCAAGCTGTCAGAAAGCAAGACAGCAAAAGCACTGAATGGGAGGGTGCCTGCTTATAATTTTACTGAAAAGATTTTACATATATGAAATTTTCTCTTAACCAAATTTCACATGTGGAGTTTTTAGCTGTCACAACTACTTTGTGGCTCTTTAATAGTATTTTAAAAATCCTACTGCAATTTATTGTTAATTTCAGCATCTTCACACAACTTCCATTTTAGTTTCTGTAACTGACCATAGTTAAAACAAGCAGTCACACACAAAAAGAACAACATTTTCATTACATAAGATGAAAAGTAAAAAGATATAACCCAGCCCCGAGATCAGGGACAAAACTTTCCCTTTGGGCAGGTTAGTAAGTAACAGGAATCCCCCAGCACCTCTAAATAAAGCAACTGGTATTAGCCATAACTGGACAGGATACTGGGCTAGATGACCCACTAATCTGTCAGTATGGCACTTCCTTCATTTCTACAATCCTGTGAACCCTCAACCTGAATCCTTGGTTCTGAGGGAATCATCAGCACCACACTACACAAGAATGACTGGAGAGAAGTTGATAACTGGCTGAAGATAAGGGTTAAGACAGGGAGGAATGGATAGAGGTTTCCAATTCAACCATGTCTACATTTTATCTTATTGGATGCGGAGCTTGTGAAGCCAATTTGCAGCAGCCTAATCAGCAAAGCGCAGAACGCTCAAGCCACCATCAAATTGGTGAGAGGGCAGTCAGGTGAGGCATTCTCTGTCTTTGTCCACAGCCGCACCTGGGATCCTCTTGCTGGCCAGTCCCAAGCATGAAGGCTGGCTGCACATTGTCCCTGGCATGTTGAAAATTGGTTCAGAAGGGCCCATAAATAGTTTGGCAAACTGTCACGTTATTGAAATTATTTGGGATCATATAGATCATTGACGCAACCAAGATCCTGTAGTGGCACCAAATCTTAGGTAAAAGGGGGTCATATAAGGTGTCTGCGAACAGGGTATGGTCTGCTGATTATGATCGTACTATCTGCATGTGTGTATCTTTTTTGTAGCTAAAGTTACGAATATTGGCTGCATAGTGTCTGTATTTCAAACTTATGCTGGCTTCTCCGTGAAATCCCAGACAAAGTGACTGTTAGCTCGGACTGGCCTTCCTGATGGCCCATCAAATTCCAATCAAGCTAACAATGAACTTTGTTGATGCCTGTCCACACCCGAGCTTCCCCAAGAATGTGGCCTAGCTGGTCAGAAACTGAATCTTAGAGAGTCATGTAACTGGAACACATGGCTCTGAGTCCATTTTACAACTAGACGCTGCAGAGCGAGGAGGCGGCGGTCTCCACCCACAAGTGGAAGTCTATATAAACCTGGGAGAGGGATCCCCATTTTGTCTTCAGTCTGGCATTCTTACTCTGGAGGACTTCTGGCCAAAGGACTGATGACCCACCCCTGGCAGGGTGTATTCCAGAGACTTTGATTTGGACCTGCAGTTTATTCTACAACTGATGCAAGAGATTTGCCATTACTGCATGTAATTGATTTCTTTTAACCACTTCTAACCCTCACCTATATCTTTTTCCTTGTATAATAAACCTTTAGATTTTAGATTCTAAAGGATTGGCATCAGCGTGATTTGTGGGTAAGATCTGATTTGTAGATTGACCTGGGTCTGGGGCCTGATTCTTTGGAATTGGGGAGAACCGTTTTCTTTTATTTGGAGTACTGGTTTTCATAACCATTTGTCCCCAGGACAGGTGGCTGCTGGTGGTGATACTGGGAAGCTGGAGTGTCTAAGGGAATTGCTTATGTGACTTGTGGCTAGCCAGTGAGGCGAAACCAAAGTATTTTCTGTTTGGCTGGTTTGGTCTGCCTTTAGGGTGGAGAAACCCCAGCTTTGAACTGTAAGAGTCCTGTTTGAAGCAATTTGTCCTGACTTGATACTCTCAGTGGGTCACACCAGGAACACCAAAGCCAGGTATACATGTGGTCAGGTCAGTTATAACAAATTTCTGACACCAGCGGAAAATCATTCTTCATACCATGTTGACATTACAGAGAAATCAAGGCAAGGCAAGGCAAGTGGGCCTACAACAGGTCCATTGATGATGACAAGTGCACTCTTGGATGGTTAAGGAGGTCTGCATAGAGTGATAGGATTGCCCTGATCTTCTCAACCATACTTATCACAGGTGCGCAGAGGAGTTTTGGTCAGACTTAGTTCTAAAGTTCTAGCTTGAAATTGCCTTGGTCAGACTTAGTTCTAAATAGCTATACTAGGAAAGGTATACTGACATAGTTATAAGAGCATATACCATGCTAGCACAGATGCAGGTTATAGCAGAAACATAGTGAATAAAAATTGATTTTTTTTTAAATATAAAGTTTATTTTTTTAAAACTAAATATGAGTTTATTTTTTAAAAATAGACCCACTTAAAAATAAAATTGAAATTGACAACCTACGTAAGGCCTAAAATTATAATCTATTTAAATTAATTACAAACTTACAAACTTAAAATAGTCATTTTATTTCAAAAAAATTCTGAATTTTAATTGAATTTGAATTTCCATCCAGAGCTTGACACAAAACAAATAATAAATTAATCTGAGAAATGCATAATTCACCATTTTCTAAACATAATAAAAGGTAAAAATTAAGAATCTGAATGAATATAAGCTGTGTTATAGTCTGATGAAGTAAATGTACATATAGCAGTGGTACTCAAACTTCAGGGGTCTGAGGCCCTTTTTCCACTCCCCGCGGACAGCTGCGACCCCTGCACATCCGCCGAAAAGCCACCGAAGTGAAAGTTTCCACTTTCCGCGGCTTTTCACCAGACGCGCTCTGCGCCTCACAACGTCCACCGAAAAGTCGCTGAAACCAGAAACATTCACTTCGGTGGCTTTTCGGAGAACACTCTAAAGCGCACAGTGTGTCCGCCGAAAAGCAGCCGAAAGTGGAAGCGTTCAGCTCGGCGGGTCATGAACCCCAGTTTGAGAACTACTGGCATATAGTGTATCATCCTGACTAGCAAAAAGCACCAAATTTAGTGTAAAAGCTATATTTAGTTGCAAATCAATATATTCTAATGGTTACCAATGAATGAGAATCAATCTTTCTTTAGGAAAATGATAAAAATTACAAATGCAAAACACGATTAAAATGGATTATTTAAATCAAGGTTTCCTGCTGAGTGATTAAAACCACTTTGAATTAAGTCAATCCAACCTGCAAACAAAAAAGCACTTATCCTGGTTTGGAGAGTAAAATAAGCTACATGGGCATAAACTGCAGCTATACTAGTATTTCCAGTATTGAAATAACACCCCACAAAAAATTTACACCCCTAAGCCACAAAACTACATCAGAGAGTTTCTAGTGTGCCAAAGGTTGCCGATCCCTGCTCTAGCACAAGATGTAGAGGTAGTGGATGTATGAAAGGCTGCTGACGTTACCTCATTTTTTATTATATTATTCTTTATTATTGCCATTTCTTTAACCAGACATTAGGGTTCCACCAACTTTAGGGAGTATATATCATATTTAACTTGTAGTGATGGTCTTCTCGCCCACTTCCTCCTATGCTTTTTTCAGACGGTTATCTGGAGGAGTATAAGCTTCCCATAATATTCTTGAGAATAGTTCCAAATTACTCGAAAAATGATTCTGAGGTTCCTTCTCTGTAGGTTCTAGTCCCAAGTCTGAAAGAAAATTGCCCTTGCTCAGAGATGACAAATACGAGGATCCTCTGTGTTTCGTCGGCCTTTTCTTGTCCCTTTTGGAGCTGTTAACCTAAGAAGATCTGTATTATGGTCCGTTCACCTCTCAGGTTCTAATAAACAAACTGGAGGAAGATGGAGCATCATTTGTACAAGCACACATCCCCCAAACATTAAATTCATCGGGCACAGGGGTCTTATATGGATACTCTTTCCCCACAAGACAGCCAAGTCTTAAAACTGATCTTTTTTTCACCCAGTTTCTGACATTGCACCAGGCAACAACTGTTGTAACACAGTTACCAGGGATGTTTCCTATGGAACCAAATATACTGAACAGTGAGGGCTCCTGGATTTAGTGCAGATGCATCCCACTAATGGGGCTCTGTATAAAGAATACACAGAGAAACAGTAATTTCCCATATATGATTATGGCATCATTGTATCATTTTGTACACATATTTTTCAAATAATAAAATAAGACTTCAAATCAACATAAAGTCAATAGTTTTCACCTACGAAGGACTGATATATCATGTACAGTATATCATGTTTTAAATACAAGTACAGAATTATTAAATTATGCATGATTAGATGTACTGCTTTAAGCAAACAGAGTAATATGGCATATTATTATAGAACATTAAGCAATATTACCCCACTTATACCCATTCCAAACACTGCTGCAAAGGCCATTTTCCTGACTCATTGTTTGACCAGGTCACCTTTCTCTTGGGGTCCCCTCCTCTGGCTCCCACTTCTTGATCGGATCAGATGAACTAGTTGTATGAAGTTCCAGGAAAGAGCACAGAACACGTCAATTCCCCCCTACCCCCCAAAGACCCCAAGTTACACACTATTTATAGGGTCAGACCCATATTAAGAATGTATCTCAAATGGATATCTCCGAGAATAAAAATCTCTTTAGGAAAAGGAGTGAAAGTTTATGGAGAAATGAGGTTTGCAGTGCTGTTCTTCACTGCCACTTTGCTGGTCCCAGAGCAAGGAAGGGTGAAAAGATTAAGGAAGGAAGGCAAAACTGATAGTTCTGAGCCCGCACCAGTTTGATGTGGATTTCTGTTTGTTTGGATAGCATATACAGTTTGGAAGAAAGCTCTGCTCTAAGGGAAAAAGTAGAGATGGCCAGTGCATTTGGGGAGTTTATGTAACTGTTATTTGTTTCATTATCTATTTTCTTTCTCTCTCTCTTCCTATTACTCTTGAACTGCTGCTTTACAAAAAAACACAGTAAACAAAGGCACCTCACTGAAAACATGAGCTATCACCATAGACAGTACATAAACTCGCATCTACAGGGCTAGTCAGCCTCCTGGTTGGAAATGCTGCTGCTTCCCCAGTTACAGATTTACTGCTGCTCCATATGACGACCTGCTCCTTGAAGAGACAGAACAATTATTTTTAAAGACATTTATACAAGCAGGGAATATACATTGGTAAGAAGAGCAACCAGGTCATGAGCACTCATGCTTGAAGCCCCTTACTCATGAAATAATGCTGTGAGCTTTAAAGCCTTGTTGAAATGGTTTACTCTCTCCCCTCTCTGTGACCGACAGAAGTTGGTCCAATAAAACAGGGTTCTCAACCTCTCTCTTTCTGAGCCCTCCTCCTCACCAACATGCTAAAAAAACCTCCCTGGCCCAACTGTGCCACAACTATTGTTTTTCTGCATATCCAGTAGATTAAAAGCCAGGGTTGGTGTTAGGGGATAGCCAGCAGGGCAATTGCCCAGGGCCCCATGCCACAGAGGGCCTTATGAAGCTAAGCTGCTCTGGCTTCAGCTCAGCTTTTGGCCCTGGGCCCCGGGCCCCAGCAAGTTTAGCGCTAGTCTTCCTCTCTGGTTTATTTTGATGGACCTCCTGAAACCTGCTTGTGGCCCCTGGATCCCCGGTTGAGAACCACTGCACCAAAAAATATTACCTCATCCACCTTGTCTCTCTAATACCCTGGGACCAATAAGGCTACAACACTGCATACAACAATGGAAGATCTCTTAATGCTGACATTTTAGCATGGGATCACAGCCTTTCAGATCATCCACTGGCATTAGCAGGCTGATGGCATGAGCAACCAGATAACTCAACAATTTTACCTGGATGAAGGCTGTTGTCAGGTTCAATAAATGGCCAGGTAGGCTAAACTGGTACACAAAGGAAAACTGGATGATTTGGGCAGGGAGAAGGCAGAGCGGGGACAGGGACTTTGGAGAAGGGGTTGGAGTTGGGGCAGAGAAGAGGGGGCCTCATGGAAGGGGTGAAGTGGGGGTGGCTTTTGTATCTTTGTATGGAAAGGTGTCAGTGATGTGGCTCTTGGGCCAATGTACTAGTCCTCATGTAGCCCTTGTGATTTGTGCTTGAGATCCCTGCTCTAGAGTGGGGGAGGCAATGCATTATTGAGCAGCTGGAGCCATGTACAGAAGCCACTTTGAGTTTATTTGAGCCTGTTACATTGCCATGTTTTCTACTCAAACATCAGTTTTTCCTAATCTCCAAAAACCCTAGCCCAACCAGAGAGTACCAATTTGAGGAAGAAAAATTTTATATATATATATATATATATATAAAAAAAAAAATTTAACATATATATATGGAATTAGAGAATCAGTTTTCTGAACAACTCCACCTGCTATCAGTACAATGTGAAGTTAGAGAGATTTGATAAAAGGAGTACACTGAAGATGAAGATTTCAGTAATCTTCCATGGGGACAGATTACGTTTCAGTGACAGTTAAATTGAGTTTGACAATAGTAAGGAAGCAAGTTGTAGAATGTAAATGACATTTTTTCCAGACATTTAGATACAACTTTTGCGAAAGAAGTGCCTTTATAAAAGTATTTAAATAGACATTATCACAAAAGATTGCCTCCCAGAACTAAGAGAAAAACTGCCACCTTCAGTTTATTTATGTACATATTACACAATATAAGATTATCTACAACTACAAAGGAAGCTGTTAGGTTCATTTTTGTCCATTTATACTTCAGAAGTTCCATGGGAGTTTCTTATAAATTTAGTTTAAGATCTAAACTTACATTTTTAAATCAGAAATTACTGATACTTGTGTGCGATATCCAAACCAATGCTCTAAAAGTGCCAAAGGACAACTGTTTCATGCAGGGACCATAAAGGCAATCATCTAAACAAATTATTTTTTAATCGCTTAAGCGGTTAACTAAGTGGCTGGGGCCAATACCACTAGCCAATGCGGCATCACAGGGGTGCAGAGGGCTCAGCCCCACACCGGCAAGCACAGGGCCCGGGTATTAATGGTTAAGGCAGGTTAACTGGTAAGACTAATGTTTATTGGTTAACCAGTTAACATTTACATCCCTAGTTGTTATAACCCCAAAATTTTAGGCATTTTTTCTAGAAGTTATGTAATGATTTTGAGGTCCCTTATTTAAGATATCTAATAAGGAGATTGGCTGTGTTCAAGGTGCTCAAGTTAGACATCCAAAAATCAAAGTTACTTTTGAAAATTTGAGCTCTACTGTACCAACTTTGTTCCCCAAGCTGCAAAAAATAGAAGAGAAACAGATTTGACACTGAAACAGGCCAAAACATACTGATTTTTCTCCCTCCCACTAAATAAAAAGTGATTTCATCTGTCTCTCTCTGACCACAAACAAAGAATAGATGAAACAATCACTAACCTTGTGAAGCCAGAAATTCAGACCTCACCAAACACAAACATCAAGTTAGTCTTCAAACAGCAACAGATTAATATTCACAGAAGACTTAAAATTATAAATAAGGAAACTAAATTTACCCTTATTCATTGTAGAAATTCACTGCTCTATCAGGCTTGGAGTTGACAGGAAGTAGCAGACAGTAAAGAAGATTCTCCAAAGTCTGGAAAGCAGTGTAAAGATCAGAAAGAAAATATCCAGCCAAACAGGTTTTTTCCCTTTTTAAAATGTAGAGAAGAATTTCACATGTGCGCACCTACAGAACACTAAAGAACTCAGTCCAAAAGATTAAACGAAAGCAAGACAGGTATATAGTTTTCTGTCATTGTGTTGATGGACACACAAGTCACTGCCCAGTTAATATCATCTAAAGAGGTTGTTTTTGTCTCTGGCCACAAAGCAGCTATCTCTAATGTGGAGCAGGCAACTACCTTCAGGAGGATCTTAATTAGAAACTTGATAACATTCAAAAATAGTTAAACTCATCTAGAGGGAGAGGATTTTCAAGTCTTGCACCCCTTTATATGCACCCCTATGAACTCCAATAGAGCATCTGACTTCTTCCATGGTTTCTTTAGTACAGGTACAACACTACTGCCATGACCACATGGAAAGCCATGGAATGGAATGTATTTACTTGTCTAATTTCAAGGACAGTCAAGAGCCCACGATGAGTGCTTTTTTGTAGTAGTACAAACTGAAACAGTTTCCAGTTTTCATATATGCTTTTCCAGGATGAAAAAAGACTTCGGAGAAAGAGCACAGAGAATTATTTACTGTGTTAAGTAGAAGGCCATACTTCTCTTGGGAATGAAGTTGGGACTGACTGGAAAACAAACTGAAGGCAAGACTTCTAAACACGAAGATCTCAAGTTCACTAACCCTCAAAGCCACTACGATAACTTTAAAGTTTGCCTTTGGGACTAAGAAATCAAAGACACTTCTCGTAATTCAAATTATGATTTAAGAGTTTCTACTGTTAAACTGGGATTCCATTGTTCCAGATTGGGGGTCTTTGAAAAAATACTTTCAGAAGCCAAAACATATAGGTAAAGACCTTCCTGAATTGCAGAATGGTTGTCAAAAAAATTTGGCTTGGTTGCAGACAAGCCATGAAAAACTGAGAAAAGTAATAATTCACCTTATTATTTGTGGTGCAGTGAAATCCTAAAATTGTGGAATCCAGAATTTCTGCAATATCACAAGTAGGGCCTTACATACAGGTGAAATAGCTTAATGCAACAGGAAAGAATGAGATACCTACTATTTGCTGCTTAGACTCGCACTTTCAAGAAACTGGAACTCAGATCCTTCTGCAAACAATTTAGAGACACATCCAAAGTGTTTTTCATGGACAATTTCCAGGGATTTGTCTTCCTCCCAAAAGACCATGGATGGCTAAAATGGTAGAAACTGTTCTGGATTTAACAAGGAAACTTGAGAGTATTCACAATCTACTGTAGGAGGCATGGTGGTTCAGCTTCCACAAGGCAAGCTTCACACACTTCAGGTTTGGGTAGGTCAAAGGTATGCAGTAGATGAGATCTCAAGAGATTAGTACTAACCTATGCAGGAGACACTCTGGGAAGGCAAGGGCATGTGCATCAGAAGAGGAAATCAGATTACCAAAACTCAAGCCTGGCTAACCCCTCTGATCATCTGGATACAAAGAGTAACAGTTAAAAAACACAATCTCAGATCAGATTAGGGAAGCGGTAGTGCATCCACTGTAGCCTCTGAGTGAAAATATTTGCAGAATTTAGTTATCTTCCCTATTAACTGGAATGCAACAGGAGTCTCCACTTGCGGAAGGAACCAACTCTATATAATCTGACTGAAGACTTGCTGGTTCAGTTCTGATTATCCCACCTCCAGCTCATTATGGCTGAGCCATTCAGCCTATTGGTATCTCTGAGTCACAAATCCAGGTATTCCAACATCTGCAATATAATCTTTTGCTGTTTGTTCTTCTTAGACATGAGCTAAGCTATGGTAGTAGTTACATCAATCTCCTCATAAATGTGTGACTCAGAGCACCTGAGAACACACTTCTAGACTAGGACTCCAGAAGAGGACACTACTTGCCATGTTATATAACAATCCATCTAGATCCCCATCCTGACAGGCTGTCAGTTATTATGCAGATTGCTAGTGAATTTGCCAAAGATTTTCCCTTACCACTGGAAAGAGCTCTATTTTTAACCCACAGAGCGATCCTGTTTATTTCTGACAGACACACTGAGAAGCAATATCAGCGAAGTTTACCAAGCATGCCTGGAGTGGGTACTGACAGACCACACTGGGGGTGGTGGGGGTTTTAAAAAAAAAACTTTTTGCTTGCTTCTTAGTCAGGAAAAAGCCACACAGTTTCAAACCTGGCAGAACAGTAAATTCCCACTCAAATATTTCTTGTTTATAACCTCATATTGGTTCAAAACCTGACACTCAGTTGATGGTGTTAGTGGCACAACGAATACTATAAGTACTTAGTTCACAAAAGTTCATACATACTCAAACAACACTGTATAGTTGATGGTAATTTGAAACATCATCCCAGTTGATGTGAAATATTTATATTACTATAACTATGCACTGTGCTTACACTTCAACACAACTTTAATGAAGTGCTTCAGTACTCACAATCAGTTTATTGTGTAAATACAATATTATGGTGTGCTAAAATTCAAAATCAAATTTGTAATTTGGGAGGGTGATTATAAGCCAAACCAATCAATACCTGGTAAGAAAATAAGCAATTTTTTGCCAGAACTACTTAAGTCAGCTTTAGAATTTAAAAGCACAAGACAATAAGCCTGATTTATATTCACTTGCTGCACCTTCCCAGCTCTTTTTTATTGAAAGATATTCCTCACACATCCATTTAGCAGAGTGACAAGTTTTCTTTGAGGCTCATTTTCCATTATTTAGTTTAATAATAATTTTTGTTAATTCCAACACCTATCCTACTTTCACTTAATGGCAATGTTATTCCTACTGAATAGTAGGACTCCACATCTACTGGAAACTTTCACAATTCTGAACAATTCTTATTCCCCCTGGGGATACAGTGGGAGAGAGAAAATAAGTCTCAAAATTTTACACTGATAAAATATTCTCTCATTCTCAGACCTTTCTCACTGCTGTGACAATAGATGAGTAGGCAAGAAATATTTTAGGACTGCTAAATGTGAATGTTTAATAAAACAAGTGATGTCCAAGGCCATATGCCAGCTACTGCTATGTATATGTGATCCGTCATTATATTTCAGTAGTGTACTGGCTACAGCATGATCCTCTACCACAGGAACTGCAACATGTTGCCTAATCCAAGTAAACCAAATAACTGATGAAGCAAGCAGAGATACTCACAGAAACTCTTTCTATAAACCATACAAAGAATACCAGACTGGTACAGCAACACTGGATAAACTACTAAGAATGAGAGAGAGGACCCACAAGGCTTTAATCTGATATACTACCAACACAAGGTTGGTGGAGCTGAAGCACAGCGAAGATTTCAAGTTTATTCAACATGTCCAATAAGAAACACAATAAGGGATAGATACCTTCTCAAAAATGGAACTTCCAGGCTAGATCTCATACATCATTCTAGCCTCTGCTGCAACAGGAAAGCAATTCTTAATATGATATATAAGGAATCAGAAAAACTCATTTCAATCATCTCAGACTACCAGATATTATGGCCCTGGTGCCAGACTACTCAGTCTCCACAAAAAGCCTAACCAAAATCAGGTACGTCAAGACACTTATTCCAGGGACCAGCATGCTATAAAAACTTGCTATCAAGGAAACCAGCCTTAAAACAAGGGACATTCAAAGTACTGAACCAATGCAAGAACTCAAAAAGCACTCTCCTGGTCACAACTGCTTCCCTTGTGTATAAAGTTCCAGCAACAGAGTGAAAGCAACTCATAATTCTGCTCCTCTTGTGAACAGAAACATGTATGCATTTATGTTATTCTGGACTTTTTGCTCTTCTCATCCCATAATAGCAAGGATTCCATGAAAGAACTGGATCATCCGCTTTAAAAAAATAGTATTGTTGTTGGTAACCTACTCCATCTGATATAGAACTATAAAATAATTCTCTCAGCATCCTCAAATCACATTCCATCAAGTAAAACTAATACAGCATACTCCCAATTATCCAAATGGCAGGATAATCAGAAGTTTGGATAATCAATATGGTATGAGCAACAGCACAGGAAGCCCTCTACAGTTCCACTGTCACGGCTCTGCTCCCTCACTCCAGTGACAGTGAGGCTGCCATTCCTACCTATCCATTATTGCAGGCACAAGGTGCAGGAGGGAGGTTGAGGTCCTGGCAGGGCAGAGCAGAAAGTCTCAGCCAAGAGTCTGTCCCATCAGGACCACAGCCCTCCCTGCATCTGCAGGAAGCCCAACAGGGCTACCTGCGCTGCTGCAGGAACCATTCACAGTAAGCCTCCCCTGCAGTAAAATGCCTCCCCCCACCCCCGCAAAAAAAACAAATGCAGAAATTGGGCTTGTTTTGGGGTTAACTGGCTTGTGAGTTGCTTGTTGGCTAGTTTTCAGCTTGTTGCTTCTTTTTAGATCAGCTCCCAGAAAGCGAGGGGGAAGAGTCAGAAGTGCATAATGGACCCACCACAGCCCCAGACTGCACGCCAGGGGCAGGGCGGGGGAGAGGGAGGAGTCACACAGACTACTGGAGTTCTTAGGGATTGGCTTGTTTTGGCCTTATTTTGAAATGGGATTAGCTTGATTCTTGGCTTATTGTGAAAATTGGCAACTGTGCCCTGCAGCCAGGAGTCTCTGCTCTATTATGCAAATCCCTTCCCAGCATGAGGGACTACGAAGGGATTCAAATAATGCAGAGGGGTTCAGATAACAGGATTTTGGAAAAATCAGGATTATACTGCACAATAGTACCACGATTTATCGCCACATCCAAAAACTCTAACCAAAGTTACAATAAGGAAGTGAAATGGCATATTCTAGATATCATAAAAACCGCAGATAAAAGAACCTCAATTTTCAATCAAAATTATCACCCCTATTTTAGCATGATCATCAAAATCATTAATATAATCATCAAATCCCTTTCTAAATTTATCTCCAGTATTTGACCATAACCTCTTGTAGCAACAAATTCACCTCCATGGGCTAGGAATTTCTATTTCTGATTTGTTCTAAGTCAATACCAATTTATAATTAGTCCCTTAACAGTTCATATATTTCATAATTTTCTTTCCTAGTTTTGCATGAACTAAGCTCTCAGTCCTTTCTTGATTTTGCAACTGGCAAGATTAGGATATTGCAATCCTTTAAATGTCTAGTGCTTGAGAAGTGTACAAGACAGATATCAATCAAATGACTAAACTAGCCAGAAGTTTAGAAGGATATGTTTAAGATTAGCAGCCGTGTTAGTCTGTACCTCATCTTATTTACGGAAAGACTTTGTAGCACCTTAGAGACTAACCATGCTGAAATAAACTGGTTAGTCTCTAAGGTGCTACAAAGTCTTCCTCGTCTTATATAAGGATATGAACCACCTCACTCAGCAATGAAACATTAGAGAAGGGGTGGCCAACATGTGGCTCCAGAGCCGCATGCAGCTCTTTCTAAGTTAATATGCGGCTCCTTGCATAGGCACTGACTCCAGGGCTGGAGCTATAGATGCTAACTTTCCGGTGTGTGGGGAGTGCTCACTGCTCCACCCCCTGTTCCTCACTCCATCCCTCCCCCAAGCCTGCCACGTCCTCACTCTCCCACCCTTGCCACCAAAGCCTCCTGTGCACCACGTAACGGCTGATCACAGCGGGCAGGAGTGGGGAGGGAGCAGGAGGCACTGATTGGTGGGGCTGTTGGCCGGCAGGAGGCGCTACAGGTTGGAGTGGTGGGATCTAATGGAGGACTGCTGATATATTAGTGTGGCTCTTTGGCAATGTACACTGGTAAACTCTGACTCCTTCTCATGCTCAGGTTGGCCACCCCTGCATTAGAGGACAGTGCTGCACTGAAACATTCACTGCGCTACATACCACCCCGTTGGCCGAGGAGCTAGGATTCCCACCACAGTGCTCTCTTTGGACTATGCTTCAAGGTTCCGTTTCTCACAGTGGCCTTAAAGAATAAAAAAGGTCTGTCAGTTTCATTCTCAAACTATGATTAGCAGCACTTGAGAGATCTAGGATAATGTACAGATGGTGTTTCTCCAGCACTTGGAGGTGGGATAACAGGAGTTGTGCTGCTCAGTTTAACTCCAATGAAAGAAGAAAGTAGCCTGGGGATGGGCAAACTTTTTGGCCCGAGGGCCATGTCTGGGTGGGGAAATTGCTTGCAGGGCCATGAATGTAGGGCTGGGGCAGGAGGTTGAGGTACGGGGTTTGGGAGAGTGCGCAGGAAGGGGCTCAGGACAAGGGGTTGGGGCAGAGGAGGGATACAAAATGTACAAGGGGGCTCAGGGCAAGGAGTGTGGATACAGGAGGGGGCTCAGGGCAGGGGTTGGAGTGCAGGAGGAGTGCGAGGTGTGGTGGGGAGCTCAGGGCAGGGAGTTGAGATGCAGGAGGGGTGCAGAAGGATGCAGGGTGCTCCCTGCTTGCCCTGGCCCGTATGACTCCTAGAAGCAGACAGCACCACGTCCCCACAACCCCTGGAGGAGTGGGGACAGAGGGCTCCGCACACTGCCTTTGCCTGTGGGTACGTCCCCCAAAAGTTCCCATTGGCTGCGGTTCCCCGTTCCAGGCAATGAGAACTGCAGAGGGAGGTAGGCAAGGGCAGCGTGCAGAGTGCCCTGACTCCCCTTCCCCAGGGGCCGCAGTGCCTGCTGCTTCCAGCAGCGGCACAGGGCCTGCAGCGCCAAGGGGTGGCAACTCTAGTATTCTAAGAACTTATTGATAAAATTTTCTACCTGAATAAACAGCAAGAAATGCCACTATTACAAACATAACTTGTCACATGATTTTCAGCTTTCACAGATGTAACAGCAGTCATGATCAAATACACCTACAGTACTCCTAACTTGGCAAAGCAGTACAACCCGTCTATTACTCAGTTTTGAGTTCTGTCCTAATTGTGTGATTGTGAGCTGACAATGGTCACAACACTTCCTGTAAATACTGATGGGTCAAAGTTTTATAAGTGTTGAATTTTATTTTTTCCTTAATACATCTGTACAAATCATTATTACTTTAATCTGACATTTCATTTCAATGCTCCTACAAAAAAAAATATAGAATTTTGTTAAAGCTAATGTTAAAATGATATAATTATGTGCAGGTTAAGGAAAGAGCATCTGTCCTTCTTACTAAAAGTTATTTTGGGCCAATAATCTCTTGGTGAAATTTTATAGCCCGCATTGTGAATGAGGTCACATTGATTTGACTTTTAAGGCCAAAAGTATAACTATTCACTGAACCTTGTATCATTCTATGTGAAGTTGACTACATCTCACTACACATTACTGACACTTAGCATACGAACACATTAAGTACAAGAGAGACCATTTTATAAATAGTAAAATCACAATTGTGCCCATTATCATTTTCATCATATTTTCCCCGTGCAATCTAATATTTTTATTTTTTTAAATGCAACTCAGATGACTATTTTCTGTTATTTTTATTCAGGAACATTTACTTCACAGTGAAGTCTGAGATAGCACAATTCAATACTAATCTGCCACAATCCTGTTGGCACTTTGGGCAGAGCCAAAATGACCCAATCCAGGAACACTCAAAGAAAGCAGTCAGATTACATTTAAGGAGTTCAATCCTGCCTACACAAAAAGACATTGCCTGGGGCAATTTTGACAACAGATCTTGAAGCCGGGGGGGGATGGATTTAAGAGTGAGCTATTTTTATCTTAAATTCAACCTTCTCGATTTGCAGTAATGCATATCCTGTAGCTTTCAACATTACCAATAGCAAGGCAGTGATTACAAAGCATACTACTGAACTCCAATACTTATTTGATATGGTTCTAACAATCACAAGAAATCCCAGGACATCTATAAATGACAAACTAGAAAGTGTTTCCCTGCAATATTTTATATAACCTAAACGTGTTAATCTGCATAAACAGTGGTTATAACAATTTTACACTCTTCTAAAGAGTTTAGATAACAAATCAGATTGATCATGAGAAATGAAATTTGATCTGCTATACGGATCATTATTGGTAACTGGGTGATTTCAGTCTATTTACATTTTTATTCTAGACCAAAACATGACAAAAATCAGGAACAAAATGGAAAAAACACCACCACTGTACTCTTGCTCATATTTGTAATGATACTTTGTTTACACTTTCAAGTAAGTGACCTTTCCAATACAAACACAACTGGATTTCACATTCCTGTAACAAGATCTTCAACGAAGAACATTAATCATGAATAAGCCCTATTCAAAGAAAGCATTTTTTAAAATCTTAAAAAATTCCTATGTGATGCCATTACATTATTTAAAATATACACCGTAAATAAGATACTGGTTGATAATCCTTTAAAGGGCCTTTATCTCAGTTACTCCCAAAATTCAGGCTTAGTAAATAGAAATGTTCATACCTTTTTTTAAAATTTCAGTGAAGAGTCTATATTTAAACACTCCTCTGCAATGTTTGCAACAAATACAGAAGTATTATGCTAGTATAAGAGAGACAGAAAATGCAGGTGACTAATCTATTTTCATTGTCCAAGTTGAGGGAAAAGCCAAAAATAATCTTCATTTTAAAACCTGAATGTTAGGTTTTTTCATTTTTAATAATTTGAGATGTTCATAACAAAAAGACTTTTTTAAACTTTAAAAGGAGTGGAGCGAGAAAATATTTGGTGATATAAAAATACTTACAAACTACTCAAAATTAAATGTCTAATATTCCATGGTTACTAGAAAGACTTACAACAAGAAGCAACGAGAACAAGAAAGACTTAGAACTTACAGGATGGCGAGTAGCACGGCTACTAAAGGCTAGCAAAATGAGTGACATTTTAATGCAGTGTTACAGCCAAGTTATTCCCAGGATATTAAGAAATACAAGGTGGGTGAGGTAATATCTTTTATTGGACTAACTTCTATTATGAGACAGACAAGCTTTCAAGCTTGCACTGAGCTCTTCTACAGGTCTGGGAAATGTACTTGTTAATGATGAACTCACACAACCTTTTGAAGAAATTTAGGTAGTGTATGCACACACACCTTGTTTATTATTGACTGAATTATATTTTTAAAGGCTGGAGCAGCTCTTCGATAAAAAAAAAAAGGACTGACATGCAAAAGGTAACTCCAATTAAACTCTCACAATCATAAATATCTTTTAGAGGTTAAAAAAGAGCCTTTATCAATTTAATGAAGACCATGCTGAGATTCCATGACAAGTCAGATTGTTAACTGAAAAGCTTTATGTAGCAATAACAAACTACATGACTTTGTACACTTATTTCCTGTCCTGTTTAAGTCAAGAGATTGGTGGTAGGTTAAAACTGTAGCTTCAATATGTGAAGAACATCAGAACACCCAACAATTACTAAATGTATCGGTATAGCTAAACCTTATCAGATCTCAAGTTATAAACAAAATGTTTTAGGCTGAGAGATGGAAGAATATCTTGGTTTATGAAGGTAGTATGGTTCAGTGGATAAAGCATCTAAGAGGCAAGAACCTGGGTTCCATTCTCAGCATTGCCAGTGGCTCACTCAGGAAATGACTTCAACTCTGTGCCTTAGTTTCTCCATTTGTTAAAAAAGGCTATAATTATATTTACGTTCATCAAGTCTTTTCAGATCTACTTATGAGAACAAACATGTAATGAGTAAATCTGATCACTGCCACAATCTCATACGATCACCTATTGCCCACTACATCAGAAAACTAAACTAGTTTTGCCTCAGCAAACAAGAGGCTATTAAGACTGCAATATCTAAAGGGCAACTAAAATGATTAGGGGATTGAAACAGGTCCCATATGAGGAGAGATTGAAGAGGCTAGGACTTTTTAGCTTGGAAAAGAGGAGACTAAGGGGGGATATGATAGAGGTATATAAAATTATGAGTGGCGTGGAGAAAGTGAATAAGGAAAAGTTATTTACTTGTTCCCATAATAGAAGAACTAGGGGCCGCCCATTGAAATTAGTGGGCAGCAGGTTTAAAACAAACAAAAGGAAGTTCTTCTTCACACAGCGCACAGTCAACCTGTGGAAATCCTTGCCTGAGGAGGCTGTGAAGGCTAGGACTATAACAGGATTTAAAAGAGAACTGGATAAATTCATGGAGGCTAAGTCCATTAATGGCTATTAAGGAATGGCGTCCCTAGCCTCTGTTTGTCAGAGGGGGGTGATGGATAGCAGGAGAGAGATCACTTGATCTTTACCTGTTAGGTTCACTCACTTTGGGGCACTGTTGGTAGACAGGATACTGGGCTACATGGACCTTTGGTCTGACCCAGTACAGCCTCTCTTATGTCCTTATCTAGGGGCTACAAATACTGGATGCTACTCTTTCATTCATAGTGAGAGGGGAGGAATATTTCATATAATACATCAGCCACCATCAGATATTTTCTTAAACCTAGGTAAACCTCAAATGGTAACACCTTCTCATTCAGACCTTATGCGGCAATTGTTGATTAAGATTCTGAGTAAGTCAGCAAAGATGCTGACCATCTCTCTCATCTGTAAAGAAAGCAAAAACCAGGAAGAACATTTTACTGGACGCTGTTCAGAGATCCTGACAAGACTGGTACTTGCTTATTTTTGAATGTGACTCACTGCTTATGCCAAAGCATGTTAACACATATCATACCCTCACTGGACTATCACAAATGTCAGAAAGTAAATCCTTTAGGAGCAAAAAATAGCCTGTTTTTTTCTGGACTCTGCAAAAATCCCAATCTGGATATCTAGTGTGCACATCAATAATTTGATTTTAGGAATGCTATATGAGTCAACCACTTTCTTTTCTGCCCCATCAAAAGAACTTCAGCAAATCAGTGGCAATCACAGTAAAACGCTATTCTTTTTACCAACACAATTTTGCAATATTGTATTTGAAACAGAACCTCTTTTATGTATATTACCTATTATCAGCTTGTCTAAGTGGTATTAAAGGAGAATATATTACTTACAATCTCTTCCACCGCCCCAACTTTCTAAGTTATTTCATTGTAGAAACAGTGTTTTGTAGTACATAAACATGGTAGTTAATTTTAACACAGAAGGGTACATATGAGGATGGCATGTAGCATAAGTGAACTGACCTGCTGTATCTGAAATGCAATAATTTTGGTCCTCACAGTCAAAGGCCCCATTTTGTTTCATGTTCTACTTAAATATTCCCTGCCACAAAAGCCTTCCCAATACCTGTAGTTGTCTAAAGTTTAAGTTTACACTTAAAACAATTCATATATCTTCCATTCTGAAGGCACATACTGAGACTATTTGTTTGCTTATTCATATCCTTCCTATAGACTTTCCAATCCAAGGATGATTCAAGGACAGCATCTCTTACATGTCAACAGTTCTGTTTATACCCATTAAATGTTGCTTACTTTTGGCTAAGAGACATTTTAGGTTGATATGCCAGCAATTAACATACTAGCTTTAGTTTAGAATGCATGTGTGTACCCTCTTTCTATTCTTCTTGGGAGACAACAGGGTATTAAATGTATAATACAGAGCAACCATTCTCTAAGAGCACATACAATTCTGGGGCCTGCTAATCCTAAGAAAGACTTTATAAAACCTGGCAGTATTCTAACAACGTACAACAGAAAAAAAAAATCTACAATTTTGGTGCATTGGACAATATGAAATTTTAAAAGTTCTACCAAAAAATTAAAGTGAGCGCATTCCTGTAGGTTCATTTATTATGAAAATTATAGTTTGTTGTAAATCTGTCTTATCTAATAAGAAAGCTTTAAGCCCTGTTGAGAAAACATGGGTTACCTAAAGCCATTTTTCAGGAACACAGTCATCCTCTTTGTAAGACACAAGATCACATCAGTTTATTCTATTTGCCCATTTTAAGGGTTTTACAAATAAGCCACCAAAATTATTCTAAAATTCCCCAAAGAAAACATGAAAAGACTACCCTGCTCCCCAAAATACCACAAATAAAAAATGAACTTGAAGAATTAACACAGTTAAAAGTTAAATGAAAACAAAGATCAAAGGAAGTACAAGAACTGGTACTATTTCAAGAATGAAGGAATTTATATTTATGCAAATACTGTTAGGTTTATTTATATTTTCTGAAAATTAACAGTTTTGTTTCAGAGTAAAACCTTTAATAAATTGTTCACATAATGCCCATTGCCCATCTGTGGGCACTAAAAATTACCACATAATGACGACCACCATAGCACAACTTTGTGTGGGTCCTCACCTTCCAAGGGACCTGTCTTCCTAGCAACTGAATGTGTGTCTGTTCAGAACCCGCCTCACTATTCAAGCAGGGGTTTAATCAGAAAACAGTGTAATTAATCGGAGCCTATTTTAACGGAACTCCTTTAAGCCACTCAGATTACATAGCTCCACCCTCCGCCCCCATAAAATATCTGACCCACAGCAGCTCTTGCAATTCTCACATTCCTTTTCTTCATTACCAAAAGTTAATAAACTGCCCGCTGAGCCCCTCCGAAGGATTAACCTAAAACTGCTCTGAAATGCGCCAGCGTCGTGTCATCTGCCCTCCCGAAAGGGTCAAACTCCACCTGGGAAAGGCGCGTGTCGCTGCAGATCCCCTAGTGATACCGGCGGATAATGGTGCAAAATAGCACCACTCCCTCCCCGCCACAAACCCTTGTTAACAGCTGGACTTAACCCAGCCGCAAGCAGAGCCCGGCTACGGACAGGGAACAAACAGACCCGAAGACACCCTGTGAAAGGGGGAGCGTCTCTCCTCACACATGCACCATCCTCCCCGCCTCCCCTACCCCGGGGAAGAGGCGACGCGCAGATTTTGGGGTGGGGGCATCCCCGCTCCGCGCTCTCACCCCCCCCCCCCCGCCGATCCCCCGAGACCCGCCCCGGGAGCGGGCAGGGCGGAGGCGCAGCGCGTCCCCCACCAGCCCCCGGGCCATGGAGGCCGCCCTGCCCCGTCCCCTCGGCTGGGGAGGTTTCTAGGCCTGGCTGCGGCGCAGACGCTCCCGGTCTGAGGGGCCCGGCACCCAGCTCCAGGCGCTGGGTGGGGGAGGCAGGCAACGCGGGGCGGCTGCTACGCTACCTGCCCGCCTCTCCCCGCCCGCGGCCTGGGTCGGTGCCGGGCCCGAGACACACGATTCCCTGCGGGATCTCAAGATGGCGGCGGCGGAGCCGTGTCCCGGTCACCGGCTCTGGTTCCCCGCTCCGCAGGGAGACCGGGACGCGGCCTTGCCGCCGCCGCCGCCGCGCGAAGTCGCTACCCACGCAAGGGCGGCCCGGGCCCGGCTCCCCCCAACCTCCACCCCGCAGCCTCTCGGCCCCGGGCGACTCGCCCCCCTCACCCCTCGTACCTTTGAATTTGAGGTCGGTGGGCGGATCGAGCACCAGGATCTGCTCGTGCTTAGCCAGAGCCCCAGCCGCCGCCATCTCGCTCGCTCGCAGGCTGCCGCGGGGGGAGGGGAGGAGGAGCCGGGCAGAGGCGCCGCTCGCTCACGCCGGGGAGGGGGAGCAGGACTCGCCGAATTCGGCTGGGGTCCGGACCGAGCGGCCGCCGCCTCGTTCCCCCTCGGTGGGCGGGCGGGCGCGTACTCGTCGCCCCCCGCTTTTCCTCCAAGAATCGACTCAACCCCCGCGGCGGCCGCGCGCACTGCGATCAAACGCCAACCTCGCCGCGGGCACGAGGGCGGCGACGGCAGTGGCGAAACTCAACTGACGCATGCGCGCTCGCTCGCTCTCCCTTCCGCCCCCCACCCGCGTTCGTTGACAGCTCCCTGGACTTGGCAACAGTCACGCGCTGCCTTTGCTGAAGCAGCAGGAGGCGTGTGAGCTGGAAGAGGCAGACCGGAAGCGGTTGGAGTGGAAGGAAAGAAGAGCGCATGCGCAACGCATGTCGGAGGAGGAAGGCGCGTTCGATGTGGCTAAAGATCTGCCTGAAGACTACAGATCCCAGCATGCAATACTCTGCAAGCGGTGGAAGCGTTGTATGCTGGGAATAGTAGTCTTCAAGGGCCACAGCAGCGAACAAGGCGGGGGAGGAGGGGTAGATTGAAATTGGCTTATCCTTTATATGAAGGATACCTGGGAAGAGGGGGAGATCCGTCCTCTGCTTAAGGTGGTACTGGATGGAAGAGGTTGAGCATCTGCCTTAGGAAGAGGTTGGTGTAAAGGAAAATAAGCACACATTGCTATAGAAACGTGCAAACTGGAGCTCTGGCTTTTCAATGGTCCAGTGTAGGCTAGTCAGGTCTCAGCTGGGCAAAAACTGGAGTGTCCCAGTCAGGACTGGCATTACCATGAGGCGAACTGAGGTGGCCAGCTCCGGTGCCAGATGTGGGAGGGTGGAGGGCCCATGAGGATCCAAAGTGTATAAAATTGTGTCTGCTGCTGGTGCATATGTATTGTCTCTGCTCTACATGCACAAAGATGGTGGAGTGCTGTGCTGGAGGAAGGAGGGCACAAGAGACATAACAGCTATGTTCCACAATGACAAAGGAGAGGTCTGGTCGGCCTTGCAACCATCTCAATAGAGCATGAGCTGGCCTAGCGTGTGGACCTTCAGGAGGCAGTTCAAATCTTTGCAACTAAGAAGGCACGGGAAGCACCGCTCTGATTATTCAAACAGATAAAAATGCCAGTGTTTACTATGCAGAGAAGAAAAATTACATTTGCTGTTCAGGCATTTGAAAGTTAAGTGTTACTTAAAAATTTTGAACAAAGCATTTTAAGTTGTTGGTTCTCCTTTATTGGGCTAGGTAGCAGAGCCGTACCATGAGAGGAGTAGAACAGGGAGAAGGCAGAACTGAGACCTTTGAAAGTTTTGGCCCAAGCGAGGGAACATGGGGGTATCATTTGAGCTCCCCACCTCAGGTTCCAAAATGTTGTGGGCTGGTCCTAATCCCAGTGTTAGGGTGTAAGAATAATATGACCTCATTCATACCAAAGAGTTTCCAATATCCAAAGTTTATACAGCCAACAGTTTAATTGTAGGTAGAAAGTCGGGCAATTCACCCCACTTCTCCTGACTTTAAACGTAAAATAAATCGTTAGACAGAAAATGTATTTTTCCCTATTACTCTCACCATTGCCTTCCCCACTCTCCTTTCTAAGGTTTGTATTTTGTACTTTAAAACAGTACTCTCAGTGGATAACAAGACATAGATAACATTATTTACTAACAGTGGAGAAGAAAATAAGGCTAAATAACATGAACAACCATAATACATTCAAGCCATCCCAAGCCAGATGAGGACTGTCCTGAATTTGTTTACAGTAAAACACTTCAAGCTGTCTCCTGATCAATGTCTATTAAGAGTTTTCCACTTTTTTCCTATATTGTTTCAGTGTCTGTTTTTCTCCCTCAGTTATAGTTAATACACATACTGGTAGGTGAAAATATCATCTGTCTTGGTGCTTTATTTTTCTCTTCTTTACATGGATATTTATTCTATTACATTCCCTCTTTCTCCTTTATTTTTCTTGCTTTCTCTAGTCCACCAAAGCTCAACACATACTGTAAACTGTCCTGAAGAGACAACTAGCCCCTCAAAATTCCAATCAGCTCAGAATTTTTGTCACGTCATTGCCTTTTTGACGGAAAGGAATACCCTGATGGCCTCCTATTAGGGAGGCCATCAGGGTATTCCTGTTTGCAGAACTTCAAAGGCCTAACTTTCTAAGGACCAAGAGTGGGGGAACAATTGTAAAACTTCAGCTTCCACAGACTGTTCCATTCCATTCCAACCATTCTCCTTTTAAAGGTGTACAAAATAATCATAAATTACACATATTCAAAGTAATAGTAATTAGATTCAGAAGAGATAAATACCTTCCATTTTCAAGTGCTTAGACGGGGGTGGGTAAATTACGGCCCACGGGCCACATGTGGCCTGCCGGCCATTTTCATCCGGCCCAGGGGCCGGGCCGAGTGCAGCGTGCCACAAGTCCCTGCGCTTCCAGGCCAGGGGCTGGACCAAGCATGGGGAGCCACGGGGCCCCTCCTTCCCTGGCCGGGTCAAGCACGGGGAGCCGTGGGACCCCGTGCTCCCTGGCCGGGGGCCGGGTAAAGGAGCACCCAGCTGAGTATGGTAAGCAAGGGGGGAGGGCTTAGATGGTGGGGTCCTGGGGGTGATGATTAGGGTGGGGAGATTTCGGGAGAGGACAGTCAGGGAATAAAGCAAGGGGGCTTAGTTGGGTGATGGTTAGGGTGGGGAGATCTTGGGAGGGGGTAGTCAAGGAACAAAGCAGGGGGTCTTAGATGGGCGGTGGGGTCCCAGGGGGTGGTGGTTAGGGTGGGAGGATCTCAGGAGGAGCAAAGAACGGGGGGGCTTAGGAGGTGGGGTTCTGGGGGGACAGTTAGAGTGAGGGGGTCTCCAGAGGGGGTGATCAGGGGACAAGGAGCTGGGGGGGGGTTGGATGGGTCGGGGATTCTGAGGGGGGCGGGAAGTGGGTGGGGGTTGGATAAGGGGCGGGATCAGGCTGTTCGGGGAGGCACAGCCTTCCCTACCCGGCCCTCCGCACAATTTTTAACCCCAATGTTTGGCCCTCAGACCAAAAAGTTTGCCCACCCCTGTCTTAGACACAAGTCATCAAAACAAAACACTGAGGGGAACAAAGGCTAGGATTACATTTTATTGATGTCTCTCTTTAAAACAGCTTCAGATTTTACACATTTGCAATCATGGTATCCACCACTGACACCTTGTTATATGTTGCTGCATCTGAGAAAGATGCAATATTTGTTGATGTGTGAATATGATTTTTTTTTTCACTCCCACCATAATCATGCTAAGAGTGAGTGAATGGATTGTGCCTGAGTAGGAGTGTAGCAAAGCAAGCATAGATGTGTTATGTGATACTTGTAGGTTTTACTTAATCTTGTAGTAATAGCAAAATTGGTACATAGGTGCAGTGTGGGTGGATTAATGGAATTATGTAAGAGCCTTTGCTTGTTAATGTTCTCTCTCTTGTTCAAATACAAAATTCAAATCTCTGGGCCCTTTCTGACCTGCTGTTATTTGTTGTCTTCTGAAATACAAAGTTATGCCTGGGATACATATGAGTTACAGAGTACTATTGCTATAATTTACTTGGTTGCTAATGAGCTCACAGTGTAGTTTTAGGCTGCCTTGCTGTACTGTAAATCAAAGATAACGTTTAAGTCCACACTATTACTATAGATTTATAGCATTATTAAAAAAAATTAATTTACCAATTTACAGAAATGATTTGTTATATATCCTGAAGTTTTTTTCAGCTACTATGTATTTATTTTATAATAGTACACTACATAAACATATATCATTCTAAAATTCAACTGTCAAAAACAAAAGCAAAAAAATACACATCTGCGAATTAATCAATAAGATAACAGTTAAAAGGGTTTTGTCAAATAGCATGGTCTTAAAATTCAATGTACCTTAATATTTCTAATATTTGGGACTCCTCCTGCTCTCAATGAAGACTAAAGTAGTTCTTTCTTTGACTTCAGTTGGGCCCCCTTTTTAATTAATTAGTTTGATCCTAATTTTTGTTTAAAGTATGAAAGAGATTTTCATGAAGGAGTCAGGCAATAACATTTTTGTTGCTTCCATCTACTGGTTCTAAAGCAACAGTTAATGAACCCTTTTCCACTAACTTTATGTCAATTTCTACTGTGCTGAGATCCATTAGAAAGCCAGGAATACATCAATGTTTGTCAAATGAAAAAGGAGAAAGTTGTTGAAGTAATATATTGTTAGCCAATATTCAGAAATTGACACTTATATTGCACAGGCTTTATGGAGGGAAATAGACAATTGACTATTGAGTATGTAATCCACTAGCTGTTCACCACGTCATCAAATCATAGAATCCTAGAATATCAGGGTTGGGAGGGACCTCAGGAGGTCATCTAGTCCAACCTCCTGCCCAAAGCAGGACCAATCCCCAACTAAATCATCCCAGCCAAGGCTTTGTCAAGCCTGACCTTAAAAACCTCTAAGGAAGGAAATTCCACCACTTCCCTAGGTAACCCATTCCAGTGCTTCACCACCCTCCTAGAGAAAAAGGTTTTCCTAATATCCTATGCCAGATGGATTATCAGATCACATTAAATATTTATCAGTAGCCACAAAGACGATCTAAGTCTTTCACTACCCCTTTTAATTACTGGAGATTCTCATTGAATTCCAGTGGCAGAAACCATAGGTTTTACCACAGGAATTTTTGCATTCTCTTCTTTCTAAAGAGGATGTAGGTTATGAACCCAATGCAGCCTTCCTGCATGTGGGTGCAACTCTCATTGACATCAGTCTTCAAAACTGGCAGCGAGCATTGGCACAATTAAGCCCTTCATTTTTAGTTTGGATTTAAATGGTGAAAAAAAAGTCAGTAGTATCTCATAAAACTGTGAGACAGGATAGTCCTTGCTGCCAAGTTTTGCACGGAGCCATGAGAGACACTTCATGCAAAATTATTGAATAAGATCATTTGCATATGGCCACAAATTTGAGTTTACGGTCTATATATCCTTCCTACCAATAGTTGCAGATAGTTGATCCATAAGACACAGAGCTGCACAAACACTGGTAAGTGGGTGGGTGCTGAAGGGAATCTGAGGGTAGCTGGCAGCTGGGTGGGGGAATAGCTGCGTGAGTGGGTGCTGGAGTACTAGAGGTACAAGGTTACCTGTAAGTGGTGGATTGCCTGGGATAGCTGTGAGGTGAGTATTTGCTGATTACTAGGGGTTGTTGTAGGATGTATGCTGGATCATCTGTGGCTGCTGTGGTGCTCAAGGGTGCTTAGGTGTAGCTGAAGAGCTATTAGAGCTGCTAGGGTGGTGGGGATGGTGAGCACTGTGGCTCCTGGTATAACTAGTGTAAGGAACCAAGATGTAGGCAGTCTCACCTAATGGTCGCAGCTGAGTTGAGGTCTACTTCCAAGCGATGGCAGTCACCCAGCAGGAGCTGGAGGAATTACAAGGGCCAGGTTCCATAAACAAGGGTCAGGGTCAGACTCAGGCCAGGATCAGAGACTGGAGGTCAAGAGGCAGGAATCAGAGTCAGGCTAGAGTTGGAGACTGGACATCAGAGACAGAAATCAGGCTCAGAGACAGGCTGGAGCCAGAGATCAGGAGACAAGGCAAGCCAACGTCTGTATGCTTTCTCAGACAACTTTTTGGGACAACCCACAGGCCCATACAACTCACTGCTCCTGTGTGGGAAGAGCAACTGCTCTGGAGACACAGGTTTTAGTCTCTGGGATCTTACACCTAGGGAGTGAGGGCTCACGTGTGGGAATGTGCAATAGGGCTGTCAACTGCATGAATATTACACAAGATTTATGATACTTGGCACTTTGCACAGTGTTCCAAGGAGAACATGCTAAATAGGTGAAGAAACAGACATGCACTGTAGCCAATTAAAGTAATAATGAGACAAACAGACCAGTATCAGAATAACAGTTGGCAACTGAGAGTCTAAGGCCTGTCTTTACTAGCTTTTTTTCTTAAAATTTCTCACTTTGTTACTACTGGTTTAGTTCCACTACGACTATAGCAATGTTGACTAACAGTATTTTAACTACCACGTCAAGCTCTGAGAGGTGTTAGATACAAGGGTTAAAATTACTAGTAGTTGCTTTGTCAGGAAGTTTTAAGGAAATACATTTAGGGTGGGACACAGCCTGAAGGTGACCAGATCAAAGCGCTCAGCTCAAACAGATAGTGTATGGATCAACCTTCTGAAGACCTTTAGAAATTAAGAGGAGCAATTTGAGGTTAATGCTGAATCTGCTAGGCAGCTAGCAAAACAGAGCTAAAACTGCAGTTCAGTTCCCTCTCTTTTAATCTGCACAAAGACAAGCAGTTTGCTAGACTAGACTCCAGCCAAACCCTTACATTTCTAACAATGAATAAAAGCGGGATTATAAGCAACCAAAAGACAAAGTAAAATAAGTAGGCGATTGAAGCTGGTATCCAGATCAGACAAACTGTCCTAAAGTGTGGATCTAGTCTGAGAAGTGCCTCTGTAAAAATTGTATTGTTGGGTTCCATATTAATTACATCTCTATTATTTATTAATCATTCTAATTATTATTTTTCTTGTATTATTGCAGTACCTAGAAGCCCCAGTCATGGACAAGGGCTCTACAGTGCCGGGTACTGTGCAAACATATCATTTTCATAACAAATTTGATATATTAACAAATAAAACTGTTGTTTTTTTTCTGGGTGGTAGCCTTGAAAACTCACACTGGGGTCTGGAAGTCAAGCTGCAGATTTCCTTCTCCAACATCTAATAATCTGTAATGCTCATTCTGCCCCTGGTTTCACCTGTGCATTCGGTCACATTCTGCTTTCACATGTAGTTAGTGCAGCTTAGTTTGATTGTCTTCAAATTATGTCCACGGTCCTCCTTAGTGCTCACAGGGGTTGCAGAGGTGCAACTACATGTCTGCAGTAGGCCTGCACATTCCCATAGGTCTGAGCCACATCGTGTTATAATCAACGTGTCTTTCCACTGAATTCAATGAGCATTGGATCAGGCCTTATTTGAATGCTTACTATGAAGCTGCAGTTGGAATTCAGTTACCAGTTCTGTTGATTGTATATGAGAACGAGTGGGATCACAACCTGTCTCCCAAAAGTATATAGGCTCTGCAGCATCTACAGGAGAAGACAAACAAAAAAAGTAAAGAGCCCTTATTTTTGTCACTAAATTAAGCAGTGCTGTGACCCAATATGTATGGGGAACAGATCCACTGAGTAAAACATACCATTCATAAAGCAACTTCTCACTACACTTTATGCTGTAGAAAAATTGTGGCAAGCCAGGCCCTGACACCACTTAGGCAAACAAACACCACAGAGGTAGCAGAATGCATACAGAGATCATTTTAAAATAAATATGAATGAACGGTTAGCCTGTACTGACAGATCAACTGTTAGCTAAATAACTACTGACCAAGAAAGACCAATTTCATCCTAATTTTATATTAGCTAATTTAATGCTTTTATGAAAAACTGAGTGGTCAATTGTAACAATATCTATGGGCCCCAATCCTGCCAACGCTTCTGTGCATGTTTAATTGTACATGTGAGTAGTCCCATTGAAGCCAGTAGGAATAGTCACATGCATTAAGTTAAACATGCATATTTGCAGGATTAGAGCCTAAAAAGATATCTCCACTATTACTGTCAGAGTTCCCTTGCCACTCTGAACTCTGGGGTACAGATGTGGGGACCTGCATAAAAGACCCACTGAGCTTACTTCTACCAGCTCAGGTTAAAAATTTCCCCAAGGCACAATTTCTTTTCCTTGTCCTTGGATGGTATTGCTGCCACCACCAAGAGATTTAAACAGACATTCAGGGAGGGGCCACTTGGAGCCCTATCTCCCCCAAAATATCCCCCCAAACACCTTCACCCCCTTTCCTGGGGAGGCTTGATAATAATATACTAACCAATTAGTTACGAAGCGCAGATCAAATTCCTGGTTCTTAGGACACTGCAAATCAATCAGGTTCTTAAAAGAAGAATTTTGTTTAAAAGAAGTAAAAATCACTCACAGGGTAAATGACTTTACAAGGCAAATTAAAAAGATTTTAAAAAGAGGATTTCCCCATAGGCTTAGCTTCAAAGTTACAAAAAAAAGGAATAGAACTCCCTCTTAGCATAGGGAAAAGTCACAAGCTAAAACAAAAGATAATCTAATGCCTTTCCTTGCTTTACTCACAATTTTTGTAATCTGAGATGTTTATTTCAGGTAGAGTTTTGGGAGATAGTTTTTCCTGCCCTGGTCCCTCTCTGTCCCGGAGAGAATACCCACAAAGAGAGACACAAACAAAACCACAGATTTTAAAGTGTCTTCTTTCCTTATTGGTCCTTTTGGTCAAGGGCTAACCAGGTTATTTGAGCTTCTTAACCTCTTACAGGTAAGTGATTCTGTTCCTGTGGCCAGGAGGGATTTTATATTTCTGCATACATACATACATCCCTTTATATTTATGACATATTCTGCATTCAATAATATTGTAAGCAGTCACTGGCAATTCTGTTGCTGTTGTTGTGAGACTCTATACCTCAGAGGAGCACCCTGTAGCCCCCATTCCTCATCTATATGCAACTCCTCATCTATATCGAATTGTGATCGTTAACATAAAGTTGGCCAGGGGACTGGACTAGATGACTTCTCAAGGTCCCTTCCAGGTCTATGATTCTGTGTGAAGTGTCAGGGGAAAGATTATGATCTGCTGAAACCCACTGTTCTATCTAAATATGTATTTATTAATGCATATGACTTTATGATGATGTGTTTTATGGTTGTCACTAAAATATGCTGTGAGTTGGGGAATCACCCAGATATTAGATCCCGAGAGACAAGGACAAGGGAGCTAACCAATGCCTGGGTTGGGTTTTAAAAAACCATCAACAGCAACTGTCCTGCAAAACATGTGGTTGTACTGAGCAATAGCACCTGGAGGGGGTTGCTGCTGGGAAGTTAAGGGGGCACAGCAGTTCCAAGTTGCACCCAGGGATCCTGTCACTGTTATGCTGTGGTAAGAAACAGACGAGCACTCAGAAAGGCTGGTTCTAGGTGGGTGCAGGAGTTGTTGCCAATATTACTAATTTACTAGAAATGGAACATTACAGGTAGTATCTTTGCTTTTAATTTAAAATTCAGCCAATACATTGTGGGGCCAAAGACAAGGTTTCTGTAATTTTCCAAATTCGCATGTAACTAGTCATAGACTAGGCGTATAGGTCTTGCATTTTTACCTGACAGATTATTTTTGAAATATTCATTCCTTAGGCAGTCAGGAAAAAGCCCGTATAGTTTCATTGATGGGATCTTTGACAACCTTGGGTTTAATTATTTATAGAGCTACTGTGCAAATGATACCACTGAGACCCTGTTAGGTTGCAACATGCAACTGATACATTGTGCGGAAGTGAAGACTAGCATATTCTTCCTTGAGACTTTGTTTTGATGCGTTGCGGAGTCACAGAAAAAAAAATATTCCATTAGAGTTCTCTCTTTGTGGTCAGGCATTAGGAATGTGCACAAAGCATTGGAACACTTAGTAAGGATAGCAGCCATAAACTCTGCCTCCCAGTCTACAACCATTAGTTCCCTTCATGCTCCCTCTTAAACCCTTTCAGTCTTCACTCCTATATATTGACTTAGTTTACTCAACATACAATGACATACACTATGGTGTTTCTAAGCCTACATACCTATTACACTTTTAAAAAAAGTTGAAAGATCATTATTAAGGTTGCAAAGTCAAGCACTCATAAACTAGGTAATGCCAGAATTAATATTGCCTAAAACAGAGTCCCATTATTCCATTTTTCTCAGACTCACTATTTAGAATAGAGCCCATACTTCAGGAGAGTTTTCTCCAAAATTCCAAGATCATGATTTCAGAAGGTGTGAGTAACTGTTAGTAATTCAGTGACTAAGGATATGACACATCTTCAGGTTATTTCCTTTAAGTTTGTCGCCAACGACTAATGATATTTTAAATCTCTTAGGTTCATCTTCCAGAGGGAAATTTAGCTGGATGGAGGTTTCTGCATGTCTCATATGGGCCACTGATTCAAATAGTTTTAATAGGGTTCATAACCTCTATTTCCCCTCCATTGGTGTGAGTTTTAGGCCTTGCCAGTTTATAATTCATGAGGCTTTTGTTCTGTTGAAATCTGACTGGGGAGAATATTAAATGAAATGCCTTTTAAATCCAAGAAGTAGCTCACTTGAGTGGATCACCATAATGTAACCTTCAGGGTACCCAACTCTTTGTTGGACAGTGGTAAATCAAGTGGAATGAACCCAAGATAAAGAGCCATGAGCTTAAAACACTAAGACAACATGGGCTTTTATGCTTTTAAAGTGTAATTGTCTTGGTCCCACATGTCTCCTTAATGGGAGTTGAGTAAGGAAGGGAATGGGATTAGATATAAGGAAACTAAATTTTTCTAGAGTTGCTTTACTGGGAGGCTTGGACCATCATAAGGCACCCACTCTACTTGCAGGGCCTGCCAGTACAGCCCCAAAAGTGGCCAGTTCTGTCTGAAGGGATTGGGGATGGGATGTGCCAGTTCAACACAGCCCTGTGCAAACTCCACCAGCAAGACCCCAGTGGATCCTGACCACCAGCTGAAACTGCCCTTCTCCGACAGAAGCACTGGAGTATGGCAGTTCAAGTACTCTCACTCTCAGCTGGACACACATGAGAATACAGCTACTCTGGTTAGAGTCATAGAGTTTAAGACCAGAAGGAATCACCAGATTGTGACGGGTTCGGACACAGAGACCTCCCTGGGACTGTCAATGGATGTGCTGAGACTACCTCTGAGCCCAATTTCTCTGCCAGTTTGGGTCTCCAGAACCCTGCCTTGTTGAGCCAGACATGCTAGCCTGCTGCAACACAGACCCAGGGTCTGACCCACACCCCCAAAACTGCAGATGTAACTGAAAATGGCTTAGCAAGTGCTCCTGTCTGTAGCACCCAGACACCCATCTCCCAATGGGATCCAAAGCCCAAATAAATCCATTTTACTCTGTATAAAGCTTAAACAGGGTAAACTCATAAATTGTCCACCCTCTATAACACTGATAGGGAGAGATGCACAGCTGTTTGCTCCCCCAGGTGTTAATCACTTACTATGGGTTAATGAATAAGCAGAAGTATAAAAAGTAAGTTTTAAGTGGTTCCAAGTAATAACAGACAAAACAAAGTAAGTTACCAAGCAAAATAAAACAAAACATGCAAGTCTAAGCCTGATACATTAAGAAACTGATTACAGATAAATGTCACCCTCAGAAATGTTCCCATAAGCTTGTTTCGCAGGCTAGACTCCTTCCTAGTCTGGGCCCAATCCTTTCCCCTGGTACAGTTCTTGTTAGCTCCAGATCAGGTGGTAAGTAGGGGATTTCTCATAACTGGAACATCATTTGTTCTGTTCCACCCCCTTATAAAGCACAAGGTGGGAATCTTTTGCCTCTCTGGGTCCTCACCCCTCCTTCTACATGGAAAAGCACAAGATTTAAGATGGATTCCAGTACCAGGTGACATGGTCACATGTCCTGTAAGACCCTCAAGCCTTCATTCTTCCTGGCCTGACTCACAGGAAGGTGTGCAAGTAAACAGAACCATTTACAACCAATTGTCCTAGTTGATGGGAGCCATCAAGATTCCAAGCCACCATTATGGCCCACACTTTGCATAGTTACAATAGGAGTTCAGAGTGACACATATTTATAGCTTCAGATACAAGAATGATAGATTCATACAAATAGGATAAACACACTGAGTAGATTATAAACTTAGTTATGATACCTTACAAGAGACCTTTAGCATAAAGCATATTCTATTATATTTACACTCATAAGCATATTTCTATAAACATATGGTGTGCAACATTACACAGATCATCTACTCTGACCTTCTGCATATTACAGGTCACCAATTCTGCCCAGCACTTGCACACTAAACCCAAGGAACAGTGGTTGCAATTTATACCCATTGTTGACTCAAACATTCCCTCTGTTCATCAGGCCGTGGGGACAGAGCTATGGAGGGTAGAAGCTATAGAATCACATTCTTGATTCCAATTTCTTAACTGAAATCAGGAGGCACAGAGATCAAGAAGGAAATTATACAAAAATAAACAGGTGGGCTTGTAGATCAAACTCTTGCCTTTAAAAGTCTACATTAGAGAGAGGCTTAATTTACCAGCATAAAAGGAAGGAGGAAAAGAAACCTAATAGCCCAAATTGTCCTGTCTACTAAGGCTCCTTTGTGGCTCAGCTACCAGATGGAGTATTCCCCTTGCAGAGGTATAAGAAGGAGGAGCGGGTATGTCAGAGTAACTCCACTGTGCCTGATCCTTCACTAGGATTGTAAGCCTGCCTCTTCTGCTGCTCTGTTGTCTGCTGGTGGGCTGGTAAGGATCAAGGAGCCAGAATTGGCTTGCTTCTGCTGCTACTCTCCGCAGCTTGGACCAGGACTGGATTTAGGAGCAGAGAGCCACCTGGAGTGACAGGCTTGGAGGGTGCAGGGTTCAGGGTACTGTTTTTGTTGTTAGTGACAAAAGGAAGAATAGAATGTTTGAAGTAAAATGTTTCAGGTATTCCGTATCTCAATTCATTTTTCATTGACCTCCTAGAATTCTCTGGATTGTTGTAGAATCTCATGGAACGTTCCAGACTTTCTGAGAACTACATTTTCCTCAAACTTCCTAGAATGCAGTGTCAGCCACACCCTCGCGGGTATATAAGGGGTGAGACGTCACCAGTCAGTGAGATATTGGAACAAACTGAAGTGAAGTGACAGCCCAGCTATGATATTGTGAACCTTGTTTTAGTGTACAATTGTGAAAGTGTACTTCTGTTTTACAACTTGAAGAGTTTAAGTAGTGACTAATAAAGGACATATGTAATCATACACCAGAGATATCTATCAAACCCCTATTTACGCAACAATATAAAAGAGAGACTGTTACTTCTTTTGCCATGCTTACCATGTAATGTTTGATGACTTTCAAAGACTGAAGAACATAGACTTTTGAGCTCCTAATACTGTCTGTTTTCCCCCATAGAAAATAAAAGATGCCCCCAAAGAAGCCTTCAGAAACCCAGTATAGAAAGCACTAATAAATACCAGTCCACCTAATGTTGGTGCAGAGTTCAATTTCTTGATGTTAGTACATTTCAGTTATTGTTAAAATTAAGAAGTGTCTATAAGCTTAGAGGAAATTACTTTTTTTATTTGCTTATATATGTCATTAATAAATACAGATCCTAGTGTGCAAATTGATAGTCTTATCTGACAGGGATAAATCATGAATGCAGATGGTGCATCGAAGTTCTGAAATGGGCTACAAATGCAATAAAAGATACGTTCAAACATTTAACAAATGGAGAGGGGGCATCAAAGATGCTCCTCACCTGGGGCGCCTGTTGGTCTAGGGCTGGCCCTAGCTTGAACATAGTGGAGAATCAGGGCCAAGGGAGTTATGCCGTACCTCCAGGGATCTTAGCGTTCCTCTGAACACTTCTGGATCTGGCCCCTTAGACTTAGTAGTAACTAGATCAGTTTCTGGGCAAAATAGGCATGATAATAAATATTTTGATAAAAATGTGCCTGTTTTAAATGTCCTACAACTTTCATAAATGGCAACATTTGTGAATTTTATAAAACAATTATTAAAAAAGTGAAAAATGTTCATACTGCACATTTTCTATTATGTGAATGTGAAATCCAAAAAAGCCATTTTTTCCTAAATAATGTTTTTTCACTTACTTAGCACTTCTATGGTCAGGTTTTAATTATGCCTCGGAGTACCTGGTAGGAGGTGAGAAAATCTCCAGTGTAAAGCAGGTTGAATGTGGAAATCTTTGCTTCCTGAAGTGACCTAAATAAGTTTTTCCTCTTGTGCACTCTGGCAAGGCTTTACAGAAAAGTCAGTCAGCTCCAACAGCTATCAGAAACAGACCGCACAAACTCTAGATCCTGTGCAGCACCAGCGACATTAGCTGACTCATCAAGCTGATTTGCCAAGCACAGTAGGCACTTTTGCTGAGTTTCAAAAGCCATTGCCCTCAGACATCCTTATCCATGTCTCTGACATGATATGAAATAATGTCAGTTGACAAAAGTTCTGTTTCCAATCTGGTAGCTGCTTCAGGCCCTATAATTTTTTTAAGCCATGACTATCACACAGGGAAGAATGCAATTTTCTGCAGTGGCATGCACTTTTCACTGTTCTGTGCTTTGAACAGATACTAGATGAATGCATGAAGGACATACATGCGGACACTGATATCCTGAGGACTCAAGTCTTGATGATTTTGCAAGGCATCAGATAGCCCCTAAAAAAAAATCCTTCAGTTTATTTTTCAGTGATGGCCATTTCATTACTTTTAAGCCTTTATACCCTCCCTCAGTAGCCAGCACTTCAGAATATACTGCCTGCTGTGGTTTCTAATCAGTCAGTGCAAACCCATTTGACACATATTTGTCAGGTTTGTATCTACTTTTTTAAAATCATTTCACATTTGAATTCCCTTTGTTTTTTTCACCCCAAATTGTGTTTTGCACACCACCCTTGCACTCCCTTCACATCCCCCGCTCCAAGAGACTGCCACACATAGCACAGGAAACCTTCTACAGCATCACTGTTTCTATCTTCTTCTGCAGGTCAACACTTTGCAAGTGCAAGGGTTTTCCTTTAGCAAAAGTGACTCTTCCAATTTTTGTCCTGCTTCCATCCACAGCATTCCCTCTCCAGGAATTCTATCAAAAAAGTCCAGACTTTGGCATTTTGAAACAAAATAACAAAATATTTCTCAAGCATTATCACCAAAAAACACTTCAGCACTGCTGGTGTTAGGAATCTAATATGTCTGTGGAGAGCCCTTTTTCTGGACTTAGACAAAACGGGATCATTTTGAGTTCACCTATCCACCTCACTGGGAAACCTTAAAATTCCTTTTTATATTCAAAATTATCACAAAACCATGCCATTTTCCTTTAAGAAATGTCTTGTATTGAAGAATTTTTGCCCCAGATAGACTTATTACATTTTTAGTTTCAAAGACTCCAACACAGGGAAGATGTGTTGGTTTAGATGCCCATATAATATCTACATTGCCCCCTTCAGAGAGGAAGTGCCCTCTCAGAATGATGAATAATTGCTGCAGCAGCAAAACCTAGGAGGCTAATGGAGCCTCTAAAAGGACCGTTGCCAGGAACATATTGCTCTCTGCAAAGAATAACTAGCAGAATAGAAATTAAGCCTTTACTGTGAGTGTGTTTTTCTTGGCGTTTACAGCAGATCTTTAGCATTCATTTAATGTTTTTTGTGGTAAATATTGACATTGTAAATTAATGATGAATGTTGGCAGGGATTACATTTGAAATATTCAGAAATAATTCTACGCTTGCTGATGACTTGATTTCTACAGAGTTAGCATACTCGGAAAGGATTTCGAAATGCACCATGTCACACCCATGTTGCAATCATTGCTCTTTCACTCAGAAACCGAATGAAATACCCACTGTGTGTTTGTCAGCAAAATACTTACACACTGAAGATCACAAGTGCAGACTTTGAATTGTACAAGTTGTTTCAATTTACAACACCAAAGCAGGAATTTTGACATAAACTAATTAATTTTCAGAGACTAAAATTACTAAAAGTAAAATGTTATGTGATATACAGTACCCCCCAAAATCAGGTTGCTTGGACAAGCAGAATGTATGCCCATTTTTCCCAACCCTGAACACTTGGGCTTCAAAGTTGTAACTTACCTCTGCCAATCAAGTCTCCCACAAACTCCCACAAATATGTCCCCCTCTTAGTATATAATAAATCCTGTGTCCCAGGAATGCCGTACTTGAAGAAAAGAAGAGTGTGGAAGTGGGGCATCTACTAATTTATTTTCAAATTTAAATAAAACATTTTACCATAATCAAGGCGGCAACACCACTAGGCAAATAATCTTACAACTAAGTGCACTTCACTGGAAACATTCATATGTTTTCCCTATAATATACAACAAAGTATACTAATAGTACAGCACAGTGTTTGGCATGTGTTGCTGGAAATGAGCGATGGGGCACAGACCATTTTACGAGAACTGGTATATCCCTGCTCAGAAAACTAGTCTGGTACTTTTCAAAAGAAAAACATCCTTCTCTAAATCACCTTTATGAGCCTCAAGGATCAAAGTAATCCCTATCCAGAGGCACGTTAGCAATATTCAGAGAAGGAAAAGCCATCAAAGGCTGCTAAACCTCAACCCTCTTTTTAATTTGGAAGCATAAATTGACCAAGGAGCTTCCACAAATCCCTCGAGCTACGGTGAAAGTAAGGGGGTGCAGGCTGGTACAGCGTACCGGTAAAAGGTAGCTGCCAGTACCAGCCCATACCACTAACTTCAAAGTGATGCCATGGCAGCGCTTTAAGCCAATGGGGGAGTGCAAAAGGAGCAGTGATGAGCTGGCCCCTTTTGCCCCCTGGCCGTCAACAGGGAAGTGGGGGAGAAGTAGCTGCCCCAAGGCCAAGATTTAAAAGGGCCCAGGGCTCCAGCCACTGGCGGCGGCCGGAGCCCCGAGCCCCTTAAATCGCTGCTGGAGCCCTGGGCAACGCAGGCCAGGGAGCACAGACCATTCCACCTAAGGCCCCGCCTCTTCTGGAGAGGCCACAGTGGGCCCCATACCGGTAAGAGCTGTATTTTACTTTCACCCCTGCCTCCAGCATATTACCCTATTTGTCTACACTTGGACATTGTGTGAGACCATATGTTAACAAACATGATGTTAAACACAATTTAGCATTAAAGGTAGACTAGGACTGCTATGTTTCAAATCTTGTCAGTTAATTATGGTTAATCCTTAATAACTACTCTTTATTAACAAAAACAAAAACAAACCCAGGCCCTGTCATTGTTGTTATAATGTATTAGCGCTCATCCTGGCTGAAACTCACAGTACTGACCAGGCACAGTTTGGAAAGGAACAGAGCCAACATATTGAGACAAACTGTGTGATAGATTTGCAGAATCAAGAGAGTAGAAATATGAACATTTCTTGCAATATGAAAAGTACTTAATATGGAGAGAACATTTGAATTCAGCTTTTCAGCATAAATAACTAGTATGTTGACTACTGTATATCCTTTTTGACTCTCACACTCTTTATTGCCTGCCCACTAATAACATGGTTTCCGGTAAAGAATTTAATTTTTGTAGTAAAAGACAACATCCAAATAAGCAATCAAGTCATCACTGGTCCAGAAGTTTAATAATTTACCTGAACAAAAGCAGATTTTAGTAATGATCAAGAACACTGCTATGCACGAATATATCTATTATTAAAACCTTAAGAACTCACCTCCATTAATTATTAGAGGCATTTATACAACTACTTGTAACCATTTTACCCTTCCACTAATGTTTTTATGCTTTTAAGAAGATTACATAGTTAAGGAGAAAATAAACATAGCCAAGGAGAAAACAATGCCTGATGCTGAGTTTAAGGTTTGCCTTTCAGGGGTGTGCACATTTCACAATCTGGTGGTAGCCTCAACACTGTAACAGATAAGAATGAGGGGGTGGAGGTCTGAAGTAAACAGAGTATTTCATCAGACTTATTGTCCTGATCTTTTACAAAGTCACAGCTATGAGCAGAATGACATTCCTTGCAAAAGGAGATTGAAGCTGTAGTACTTTTGAAGTATAAAATGTCAACAATTTGCTTCAAACACATAGAGGATAAAATCTGTAGTGTTCAAATGGAAATATGGGGATGGGGGGTTAAGTTAGTAAACTTAACAAACAAGTGTAGGATCCCAGATCATCAATCCTGTACAGAATATGGGACAGTCATAATATAAAGTACTACTGGTATATGCATCCAAACTGCCTAACTAGAATTAGCTGAAATATCCCTGCCCAGAATGCAATGAGTCTTATATAAAATCTATGATCTATTTATGTATTGATTGATGGATCGATTGACTGTTGGGGTGTGCAGTGTCATTTCTATTGCTCCAAAGTCCTAGTAAAGAACAGTGAGGGAGAGTTAAGAAGTGCATGGACTTTGTGATAGCCCTCTGCACAAATGCCACAAAAAGACGTGAGAGCTTTATCATGTTGTTCTGGAGATGTGACTTTTTTTGTTTGTTCTATTGAACCCAGAGATGCGTCAAAATCAGAAGTATTTAAAATATTTATTAGTATTAATCACTGTGGGTTAAATAAAAACAAAACTACTTTTTAGACAAAAATCTTATTAGATATTATACAATTGATGTGTAAACAGAAGATAAAGTATTAACAGATTGCAGCATCCCATACATGCAACGAGTGGGTCCAGCCCAGTCAAAGCCCTTACGTTAACAAAGTGATAGTACTTAGCACACAACTTTACATTGACATTTGGTCACTGGATTGGGTTTAAATAATTAAGGGTAGGATAGTAACATATATCATCAATATAATCAAGGTCTGATTATGAATCAGAGTGCTTTCATGTACAAGCTACCTAGTCATGATAATTACCATGTACACTGAAGAGCAACATAAAATCAGGAAATCATGATAGGTAGTTTTTGTTATTAAATAATGCAGACCTACATTACGATGCAGCACTTCAGACTGGCCTGTTGTACCACAAATAAAACTAATCAGCTAATTAATCTCATCTTTGAGGGTATGACTTTTGCACCCACTGGTGCCAGTTAATGGATCATAATTGGTTCTCCAGATTTCCTTGTCCTGTGTGGCAAACTTATATGCAGTAATATGCCATTTAATGCTTTAAAATGGCAAGTCAACAATGTACCTACATATATCTCCCTCTTATTGCTACCTGCTATCTTCAACCTTAAATTCATAAAGGTAAAATGATCACTAATGAAATACATAGTTACAGAATACAATATGCCATACATGTGAACAGATATAGCAGTGAGAAAAGTACTATGTGTTACTATGACAAAATATAAAAGTATATTTATATATCTACACATAAACACAGCATATATGGAAACTATTCCTTAATACAATTTTTCTAAGGTAACTATTGTATATATTCATTCATAAGCCAAATTTTTTTAGTAAAAAAAGGAAGCATCAGAGAAGGTGATCGGCTTATGAACAGGTATATAGAGAGAAAAAGGTGGGATACAGCCATGCCCCACAACAGGGGTGGCAAGGAGAGGCAGCACAGCCAGCAGAGCCAGAAGGGAAGAGGTAGGGCAGAATATCTTCTCTTCTGGCCACGCTGCTCCCCACAGCCTCCGAAGCAGCTGCAGCTCTGGGGCTGGCAGGCTGCAGAAGCCCAGCCCAGCTCACCTGAGCAGGCTGCGGTCATGCCATCTGGCCTGCCGGAGCAGCTCTTACCAGGCCAGAGACATCCTGCTCCAGGTAAGGTGGGGAGGGATGGGACGGGGAGAGTGTGGGGGTCCTGGGGTAGGGGTGGGGCAGGGTTACACAGGGAGAGGTCATGTGGGGAGGTCCCAGGTTAGGGGTAGGGTCATGTGGGAGGTGGTCACAGGAGCTACTCCCTTGATCCCAAGCTTCTCCTTCCCCCCCAAATTTCCCCAGGGTAAGCCGCTGGTGGGCCAGGGCATTGTGTTTACTTAGGTTTACCTCCGTGCCTGCGGATGCTTGAGGTAAACAAACTGTCTTGGCCCACCAGCGGCTTATCCTGATGAGCCGAGAGTCAAAATTTGCCAATTCCTGAATTATAGGTTGGCTTATGAATGGGTCATAAACATATGCCATTTTCACTTATCCATCTTGGGAGGGAGGATTCGGCTTATAAACGAACCGGATTATGATCGAGTATATACGATGTGATACAGCATGGCCAGAGGGCAGCAGGAGCGTATTAGAGGGGAGCCTTATTCCCTGTAGAGGGAAGAAAGTTTGCTATAGATTAATTATAGCACCTAAAGCCAGTTAAAGCACTTGAAGCCAATTAGAGCACCCGAAGCCAGTCACCTGATAAAACGCCCCTGTTTCAATCAGCCAGAAGAAGGAGTTGGAGCAGAGTGGTTTGGTGTTGGAGCAGAGAGCAGTTTGGAGGAGTTGAAACAGAGGAGAGTTTGGAGAAGTGCTGCAGCTGGCTAGAAGACCAAGTCCCTAGGTAAAGAGACACATAGCTTATGCAGAGAAAGGACAGGAAGCCCTACAAGCTGAAGAGCAAGAGAGGGAAGTAGGCCAGGGGAAGGAAGCGCTAATTCAAGTGGTTTGCCACTATACCTAGGGCCTCTGGGCTGGGACCCAGAGTAGAGGGCGGGCCCGGGTCCCTCCCTCCCCACTATTCTTCTCTAGGATACTAGTGGGGCAGTTAATACCCCAGTTCAGGGGCAAGAAATGGTGCCCTGAAACATCCCCCCGACCCCGAAGAGAAAGTGCGGGACCCATCATAGTAGTGCCAACAATTTGCTACAATGGTAATTCATGACATACTAGAAAACATGCCACCTGCATGTCACTGTCTTGAGCTATGGTGCATATAAAGACTCCATATAACATACTCAAATTGCAGCTTATGCTTTAGCCCAACTACTGGCTGTCCTGCTGAAGTCAATCTCTTGACAAGTCCAGTCTAGCTGGCTCACACAGAAATGCACCATTATTATTAGAGCAGATTAGTTATAGCTTCAGATTTTATGTATAATAGCTTTTGTTTGTTTTTAAACCAGCTGGTTTTTAAAACTACAATTGGTAAGAATTATAGTTGCTGTTGAGACTTATGGCTCTGACTTAATTTTTGGTATTCTGTAATTTTTCTAAGTATTTAAAAAGAATGGCAACCTTTCACAAACAAAAAAAGCTAACATCATGATTTATCAACATATACACTCCTAAACCAAGCCATAACCTCATTCCAAAATACAGAACAAATCAACATTTCAAGACTGAAAAAACACTGGCTGTGAGGAATAACAATTGGAGGCTATTCTTGCATCCAAAGAAAACCAGAATAAAAACAGAATCAGGACTTCAGGATTTGGCCCCTGAAATGTAAAAATATCTAATGTAAACCTACTCTGGAAATACTAGAATTGTGCAAGTCTGTTTCAACCAGAAAGTTGTCTCTACAATTTCTAATTTCAAACTATTTAACATAAGGAGACTCAGATCTGTTTCAGATCCACAGATAACTGCAATGCTAGCTGTGAAAACTGGTTATGCACTTTAATACAAAATCTATATCACACAGATTGGCATCATTTGCCAGTTCTTATTTAAATCTGAGACTACAAGGCAACTGCAGAATTGCCAGAAGAAGCTTAAAGCCATCTCGAGCAGATTTTAATGGGTTTGAGATGTCATGTGAAAATGAAGTTGGCTACATCTAGGTTTATGAAAACAAGCTAAAAATCAGTTTTATGCATGACTAATATAGGACAAAACCAATAAATATTTTATTAAAAAATGAACACTTGTAAATAGCCTTGCCGTCTTTCCCTAATACGTTGCTAGCTGTAGACACTGCCTTTTTATGCTTAGTAAGTGGAGCTGCCTGTAGCAAGATGAACATTAGTCTCCTAAGTAATATTAATGTGTGTTGTTGATCAGTTCAGTATTTTTTTAGCCCCCTAAATAAGTTAGCACTACGATGACTAAATGCCTGATCCAAATCCCACTGAAGTCAATGGAAAGTTTCCCATTAACTTCAATCAGGCTTGGATCAAGCCCTAAATAATCAATACTATCCTACCACATCACCTTACCTTAGTAGCAGAGCCAAGCTTTAAGCAATGGTGGAGCTAGGGAGTCAGTGGTGGTGCCACTTTCAATTATTCCCGTTGGCTTTAAAAGGCAGACTACCTCTGCCACTGCATTGACTCACAACAAAACAATAAGAATCTGTTTTTCTTTATAAGTATGCAGTTCCATACATACGTTTATCACACTCCTGTTGGTAAATGATATATATTCTCTCTCCTTAGTTGGAAATAATTTTTCTCTTATGTTTACTTTTCAAATAACTCCTTCACTGTTGTATAACAGGTGCTAAAAGGTCAAATGTTTCTAACAAGCAAAAATGTATCATGTTATAGGATGAATTTGGTTTTGGATTTCATAATTTAAATTTCTTACTCTGCCTTAGCTCATCAATTAAATTTAGTGGAAAAGAGAAAACAATAATTTACCTACTTTATCCATCACAGAACCAAAACATTACAAATGGAACAGACCAACAGTTTTAGGTGACCTAGTCCATAACTCCAAATACTGGATTTTTCTCTGCACTGTGTCTTCTCGTACCTTGTTCAATCTACTTTTAAAAGTCTCAAGCAATTGGTGTTCCAAACCACCTGGGGAGACAATTCCACAATTGAACACACCGCCCCTTAAGAAAAATCTACATAATGACCTCATACTATACCGTACTCCCTTATACCACTTTAGCAGCAGGTGGCAAGAGTCATCGTTTGATGGAACCTGGAGGAGACAAGAATGGATTTTTGCTGACTCACTGTGGCAGGTGTGACTCCACCTTGGAAATGAAGGAGGTGGGATGCCTCTTTGGACAGAGGGCATGGTGGCCTAGGGCAGTGAAGTATCTGCAGGAAATCCTAGCAACAGACAGGCTTAGGTTGGTGTTTGCATTGTGTTGCAATTTGTTATTAATAAGACCTACCCCCTCAGAAGTGAATGCATTTTGACTAAATGTAGTGGGTGGGGTGTAGATTCTTTCTGGACCAGAACGAGAGCTCCATCTGTTTACAACCACCCTAACCAATTCTTCCTCCATGGCAATTCCATCCTTCAGGTACGCGCAGATAGCGGAAGGTATGTCTCTCAGCTGACATTTTGCCAGGCTATCCGTCACATGTTGGGCCAAATTCTGTCCTGATTCACAACCTGTAAAAAACTGGGCTCTCTCTCATGTTGGATCCTTTTCTTTAGTTCCCGACTTCAATCCATTTCTTGATGATGGTTGATCAAATCATCTAACAAAACTACAGCTCTAGAAAAGTCACAAAAAAGAAGGCTGGCTAAATGCAAAGGCAGGGAAGTATGCAGCCCAAAGTCCAGGTTTTAAATTGTACACACTATATTCCTCTAAAGATTAATTTAAAACACACTGAGTTCCACTCTCATGTAAGAGGAGAGATTTTACAGCAAATCTAAAGTTTCTGTGTAAAAAGCTATTTTATTTTTTTAAAAAATAAGTCATTGGTTTAAACAGAGAATTGGAGTAATTTGACTCAGGAATTTTGGCAAGATTCTAGGGAGTATTTTCCATATAGGTTTTGCAAAATCCTTTCTGCTTATGATCCTTGCATTTTTATTGGCACATGGTATTGAAATTATTGCTTTCAAAGCAAGGTGCCATGCCACTGAGGTTGTGAAGCCCTTTGCCCACTGAATAAGCAAATGGCATTTTATTTTATTCTTTTCAAGTAAATCAAAACAGGCCATGTTGGGTCAACAGCACCGTCTAGTCGTTTGTGTAGTTTGCTTTCCAAGTTTGATTGCTCCATTGTTGCCATTTTTGTGAGAGTCCAAGGGTGGAATTTGTCGACCTGAAATATATGAAGAAAATACTGAATTCAATATTCTGCTGTAGCAAAACACACAGAGATATTAATAAAGAATTTCGTAGTTTGCACTACAACTATGTAAGTCAGATGTGAAAGTGAAGCAACTGTTTTGCATGTAGTTTGTACCTTGTTTCTGTAGTTTATATCTTGATATGTAAAAAGAGGTTTTGTCCCATTTTTAAAAATATATACTGATTATCAACTGGAGACATTTAGAACATAAGAACATGCATATTGGTCAGTCCGAAGGTCCATCTAGCCCAGTATCCTGTCTTCCGACAATGGCCAATATAGGTTGCCCCAGAGGGAATGAACAGAACAGGTAATCATCAAGTGATATATCCTGTCGCCCATTCCCAGCTCTTGCTAGGGACACTATCCCTGCCCATCCTGGCTAATAGCCATTGATGGACCTATCCTCCATGAATGTATCTAGTTCTTTTTTTAATCCTGTTATAATCTTGGCCTTCACAACATCTCCTGGCAAGGAGTTCCAGGGTTCTATAAAAAAAATACTTCCTTTTGTTTGTTTTAAACCTGCTGCCTATTAATTTCATTTGGTGGCCCCTAGTTCTTGCGTTATGAAAAGGAGTAAATAACCCTTCCTTATTTACTTTCTCCACACCAGTTATGATTTTATAGACCTCCATCATATCCCCCCCTGAGTTGTCTCTTTTCCAAGCCGAAAAATCCCAGTCTTTTAAATCTCTCCTCATATGGCAGCCATTCCATACCCCTAATCGTTTTTGTTGCCCTTTTCTGAACCTTTTCCAAGTCCAATGTAACTTTTTTGAGATGAGGCAACCACATTTGCATGCAGTATTCAAGATGTGGGTGTACCATGGATTTATATACTTACTTCAGTGAGAAAAGATATTTCATTAATAACTTGTAAGACTATTAAAAGACACGGGTTCTGTTATCTCTCCCACTTGAACACAAATGGTCTTTTCAATGCATACATTTATTGTACTCCAGAGCTCTTCAAAGCACAAAGCATTGTAAACAAGAAAATATGAACCATAAATGGAAAGGCGAAACAAAAGCATTAATAGAATCCCTCCTCTGTTTCTTGGTCCCCTCAGCTCCCCAGCAGATGGTTTTGCTTGTCTAGTAACCCCAGGCTCATGATTCTCACTTAAACTTATTTGAATTTAACAACAACAACAAAAGTTTCAGCCCAAACTGGGGTTCTAATGTAAAGGCAAGGGCCTGCTGCTTTAGGTCTCTCCCTGTATGCCTCTTCAATTCTGCTGTGACTTGGGTTTCATCAGCCAGCTACATACGGGTGACACAGAATATGCTCATTAAATATGTTGTAACTAACAAGCCTGATCATTCAGTGCAGGCATATCAGAAGTGATTTGTGTGAAAACTAGGGTTTAGAATTAGAGAAAGTAAGAACCTGCTGGCTTTCATGGTAGCAGGTAAGAATGTTACCTGAATGAGTTTGGACAGTGTATGGTGGCACTGAGGATAGTATTCTAGGTGTTATAAAAAGAAGAGCTTAATATTTGAGAAAGGCTTCCCAAGAGGGTGATGATGACATTTTGGAAACATGGAGAAAAACTACTTCACTAAGTTCATGATGTTTCTAAAGTATTTGAACTTGGTTCCAGTTGATCCTGGAGTCCTGCCAGTTTTTCTGGGAGCCTAATACAGTTAAGAATGTTGGAATGTGTAAACTTAATTTTCATAATATTCCATTAAGCAAATGTTTTTTCAAGGTTTGGATATTTGAACAAAAAGTTTGAAGAGGAGAGTATAGAGGTGCAAGTTCATTTAGAGACTATTTCAGAAATCCACTGTAAATATTTTATTATGTAAGTTCTATCTGTTTTTCAGCCTGAGCTTCACAGTACTAGTGAGTTTAAAACTGTGAGTATTCTGAACTATCACACCCAATAGGAAACCATTGGAGGAGAATGTTGCAGGCTTCACCAAAGTCGGCAATTATTTTGTCCAGTTCAGAGGAGGACACAATGCTCCAAACTGTGAATTGCCTTTATTTTATTATTGATTCTTCATACCAATATAAAATACAATAACCATTGGAAATAATTCAAAAAAGAAATTCTCTACACATGCTCCGATTGATACTGTCATAAATTAAAGTGCAATAAATAGAGTAACTTTATGGAGAATGTATGTTAGAATGTATGTTGTTGTTGTTGTTGATCTGTTAATTCAATAGAAAGCAACAAAGTTTCAAACTCCTTTTCAGTCTTGTGGTTTTGATATTTTTTTGTATGCAAGTTTTCCTATCATCATTATTGCCAAGATTTTGTTAAATCAAGATGATACTGTTGAACTAAATATTTTTAATCTCATCAAGAAACTTGTCTGCTCCAGGGGCTCCTAGGATCTGACCGAGTTATCACGAGTAACGACACTGAAGTCAATTGAGTTACGCTAGTGTAAAATTCAATGTAATGAGACAGAATCAATCTCACAATGTGAGCAATAAACCGAGGTCAGTCTCTTCTAGTACTCAGGGAATGGAGCAACAGTGTTAATCTGAGAAAATACCAATACAATGTAGACAAGCTGGAGAATATGATTAGAATCTGAAATCTGTTTGGCTAACTTTAGAGAGAAAATAAGATACTTGGGCTCATAGCATTGTCTATTTCAGGACTTTTTAATTGGTAATCTCATAGCAGAGGCAGTAACACATAAAGAATGTTTTAGAGAGCTGGCAAAAGATCCAGAAGATTACTAAGGGAAAAATGAGCCTTAGCTTCAGATCCAAGTCAGTAGTGGCCACAAGTTTTAACTATATGAAAGATATTTGGTGGTCTCTGTTCATTTTTTAATATACAAAATGTCCATATCACAAAACCCCAGTTGGATCTAGTTGGCATACTAAGCAGGATCAGCAGAGAAATCAAGAACTGAATTGGTTTACAGAATAAATTACTCTCTTGTCTGTTTAGGTGGCCTCTCCAGAACAGGGGTGGAGCACATTACATGTGTTGAGAAGCCTAAATTGATGCCATCTATGTTATAGACATTCGGTAGATAATGTTAAGAGAGCTATGTTCTGAGGTATGTTTACTATCAGTCTAGTAACACTAGTCTCACGGACAAATACATTCACTGAAAGTTTTAAAAAATGACTACCATCAAACCAGGACTGCCTGATTGGTTCTACTCTTGCAAAATAAGCCCAGTAACTAGCTCCAGGTATAAGCCCCCGGGTATTTGTAATAAGATTATAGATTGTAACATGGGACTGTGCAAGACTTTGTCTGTAAAAGGCTGAAAGGTCCTTACAGGTCAGTTTAAGGAAAAAAGGTTTACATCCTTGCAAAGACACAAGTACAATAGCTTTAACATCAGACAACCCATGTGTTAAACATAGGCCCTAAAATTATGGATTTTCATCACAGCCTTGGATATAAGCTGTTACTAAATATTTTTTGGTTCACACCTGTTCTGGTTCTTCCATTGTGGTCTATTGTATTTCCTGTTCTTACCATATTTTTGGAAATTCATAAAGTTTGGGTTTTTATTAAGCTACTGAGCATTTCTCTCGCTCCTGATCTGTGTGGAACTACTCTAGTTTTGTGTCTTTATACATAGCTGGTTTAGTTGATATAAATGTGTGCATGTTTTTTGGTGGGAGTTTTTATAGCTCACCTCTCTTGTACCTCCTTTACAGAAACACTATGGTTTGAACGGTTTGTTCTGTTTAATAATATTTTTCAGTGAGTGATTTCCCCAGCACATGGTGCAGGAAAACAGGTCATGCACTGAAAATGTGCAGAACAGACAGAATTCTCCCAGCTAGGCTGCAGAATAGATATGACGATGCTGTTGCAGGTTACGGCTACATGACTGCTGTGCAGGGCTCAAGTGGGGCCAGAATGCTTTGGAAGGCTGTTCCAGCACTTTTTAATGGCATTGCAATACTTCTGATTTCACTTTCAATCCTTTCTGACACTTCTCCTTTTAGGACTGGAGCAATCCTACTGTGGCCCACCTCAATAGGGAAGTTTAAAAGTTGAACCTGTGCGGTAGCAGGTACAATAACTTAAGTCATCTCCTTAAATAGCAAGTCTGCACTAGAGCCAGGTACAAAGCATAGCTCCAGGGGAGGGAGTAAAGACTCCATACATACGTTCATTGTGTTCCCCTATTTAGCTGAAGCACACAAGTTCAATAAGGACAACCATAGGAGGAAGGAGTGGGCAAAGAGAGGGGTCATAAAACGTGTGTTATGGCCAGGTCCTGGGCAGCCAGATCTAGTAGTCAGAGCCAGAGTCCACAGTCATGAGACAGGAGTTGATAAGGCAAGGATACCTAGAGGTCAGAGGCAGGAGATAAACTGGAGATCAGAACCACAGGTCGGGAATAAGAGTCAGACTAGTACTAGGATGCCAGACAGTCAGAGGCAGGAGCTACATTGGACACCAGAAAGCACAAATCAGATGCTAGGAAATCAAAGCACAGGAAGGGAGCCTAATTGTTCAAACAGCTTCCTGTTCCTGCTGGTGGCTTAAGTAGGGCCAGTAGGCCAATCAGCCATTCTGGGCCACCACTAATTGGATGTCAGGGGCAGAACCTCATACTGGGGGTAGACTTCATGGGTCCCAGGTAAGCCCTTCTCAGCAGGCTGCCAGGTGGAGGGTTGGAGTGTAGTTGTTCCCATAAACACTGCAGGCTGGGTTTGAGACCTGTAGGCTATGACAATGTGTTTTATCCAACTACTTTAACATGTTATTTATAGCAATTTACCATCTTTTGCTGTCTTCTCATATATCTGCGCTATCGATTCCACATCCAAATACTACAAACCTACAAACTTTCTCCTTTCTCTCTTCCGAGTTCTGGTAAGGTCACAAATACTCAAAAGATTATCCAGGATATTTAATGCATATGCTTGGATAACTAGTGCATGTTAATTTCAGGTTAACTGATTTTCCACGTCAAATATAGCCATTATTAGAGGGTTGTCATTGCTATCTGTTGTAGCATTACCTATCAAAGGGATAAACTAATTATTCATGACTAAATTATGCAACATGGGTGTGTTTTTGTATTAGTACATTTATACCTATTGATAACAGGTTATATTGGACATAGACAATCAAGCAAACTAAACTGGGCAAGGAACTGGTTCTCCAAACCAGATGAATTACAAGACCTGTAACCTTCTGAAAGGTATAATAGGCAAAAATCATTGTACTTGGAATTTCAGTTCTCATCAGTTAACATCCTGTTCAAGTGAAATGATTGGTCAATAGCTTCTCAGACAATGTGTAGTGGACGGTGTGATTTGCGAGGAGCAAAGAAACATTTCACACAACTATTTATCTTATATTTCAGAGGTGGGCAAACTACGGCCGGTGGACCACATCTGGCCCATGGGACCATCCTGTCCATCCCTTGAGCTCCCAGCAAGGGAGGCTAGTCCCTGATCCCTTCCATGGTGTCCTCCCTCTCCCACAGCCTCAGCTCACCATGCTTCCAGTGCTGTGGGTGGCGGGGCTGCCAGCTCCTGCCGGGCAGTGCAAAGGCATGGCTGGCTCCAGCCGCACGGTACGGCTGCCAGTCCTGGTGCTCTGAGCAGCATGGTAAAGGGGCGGAGGGGGGAGTTGGATAAGGGGCACAGGGTGCTGGGGGGCAGTCAGGGGACAGGGAGCAGGGGGGGTTGAATAGGGTGGGGGGTCCCTGGAAGGGGCAATCAGGAGAGAAGGAGCAGGTGAGGGGAATTGCATGGGTGAGGGGTTTTGTGGGGGGCAGTCAGGGGGTGATTTCTTCCCCTTTAAGAATCCTGGGGAGAAAACTTTAATAATTAATAATGACTATTTCTACTTATCCTAGTCATCCAGGAATATATCACCACATAAGAAACCCCAACAATATCACAATTAGGTCAACAGTTACCTGCGCTACAGCAGTTTATGCATGGAGGTATGATACAGGTTAGGATTTATATACAGTGAAAGAGCTATGTGGGAGATGCTTATGTAGCACCTACCCGAGCTATGTCCTATTCTAGTCTAGTCAAAGTTATTGTTAGTTGTGACGCATAACCAGAAAGGGTTAAACATCCTGCAAATTAAATTACTCCTTCAAGACATGTGGAGAGATATGTGTATTTACATATATGTGGGCATTGGTCAACAATGTAATCAGCAGTCCCTGTCTATGCTGTATTCTGATATTTCAAAGATCAAAAGAACATCCTAGCATTTAAATGAAGTGTAAGCATGGGATATCTCTGTATTCATCTCTCCTTGAAATGTATAGCAAATCATCAGTGAATGGTGAAGGAACAGGCACTTATCTTATGTTAATTTGTATAGCTAAATACTGGTGATAGACAGCCTGATGAATAAATTGCCTTATGTTAATCTTCGTGAATAATTAACAATGAAACTTAGGAAATAAGGGCCTATTGTTCCCTCAGGGACTCCAACTTGTCAAAGACAACCTGAAATTGTATAAAAGATCCTTGGATCCTGATCCTTTTAATCTCAGATCTGTTTAAGCTTCATCAGGGGAAGTTTGAGTCGCAAGAGGAGATCCCACTTAAGGTGGTACACCCTGGATATGATACTGGACATTGAACTATAACCTATAAACTACAATTCTAAAGGAACTCTTTGCAACTACAAAACTCACCATCTCTGCTATGTATCTAAACCTCAAGAATTGAATTCGTCTGTATGTATATTGATCTTTTAGTCATATACTCTCCCTTTTCTTTTTTAATAAATGTTAGTTTAGTTAATAAGAATTGGTTGTAGTGTGCATTTGGGTGAGATTTGGAATATTCATTAACCTGGGAGGTAATGTGTCTGATTCTTTGGGACTGGAAGAACCTTTTCTTTTACAAGATGAAGTACATTTTTCTAAAATCTTTATCATATTTGATTTGGGTGCCTGGCTCGAGGTCTGAGGCCGGGTTACTTAAAGGGAACTGTGGTGCTTGTTTCTGGACATCCAGTGAGGTAATAAAGAAGCTGTTTTATGCTGGCTTGGTAAATTTAAGTATTGAAAATATCTACCAGCTTTGGGGATTATATGCTCCATTCTTTGCAGTTCACCCTAACTGTATGACTTTAGCTGGCCTCCATTGGGACCCGGTCATATTAGTTCTCTATTTTCAGAAGCAGTGGACACACTATTGCCTCAGATTTTTCTTCTTTGTGGAGAAAGACATTTTTGCATGCAATATGGACGATCATTTTCAAAAGAACTCCAAACAACATTCACAAGAAACTTGTAAATGTACTTACTGATGCCTTGAAAGAGTTCCTCAACGTTAATAGCATTCTTTGCACTGGTTTCAACAACAATTGCACCTATAGATTCTGCATATTCTTTGGCATCCTTCATAGGTACCTCCCTAAAAAAAGTTTTTGAAAGCAAACAAGTTAGTGTGTATTCATAAAAAAACAAATATTCTGAAAGACATCTCAAGTCACAGTGTTCCTAGTTTCAATTGCACAAGTTTGGATCTTCTCATGGTGCTGACATTCCTTGCTTCTCATATGACAAATATTTATGAGTCCTGCTTCTGCTGAAGTCCATGTGAATTCTGCCATGTAATTTAGTATGAGCAGACCCAAGATGTAAAAGCACATACAATCTTTTGCAAAATATTTCACAACAAAGGGCTTGATTCCCTGGTATGTGGTGATGTAGTCTCAAAATCGTAATCCTTTGTTTTCTTCCACATTTTTGTATGAATTTTTTAACGTGACAGCACAACATTATTAATAGTTGTAATGTTTACCACCTCTCTAGGCCTGGCTACTGTCGGGGTTCCTCCCTCAGGACTGCTCAGCCACACCCTAATTCTTCTGTCTCTCAAAGAGCTATCCCTACTTTTCTTATAGTCAGGTGGGATTATGAGCCAGCTGCCTATGTCACAGAATAATCAACTTAACCTTTTCCCACCGAAACACTGCTAACAAGGTGGAGGTGTTTCAGGTAAATAGTGTCAGCCTATTACAACCATATATTTTGCAGAAATTTAAAACTTTCTTCTCCCAAAGCATAAAAAAATCATAAACACAGCCTAGATAGAAATGATTTAACATGTTTTGATTCTATACAAAATAAAGAATGTTTTTCATGATGGCCGTGGTTTCTATCCAGCTGTTCACGTTCAAATATCAAGATATCAAATCTGGGTTGTTGATAAGGATTTTGGACCCCAGTGCCAAGACCAAGTTTTGAAGACTAATAGACTTTAAGGTCAGAAGGGATCATCGTGATCATGTAGTCTGACCTCCAGCACATGGCATGCCACCGAACCTCACCCACCAATAGGAAAGAAATGATCTTTAACTGCTAACAACCTTTTTTCCCCCCACTTGACAAAGATGCATGAGAAGAGATGCATAAAAAATTAGAGAAAGAGCATCCAATTCTGAAGATTAAGCCCACAAACAGGATTGTCCAAAATGAATACACAAACAGGATGGTTTTTGGCTACTGTAAATGAAGTTGGATTGAAAGGATCACATGTTCAGCTGTTTGTAAGCGGCAGCAGATTGTGGCTGATTTTAATAGAAACATGCAAGCCACTTGTTTCCATATTGGAAATAAGAATCTTAAGGCCAGATTCTCCAGTCCACAAAGGTTAGTTTGTGCCACATAAATGGTGCAAAAAGGCCTTTAAGCAGCTGGTGACAGCCAGTGGAGAATTCCCTTTGTGTAGGAAAGCTGGTGGATGCAGCTCTGCCTTCTCCTATGCCAGCTCCCCCAGCCAGAGTGTAAGGGGAGACGGAATGAAGGAGAGGATGCGCCATTACGCTTGATCCTACACTGACAGAAGGTTTGTCAGTTGCTTCTTTCTACAATGATAATTTGGGTTTCAGTACAATGACGACTTTACTTTGTCCAAAATATGAGAGCTTGTTCCTCAAGCAATTTATTCTAAGCCAAGAGGTGAGAAAACATAAACTAACGGTATTAATAGTGGGAGAAAGAGCCAAGAGACAAGCAGAGACTTTGGGTATGTCTACACCACAAACTTATGTCGATTTTGTTAAGGTCGATTTTGTAAAGCAGACTGTATAAAATCGATTTTGTGCATCCACACTAAACACAGTAAGTCGGCATTGTTCGTCCACACTACAGTGGGAAGCGTCGACATAGCGAGTGGTGCACTGTAGGTACCTATCCCACAGTTCCCAGAGTCCCAGCAGGCACCATTTCGAGTGGTGCACTGTGGGTAGCTATCCCACAGTTCCCGGAGTCCCAGCAGACACCATTTCGAGCTTTCTCCGTTCCCAAACCCACCCACCCCGCAGTGCCCCTCCCGTTGTGAAAGCAACTGCAAACAGTCATTTCGCTCGCTTTTGCTGCCTGAGCTGACGCCACAGCAGTGGAAGCATGGAGCCTGCTCAGGTAACCGCTGCAGTAATGGCCGTTGTGAATACCTCGCGCATTGTTGTGGACTTTATGCTGCATCGTATGCACAAGAATGCGATCAAGAGACGACTGCGCTATCAGGAGAGTGAAGACAGTGATGAGGACATGGACATGGACACTGACTTTTTTGAAAGTAAGGGGTCCGACAACCTGGCAATTTTGGTGGCAATGGGGAAGGCTCATGCTCCGGAACGCCGAATCTGGGCCAGGGAAACAAGCACTGACTGCGGATCTGGGATCTGGGATGACTCGCAGTGGCTCAGAAACTTTCGCATGAGAAAGGGGACGTTCATGGAACTTTGTGACTTGCTTTCCCCTGCCCTCCAGTGCGAGAATACCAAAATGAGAGCAGCCCTCACAGTTCAGAAGCGAGTGGCGATAGCCCTGTGGAAGCTTGCAACACCAGACAGCTACCGGTCAGTCACGAATCAATTTGGAGTGGGTAAATCTACAGTGGGGGCTGCTGTGATGCAAGTATCCAGGGCAATCATTGATCTGCTGCTATCCAGGGTTGTGTGTCTGGGAAACGTGCAGGCTATAGTAGATGGCTTTGCCGTGCAGGGATACCCTAACTGTGCGGCGGCTATAGATGACACTCATATCCCTATCTTGGCACCAAACAACGAGGGCGCAGAGTACAGAAACCGCAAGGGGTACTGTTCAATGGTCATGCAAGCACTGGTTGACCACAAGGGACGTTTCACCGACATGTGCGTGGGATGGCCGGGAAAGGTTCATGACACTCGTGTGTTCAGGAACTCTAGGCTGTATAGACAGCTGACGCAAGGGACTTTCTTCCCAGACCAGAAAATCACTGTGGGGGGTGTTGAAATGCCGATCGTTATCCTTCGGGACCCAGCCTACCCCTTAATGCCCTGTCTTATGAAGCCATACACGGGATCCCTGGACAGGAGTCAGGGGCTGTTCAACTATAGGCTGAGCAAGTGCAGAATGGTTGTGGAGTGCACATTTGGCCGTCTGAAGGCCAGGTGGAGAATCCTATTTACTTGCTCAGACCTCAGCGAAAGAAATGTGCCCATTGTTATCGCTGCTTGCTGTGTGCTCCACAATCTCTGTGAGAGCAAGGGGGAGACGTTTATGGCAGGGTGGGAGGCAGAGGCAAATGTCCTCTCCGCTACTTACGAGCAGCCAGACACCAGGGCAAGTACAAGAGCCCATCAGGAAGCACTGCGCCTCAGAGAAGCCTTGAAAAACAGTTTTGTGACTGGCCAAAATGCTGCTGAAAACCCGCTCCCTTGCTCTGCTCTGCGATAAGCCTCCCACCCTCCAAGCCCTATAGAGCTGTTGAAAACCCGCTCCCCTGCTCTGCGATAAGCCTCCCATCCCCCAGCCCTATAGACCTGTTGAAAACCCGCTCCCTTGCTCTGCTCTGCGATAAGCCTCCCACCATCCTTATTCCCTTCCCCCCCATTTGCGGAGTAAATAAATTCTCTTTTTTAAAAAGTATGCATTCTTTAATGATTCTTCACAAACAAAGGGGAAGACTGGCAAGATAGCCCAGAAGGGGTGGGTGAGGAGGAAAACCAGTCGGTGTGGTGGATGCGGGGGGGGGGGGGGGGACACAGGACATTTTTAAAACTTTTGTGAGAAATTGAGCCGCATGCTGCTTGTGTTGTATTGTGGGGTAGAGTGGGTCGGTTCCCGGAGCCTCCCCCCCGGCGTTCTCACCCCGCGTCTGGGTGGGCAGGCAATGGAACTTGGGGAGGAGGGGAGGTGGTTACACAGGCGCTGCAGGGGCAATCTTTGGTCCTGATGAAGCTCCACCAGACACCAGAGCATGTCACTCTGATCCTCCATTATCCACAGCATTGCTTCCATCCTCCTTTCTTCCCGCTCCTGCCATCTCTCCTCCCGCTCCTGCCGTCTCTCCTCCCGTGCTGCTACTGCTGCCCTGGATGTGCTCTGGGACTCTAAAAAATCTTCTCTCCATGCTTTGTTTCGAGCTGCCTCACTGTGGGAGAAATTCATGAGCTCGCCAAACAAATCTTCTCTTGTGCGCTTCCTTCTCCTTCTCATCTGCGCTAGCCTCTCCGAAGGGGATGTTAGTGGGGGTGAGGGGGGACCATGCTGGCTGTAGGAGGAAAAAAGGAAAAAGGTTATAAGATAGATACATTTTCCAGGAAAAAGGTTATAAGATACATAGACACATTCCCCAGAACAATGGGAACAGTCTTTCACAATGAAACAAAATATTCACAGAGTGCATATGCTTTCTATACAAGGTCGCATTTTGCACCTTAAATTGACTGCCTGTAGCTTTCCTGTACAGAAATCACATCAGACACCCTCTCCCTGGGCCAGGCAACAGAAACCACCACGCAGGCAGCCATGGTAAGCCACATTCTTTCGGTTTGATCCACATTCTTTACAATGCTATCCTTTCCCACAGTAAACCACGCCCCCCTTCCACCGCGTGGCTCCCTGCTGCTGCAACAGAAGCAGCTCAGCCCCACAAACACACACATGCCTCCAACACAAGCAGCCCATAGCGTTTTCTCTTCCTCAGAACCACATCACCCTGCTGGTCTCATGGAGGTTCCCTGCTCCCGCATGCACCACAACCCACACTAAACTGCCCCCTCACACTGCGTGGCTCCCTGCTGCTGCAACAGAAGCAGTCCCCCCACACCCAAGCTGCTGCTCTCATGGAGGTTTCTCTCCCCCGCCACGAAAACACACACATGCCGCTTGGGATACTATGGGGAGGATTCCAGCCAGATATATGAGCACCCCAGCGGGAACGTCTGAAATTGACTGTCCCCTATTTCAAACAGGCTACCATGAACGATATCACTCTGCTGAGGATTACACAGAGAGATAAAGAACGGATGTTGCTGGAATCGAAGCAACAACCAGGAGCATATGCTGCAATGCTGTGTTATGCGATGGTCCCAGAGCACCTGATCCCAGGGTGGCGTGGTAAAGTCTGCTACTATGGAGGACAAAATAAGGCTGCTCTCCCCAGAAACCTCCTGGAAAAGGTTCAATGCTGTCTCCAGGACACTTTCATTGAAATCTCCCTGGAGGATTACCTCTCCATTCCTGAATATATTGACAGACTTTTCCAATAGCTGTTCTAGCCATGCATGCATTCCAAGTTAATCATTAATAAACGCTTCCTTTTAAATCATGCCTTATCTTATCCCTAAAGGGACACTCACCAGAAGTACCTTCGCTGACTTCCCCATCTGGGCTACCGCCTTGGCAGGGTTCTGAGGGTACTGGCTCCAGGGTGATAAACAGTTCCTGGCTGTCTGGGAACAGAGTCTCTCCGCTTGCCTGCTGCTGTGTGGTATCATCTTCCTGATCAGCTTCATTGTCATCTGAATCGTCATTCCTCACCGTTATCCCATCAGAGGAGTCCACAAACACCGGTGCAATGGTGGTGGGGGCCCCCTCCCCAGTAATTGATTCAGTTCGTTGTAAAATTTGCATGTCCGCAGAGGTGCCCCAGAGCATCCATTTGCCTCTTTTGCTTTCTGGAACGCTTGCCTCAGCTCCTTAATTTTCACACGGCACTGCTGTGCCTCCCTGCTGTGGCCCCTATCCAGCATGGCCTTGGAGACTCTGGCAAATGTGTTGGCATTCCGTTTGCTGTAACGGAGTTCTGCCATCACGGATTCCTCTCCCCAGATAACAATGAGATCCTGAACCTCCTTTGTGGACCATGCTGGAGTTCTTTTGCGCTGGTTGGTCTCCTGTGCTGATGAGCTCTGCATGGTGGCTTGTGCTGAGGAGCTCTGCATGGTGAGTGTCCTGTGCAGGTGAGCTCACCAGGCTGGCCAAACAGGAAATGAAATTCAAATGTTCCCGGGGCTTTTCCAGTCTACCTGACCAGAGCAGCGAGTTGAGACTGCTGTCCAGAGCGGTCACAATAGAGCACTGTGGGACAGCTCCCGGAGGCCAGTAAAGTCTGCATGCTTCCACACTAAGCCACAGTCGACCCAGAGACGTCGATTTAAGCGTTACTCCCTTGGTTTTGGTGGAGTACAGAAATCGATTTTGAGGGCCCTTTAAATCGACTTAAATGGCTACTGTATGTGGACGGGTGCAGGGTTATGTCAATTTAATGGCACTAAAGTCGACATTACCTCGTAGTGTAGACCAGGGCTTAGAAGGGAGTTGAGAAGGTTTGGACTTAGAAGCCCTGGAGAGAGAATACCTGTTTTGAAAGATATTGACTAAACTGTTTGAAGATTAAAAAAAAAACAAAAACAAAAACCCTCAGCATATACAGTTTAAAGCTTCTAAAAATATTTATTTAAATAGAAAATGTTTTGTATGGGCAGCATAAAGTGTATGAATGTAAAGCGTGGGATTTCCTTACGCAGCATTTGGAGTACCAGAGAACCAAAATTTCAGAAGGCATCTCAGTTTTAGGGAGGAAATCCCAGTATCAGAGGAAGGTTATGGCCTTTGGTCTCTATATTGCCCCAAGAATTTAACAGTGGTTTTGTCACTGTTGGGCAAAGTAACTCATCTATTTAAATAACATTTGAATCTGAACTCTTTCAACAGAGATTCTGTGATTGTGTCCAGGTTCTTATCCATCAATCAGAGGGTAGAAATTCCAATATAAAGTATTTTAAAAAACAAACGCCCTCTAAATTCTGAAGCCAACAACAAAATTGTTCAGATTTTAATTAAAATCTCCATTCTCGAAGACGATATTCCCTGGGAGCTAGAGACAGGGAATTTATTTCAACAAAGTGCCAAGAACTGTTGATGGCCACATAATAATAATACAAAGAATAACCACGAGTCTTTTGGAGGTCTTGATTCTAGGTTGCCGGCTAACATAGGTATATTAGAGATCTGTAAAAAAGAAACAAAACAAAAAAACCACCACCGTAGGAGGGTAACATGGTCATTGTTAGAAGTACCAGAGGAAACTATATTAGCCCTTTGCTAGTGTAAGTCAAATCCATTTCTCTATTTTTCACCAGTCATTTCTCCCTTTATTAGATCTTGTGGTAATGGAGACAGATGATGAATCAAGATGAGTGGAACTTGGTTCAGCCTGTCCTCTTTTGCATCCAGTTACATTTGCCATAACAATGGCTGTTACTCTAGAGTTTAGCAGAACATTTCCGGCAAAGTAACTGGTAAAAATTCCATAAAGATAAATAGAGCTGGCAAAAGTCATGTAGAAATAGCAGGTTGCTCATGTGTGCCCTCATTAGTTACATTATATTCTTTAAATCCCCTTGCACACAAGTATTTGTATTTTCTATTCAGTGGAATTAATGTGATAGGTTGATACATATATTTTACCTTAAGCCATTTCCAATGAAGTAAAACTTAAGACTAAAATATAAAAGAATATATACAACTGTATATATTACATAGTCAATCAGATTTCTGGTAGAATGGTGACAAACTATTTCATGTGTAATAATTCAGGAACTGTTCATAGTTCAGAAACATGCAAAGTGGGAGGAAAAAAACATTGCCTGTAAGAAAAGACTCTCGAAACCTCTCCCATATTTGTGAAGATCAGGAGAAAATATTGGTAGAGTTTGATATTTTGTGCAAATATTAGACTAAATGGCCTTACATTGCACAAGTGTAAGGAGAATCATCATCATGGAAGCTTCTCTCCTGAGGACTGGCACTCAATGGCTCATTGCCACATGTATGGCACTAAGCTGATTCATATCACTAAAACATCGTACGTTGCATTTTAACATATTAGATCTCTCCATCTGCACTATCTGATTGCGCTTTGTAACTGAATCACCAAACTTTGGATTCTTTAATTAATCAAGCAAAGGTACTACTGAGAGTATTAAAGCAATACATTTAAGTGAGTCTAAGGGAGCAACCAGAAAGGACCACAAACTTCACTTTGCATTGGTTTGCTAAATTTAAAAAACCCTTTATATCTTTCCCCTTATGGAGAGACTTGCTACTTGTTCGTATTCAGACTAAGAAGTTGGAAGCAATCTCTCTAATCTTAGGGGACTCAGCCAGCCTCACTGTCTTAGCACAATGAATTATCATGTGGGGGAACCAAGCCAATATATAAGCTGTGACCTTCGCTGCCAGACCAACAGAAGCTGGGAGCAGTGTTCAGGAGGCCCTAGGAAGAAGGCGTGCCTTATGATTCCATTCAATAACTCTTGTAGCCGGTTCTAGAGTGACACTGAAAGCCTTTTTACAGGGCTACAGTCCTCACAAATATATTCATTCAACAGATCACTTGATCACATGCTCTGGGGCTGTGCGGAATCAGGGCCCGTGTAGTGAATTTAAGGGGCAAAGGAATAAATGTGAAACGTGATGGGCAGTGGGAGAGTCCTTGGGATTCTAAGACGAAAATAACCTAAACAATCATGGACCTTGGTCTCATATTGTTGAAGAATACACAGCCAACACAATTCAGCCCTAAAATGTACAAAAACCCAACACATTGATCACCACAAAGGATTTCTTGTCATACAACAGAACATGCTTCCCATATAGGGGATCAAGCCAATATGCAAACCCAAACATGAGTTGAGAAATATAAAGGCAAACCCATCCTCGTAACATGTCATGAGTAGTGTGATCTTGACTCTTCTACAGAGAAATTGAGTCAGACTTCAAGGAGAGTCCTTCTCCTTACACCTAGGACATAAGTCTGTTATCTGACAATAGTGCGAGCGCTTATGTTCTTGCAAATGTACTTTCTGCAATAAGGCTATAATCCTGCATCTGGCATTAACCCTTCATTTGATCAAAAGATAGCACTTTTAGCACTCCAGTGTTAATCAGGCACTTCTGAGCTATGCATGCGGTATATGCATTGGAACTAGTTATAGTACAACAGAATGAAAAGTCCCCTATTGTATCAATCAGTGTAACGTGCCAGAGCTGCAGCAGCAGCAGGCACAGAAACAACATTTGACATCCTGCAGTTATGGTCAAACCAGTGGAAGTGCAGCAAAAAAGGGAGTTTAGAGTAAAATATTTTGGAGGATGTGACGCTGCTGTTAGTCGGACCTGATCCTGAATAACTGAAATCAAAGGTGTTGATTTCAATGGGGGCCTCCACCATGAGTAGCAGTAGGGTTGCCAGTTCTGGTTGGACGTATTCCTGGAGGTTTCATCACATGCCGTAATCTTTAATTAAAGATTAATCCCTTAATTCCTGGAGACTGCAGGATAATCCTGGAGGGTTGGCAACCCTAGCTACAGATGACAATACAAACGTGATCGTGTGAGGGAGGAAAGCAGTGCATACCAAACAGCATTCTAATACCAAATAGATACATTACCTGAGATCAGAAAGATCACATTTGTTTCCAGCGATGGCCATGACAATGTTTTCAGGACCGTGTTCTTTTAATTCTTTTACCCATTTCTTCAAAGTATGAAATGAATCCTAAACCAAATACATAAAGAAACATCTAGCAGAGCCTCCTTAGTTAGGGTTACCATCCGTCCGTATTTCCCCGGACATATCCGGCTTTTTCGTCTTTAAATAGCGGTCTGGGAGGAATTTGTAACAAGGTAGAAAGGTTCAGGATTTTTCCCCCCTCCCCTCCCCTCCCCTCTTTCCCCATGCAGAGTGCGGCGCAGCTGGTCCTGACTGAGACGCTCCCATTGGGCCTCCAGCAACCAGAGCCCCACCCCCACTCCCAGGGAGCCTCAGCACGCCAGCAGTGCGGCAGCCTGTTCGGCTCCACGTGGAGCCAGCAGCTCTCCTGAGCGGCATGGTAAAGGGAGTCCCAGGGGCAGTCAGAGAGCAGGGGGAGGGCTGGATGAGTCGGGAGTTTGGGGAGGGGGGTTGTCAGGGAGAGGGGGTGTGGAGAGGGATCGGGGCAGTCAGGGGACAGGGAGCAAGGGAGATTGGATAGGTCGGGGGTTCTGGGGGGTGCCTGTCAGGAGACAGGGGTGTGGAGAGGGATTGGGGCAGTCAGGGAACGGGGGGGATTGGGTGGGTTGGGAGTTCTGGGGGGCCCTGTCGGGGAGGGGTGTGGGGAGGGGTCTGGGCAGGCAGGGAGCAGGCGGGGTTGGATGGGCTGGGAGTCCTGGGGGTCCGTCAGGGGGCAAGGGTGTGGACAAGGGTCAGAGCAGTCAGTGGACAGGTAGGGGGTAGAGTCCTAGAGGGGCAGTTAGGGTAGGGAGGTCTCAGGAGCGGGAAGTCAGGGGACAAGGAGCAGGGAGGCTTAGATAGGGGGTGGGGTCCTGTGGGGCAGTTAGGGGCATGAGTTCCAAGAGGGGACAGTCAGGGGACTAGAAGCAGAGAGGCTTAGATAGGGGGTGGGGTCCTGTGGGGCAGTTAGGGGCAGGGGTCCCAAGAGGGGGCAGTCAGGGGACAAGGAGCAGGGAGGGGTGGGGTTTCTGAGGGGGGTAGTGGCTCGCCGGGAAGGGGGAGGGGGTGGGTGGGGGGGGGGCGCGGGGGCAGGGCTAGGGCAGGGCTCCTCCCCCCGTGTCCTCTTTTTTTGATTGTTGAAATATGGTAACCCTATCCTTGATTGACAGACAGTCATTTTTTTGAAGTTACAGGAAGGGCTCACAGCAAGCCCTCATGTGACAATGATTTCCAGGGACTCTCATTAAAAGGCATGATTGATGTTACTGAACTTCAGACTTAGTTCTCAACTGCATTAATCCATCAAGCCAAATTTTCTCCTCACAAATGCACGTGCAGTTTCTGCTGAGATCAATGGGAGTTGTGCATGAATCTCTGAGGGAAGAGTATGGCCCCAGCATTTGGGATACAAGGAACATCCCACAATACTATGCACTACTTGAATATTAAACTTTCAGAGAATGAAATTTGCTGCATGGACATTTTGAATAATGATGACAGGACTAAGTTCCACCTTCACAAAGTCTACAGACTTTCTGACCAGCTATGAGTCATTTCAGTTACAAATTATAACCTACGGTACTGCTATGGAACCATGACCAATGTCAGCTAGGGTTGCCAAATTTGGTTGGACATATTCCAGGAGATCTCATCATGTGACATAATCTTTAATTAAAGATTAATCTTTAATTCCTGGAGATTCAAGGACAATCCTGGAGATTTGGCAACCCTAATCCAGCAATGGGTCATTACACTAATGCACTGGTGAACAGAGCCAGGCCTTTAGTGCTAAAAGTAAATCATTCTACTGGCAGGAGAGAAGAAACATACGCAAAATATCACAACCATTCATCCACTAATGCCTATTCTATAATTCAGCTTCTATCATCTGGGATTTCTTTTAAAAACAAAATTTTATTCTTTGAATGTTAAGAATTGCAATTTCTCGGTAGGGCAGGGCATGGATCTCCAGCTGGATGACGTGAACAGGGCTACTTTATCAGCTTAAAATACGCTTCCATTTCAATTAATAATGTTGAGCCAAAGATTATTTCATTGCTTTGTTTCAAAGTAAAGCAACCCCAGAAGACTTCAGCTTTTAGACTGCAAATTCAAGCTTGTAGCCACATTTTTAAAAGATTAATTCCTAGTTTGTAAAATAGTTGATGTTTTTAAGTAGTAGAAATTAGACATGGGAAAAATCCAGTAGGTCAGCGTGTCCATCTCATAGAGGCAAATTCAGAATTTTCCCCTGCAGTACAATTTCCAGAGTTTTGTTTAGTCCATTTTTAAATGATTCAGGGAATGGTGCTTCTGCCACAGCTTTGCCAATACATTAAGTCATTAACCAAACTATATATATCATACCGGAATTGCAAACAGAAAGCTTTACCTGTTTTGTGATATCATATACTATAACAGCTGCTGCTGATCCGCGGTAGTACATTGGTGCCAAGGAATGAAACTGTTAAAAGACCAACAAAACATCATAAATCAATTAAAGTTTTGCATGTGTCAGGTCACAAAGACATGCCACGATTGCATCATATTCTTTCATCAGAGAGAGAGTGAGCTTCTTGAATGTTTGCCCAGTTTTAGTTTCAGTCAGATCTCTAAAAAGGGCTGTTCTTTATTCTGTTAGACTCATACAATTCTACATATTTTTCTTGCCATGTTTTAGGTTCTTTTGCTTCTTCTGTTTTTTGAAGCACAGTACATGATCGGTGTGAAAAGGGTTTTGGGAAGAAATTCAAGAACATAAGAACTGCCATACTAAGTCAGACCAATGGTCTATCTATTTCAGTATTCTCTCTTCCGACAATGGCCAATTCCAGGTGCTCCAGAGAAAATTAACAAAACAGGCAATCATTGAGTGATCCATCCCTGTTGTCCATTCCCAGCCTCTAGCAATCAGAAGCTAGGAACACACAGAGCATGAGGTTCCATTCCTAACCATCTTGGCTAACAGCCACTGATGGACCTATTCTCCAGGAACTTATCTAGTTCTTTTCTTGAACCCAGTTATACTTTTGGCATTCACAACATCCTCAACAATGAGTTCTACAGGTTAATTGCACATTGTGTGAAGTATTTCCTTTTGTTTGTTTTAAACCTGCTGCCTTTTAATTTTATTTGGTGACCCTAATTCTTGTGTTACAAGAAAGAGTAAACAATACTCCCCATTCACAATTTCATAGACCTCTATCATATTATCTCTTAGTCATCTCTTTTCTAAAATGACAAATCACAGCCTTTTTCTCTCTCCTCATATGGAAGCTATTCCATACCCCTAATCATTTTTTATGTCCTTCTCTGTACTTTTTCCAATTCTAACATAACTTTTTTGAGATGAGGTGACCAGAACTGCAAGCAACATTTCAGGTGTGAGTGTACCATAGTATTACAAGATTTTCTGTCTTATTATCTATCCCTTTCCTAAGGTTCCTAACAGTCTGTTAGATTTTTTGACTGCTGCTGCACATAGAGCAGATGTTTTCAGAGAACTATTCACAATGACTGTAAGATCTTTCTTATATGGTGACAGTGAATTTAGATCCCATTATTTGGTATGTAAAGTTGGGATTGTGTTTTCCACTGTGCATTACTTTGCATTTATCAACATTGAATTTCATCTGCTATTTTGCTGGCCAGTCACCCAGTTTTGTGGGGCCCCTTTGTAACTCTTGGCAATCTGCTTTGGATTTAACTATCTTAAGCAATTTTGTATTGTCTGCAAGCTCCTGCCACCTCACTATTTACCCCCTTTTCCAAATCATTTATGAATATGTTGAACAGCACTGGTCCCAGTACAGATTTTTTGGGAACACCACTGTTTGCCTCTCTACGTTCTGAAAACTGACCATTTCTTCCTATCCTTCGTTTCCTTTCTTTTAACCAATTACTGATCCATAAGAGGATCTTCATTCTTATCCCATGACTGTTTACTTTGTTTAAGAGCCTTTGGTGAGGGACTTTGTCAAAGGCTTTCTGAAAGTCCAAGTACGCTATACCCACTGGATCATCCTTTTCCACATATTTGTTGATGCTCTCAAAGGCATGTTGACCCTCTTTAAAAAAGCCATGTTGACTCTTCCCCAACAAATTGTGTTCATTTATGTGTCTTGATAAATTTGTTATTTACCACAGTTGCAACTAATTTGCTTGGTGTTGAAGTTAGGCTTATCAATTTATCAATTTGTTCCAAAACCTCCTCTCTTGACACCTTAATCTGGGACAGTTCCTCAGATTTGTCACCTAAAAAGAGTGGTGCAGATGTGGGAAATTGACCATTCTATAGCTTCACAATTATTTTAGTACATCTCTGTTGGGCAGATCTTCTTAATGTGAATCTGTAGTGGTTTTTGCTACTGCCTTAACTACAGAAAAAATCACTTAATCAAACTCTGAGGAAGTTACAAAAATTGCCAGTTTGAAAAGATTCCCGAAAAATGTTTTGAAAATACCATTCATATGAATTAGTCAACTGTATAATCATGACATTTTAATGATAAAGGTGGCTTGAAAAAATATACATTGCTACTAGAGACAGTTTACGGCATGAAGTTTCCACTACTCTTTAAGGTAAATTCATTCATTTAACACTCCCATTTCTTGCAAGGCTGAGGACTCCAAAAGAGCCAGAGAAGTGCACATTGCCTCTGACATTCCCACCCTTATACTCCAGTTGTGACCTGTTATTCTTAAGAATTTCCATGCTTGCCAGCTTTTCCAGCTCACAATATGGTTATTTGCTTCATTATTTTATACTAATATTTTTTAGACAGAAATCATTTAAAAAAAAAAAGACAGAAAGAAAAACAGTGTCTCAGATGTTAAAAAAACCGCAAGCTTAAAGTTTAGGATTCTAAATGCCTATTTAGGCACCTAAATAAGTGATCTAATGTTCCAGCATTTTTGAAAATAAGGTCATGTATTGGATTTAGAAGCCTAATTTTAAACTCCTATTTGAAAATCTTGCCTAGTGATTGTATCATGTTTCACATTAGCTCAAGTTATTAAAATAGCATACTTTATTACAGTTTCCCAAGATCGGTGAGAGAAAGCTACCTTTAAACCACTTCATTAAGAATCTGAAATGGGCTAGTAATCATATCATCATAATCACAGTACAGAATACTCTAACTGATGAAAAGAAACAATCTAATCTTATTTTGTCACTGCTTTCCAATCACCTTATAAAAGTGTTATAAAAACACTATGTCAGAGTACCACTAATGAGACTCTGCTATTAGGAAACCAAGATTCGCTCTCTCCACAAATTAACAGAATGTGCTTTTCTCCACTAGAAAACATGGAAAGACAGCTTGTAAAAATAAATAAATCAGAGTTAAAAATGGTACTTTAGAAAAAATGTTCATAATTTTGTGCAATGGACCTTTTAAAAAGTGTAAATATTTTATCAGAAGCATTGATTTTGAAAGCTTACATATATATATTCAGTATTTTGCAAATCATGATTTTTGTGTTTTTCTAATACTAACCTTTCCAGAAATGACTTTAAAAAAGTCATCTTGGATCTTCTCCTAGATTAATTACCCAAATGAAATACTCATGCCAAATTAAGTATGAGAATACAAAATACTAATGTGCAACCTGCCAAGGACCAAATGTGGGACAGAGGCACAAAATGAATGACCAGAAAAATAGTAGTGCATGAAACTTTAAATCATGTGGGATTAACTATTGGAAATTAGCATTTTTATAACCAGTATTTCATGATTCTGCATTTCTGATTCTAATAATTTACCATAAAGTTGAAAACTACAAAGAGCCACATCCTGCAATGCATTAGGGTAGCTTTATCTCTGCTCCTTTGGTGGAAAGCTGCCCCAAAGACAAGGCCACTGTAGCTACAGGTGAGCCAGGTATCTGCCTAGCATGGGAGATTTGGCCATGATGGAGGGGCGACTGGGCCAAACCTGAGTGGTGCTGTGACTCTGTGCACCAGGTCACAACACCACTCACTTAAATTTGGCCCAGCTGCCCTTCTGTCATGCCTCGGGCTGTAGATTGCCTTGAGCAGCCTCTATTAACCAATCATCAGAGGCTCTCCTCCAGTGGCACAGAGCTGCTATAATGGTTCCTACACTACCACCCCTTCTCACATGGAGTGGGCAAGGGCAAGGGGAGTGGCCAGTGGTTTCCTACACTCTGGCTGCAGTTCTGACCCCTGGGTGCTGCTGGCAATTTGTGTAATTTAGGACAGCACTAAGGCAGCTCTAACTTGTGCAGTGCAGACCAGCCCAGAATAAGGGGAGAACAAAGGTGGCTTTCCTAAATCCCATACAAGTTTTGCTGCATATCCTGAGCAGTGATTAAAAAAAGCTCAGTCAGAGAGTACAACTGTAGCTTTGTAGTGCTTCTTCAGTCTCTCCGTTATCCCTCAACTTCTTCCATGCAGAATGTCAGTGAGGTGCTGACTCCACTAACAGCAATTCCAAGCATCCCAATGGACCATTTTCACATTTATTCATAGGCATTTCTGCTGCAATCTTCATGCCATGTGGTAGTTGGGGGACAGAAATACAGGGCCAGATTCTCCAGTGAGACTAATTTACAGATTCATAGATTATAAAACCAGAAGAGGCCATTGTGATCATCTACTCTAACCTCTTGTATAACAAAGGCAATAGAACTTCCCTGAATTAATTCCTGTTTGAACTGCAGCATATTAGATATGAACTGTCATATCTACTGAGGTCTCACAAGGGTCAGTCTTGGGTCTGGCACTGTTCAATCTTTTCACTAATAACTTAGATAACGGAAGGGATAGTATACATATAAAATTTTAAGATGACGCCAAGTTGGCAAGCACTTTGGACGACAGGATTAGAATTCAAAACAACCTTGACAAACTGGAGAACTGGTCTGAATTCAACAAGATGAAACTCAATAAAGACAAGAGCAAAGTACTTCACTTAGGAGGAAAGACCGAATGCACAGCTACAAAATGGGGAATAACTGGCTACGCTGTTGTACTGTTGAAAACGATCTGAAGGTTATAATGGATCACAAATTAAATGACTCAACAATGTGATGCAGTTGCACACAAAAACACAACTTAATATCATTATGGGGTGTTTTGTATAACTGTCCAGCTCTGCCAAGGGGCAAGAACTCTCAGCACTGGAAAGGCCACAGTTAGAGTAAAGTGTCCAGTTCTGGGAGCAACACTTTAGGAAAGATGTGGGTAGATTGGAGAGAGTCCAAAGGAGAGCAACAAAAACGATAAAAGGTTTAGAAAACCTAACGTAGGAGGAAAGGTTAAAACAACTGGGCATGGGTAGCCTTGAGAAAAGACAACTGAGGCAGGAGACCCGGTAACAGTCTTCAAATATGTTAATGGTTATTATAAAGGGGATGGTGATCAATTGTTCTTCACTGAAGGTAGGAGAAAAAATAATGGGCATAATCTGCAGCATTGGAGATTTAGATTAGATATTAGGAAAAACTTTCCAACTGTAAGGGCAGTTAAGCTCTGGAATAGGCTTCCAGGGAAGGTTGTGGAATCCCTGTCATTGAAGGTCTTTAAGAATAAGTTGGCCCTGTTCAGGATGGTCTAGTAGGTTAATTTCATCTTGATTCAGTGCAGGGGGATGGGCTGGATGACTTCAAGGTTCTTTCCAGCTCTACACTACTATGATTCTATATCTTTTAGAAAAAAATTCAATTTGATTTTAAGATGTCCACTGATGGAGAATCTACCACAACCACTGGTAAATTGTTCCAATGGTTAATTGCCCAGGCTGTTAAAATGTTGCACCTTATTTCTAGTGTGAAATTGTCTAGAGTAGACTGAAGAGCCTTTTATCGTGATCATCATCATCACATTACTATTCCCTATGTAAGTACTTACAGACTGTGATCAAGTCACCCCTTAATCTTCTCTTTGTTAAACTAAACACACTCAAGGAGCTTAATCTATCATTAAGATATGTTTTCAAGTCCTTTAATCATTTTCATTGCTCTTCTAGGATCTCTCTTCAATTTATAAACATCTTTGAATTGTGACACCAGACCTGGACACAGTATTCCAGTAGCAGCTGCATGAATGCCAAATACAGAATTAGCTCTGTTTATAGAGTTGGTGTATCCAGCCTGTGCCAGGGGAATCCTTCTGTACCACACAGCCAAAGTAGAGACTCCGATGCCAGCCCCTGCTGATGGAGACATGGCCAGAGCAAAAGAGGCATTGCTGGAATGCCCCCTACTCTGCACTAATCCTGGACTGCCATTTCGGTCTTTTACAGCCATCAACAACCTGTGTAGCACAGAACAGCACTCAGCTTTCTCCTACTTATGACAGTGTAACTGACAGGTGCACCTTGTGAATCACACCGTGGATAATATGGGAGAAACGAATGGCACTTGGGGCCCTGGAGGAAAACCCTAGCAAGAACCACAGAGTCAGCAGGAGTCACTCAGCATTTCCACACAACTTCCAGCTGGCAGGGGGCAGCAAAAGACCTTGCCACCCCATTATAAACTGCATTATTATATATCAGGCAGTAAGTAATCACTCCTTTGGTCTATGTTGCATCTAAGACCAAATAGAGTAGCTTGAAGCAAACTAAATGGGGCTAAATTCTGCAGGGGCCCTTTCAAGCATTTGCAAATGTCTCTAGACTAACAAGTTGAGTATCTCAGATCTAGATTTTCCTTTTCATTCTTGTCAAATTATTCTCTGAATACTTATGTCTTACCCAAGGGGGCTAGGCCAGACCACTTAACTATACTTCAGACATTGCTCAGATCGGTTTATTAGTGCAGTATCTTGTCTTCCCTGATGCTACGGCCTACCTCAGAAATACTGCACACTTTTAAAATCTTAGGTGTTAGAGAGGAGTTATGGAAGAGCAATAGACACAATAAGTAGATTATACTGAAATGTAAGCTTCTCACATAGATGTAGTGGAGGGGATGGAGGGATAGGAAATTCCTAACATTCCCAGCTGGCAAAGCGTGAATGGAAAATGTTATGCGTGCATGCCATTCACAGATATGATTTAGCATTTTATAACCTTGAGTAGTTTTCCCTACATACAACACAGGGCTGTAATTCCAGTACTAAGGAACTTTTAAAAATAGTTGTACAGTATATATCTGTAATTTACAAAGATTTGAAAATCAGTAGATGTCACTCCCACAAGTATGTACAGATTACTCATCTTCTTCTGGACCCAAAGTTCAATAGGACAGAAAAAATTATTTAAGAAATTTTTATAGGTGATTGCTAGTCTATCAAACCAGTCCAGCATTTTCTTTTCTTTTATTCATTTGTCAAAGTAGACTGAAAAACCCTCTTATTCACTCATATACATTGCCTCCAAAAGATAAGAGTTCTTGCAGTAAAAGTAAAAAAATACACCAGCATTTTAGGAGAGCCCCTAGGTTTTATTTAAAATAAGCAGAAAATAAAGCTTTGAAACATTATAGAAATGACATGGTGTTCAGCCCTTATCAAGATCAGTCATTAAGTGAAACATCTAATGACATTAAATCTTGATTCTGAAACATTGCTCTTTGGCAATCTGCATGTGAGGGTTGTTGTTTTTTTAAGTTTAATGAAAATATATACATATACCCACACACTTCACAGTAGCTACCTGGCTTTATGATCAGTTTTACAATGGTAAATGCCATGTTGTCTTTCTTTGCTTATTTATTTTGATGACATTCCCTCCCCACTCCAATAAAATAATAAATAAATAAACAACATGAAATTGTGACAGAACTCATCTGTTGTCCTACCTTAGCAGCAGCTGTTAAAAGACTACACAAATCTGTATACCTGTTATGGCAGATATGGCTTGTTAACCACTAACAACATGCAAGTGTACAGAAGGTGAGAATATACAGACAAAAGCACTGTAAGTAGAAGCTACTTATTGCATCATGGACTGAAATACACACTAATAAAAAACATCCTTAGCTAACTTGTGATGAGATTGTTTGTAGAGGGGCAATCTTTGCTCACGATAACAAAAGTGTCAAATTTTAGCCATGCGGTTCAGGGCAGCACTGCAAGTTTGATGAAAAGCACTAAGAAAAAAAGGCAAGCTAGAGGAAAAGTGACACTCTGCAAAGTGGAATAAGTGGGATCATTTGACAACACGTGATCACAAAGAAACTGGGACATCAGAGATTGATACTTAAACAGGGAGAAGCAGAGGGATGTTTTTAAATGTGTTGCCAAGGTTTCAAATCCTCCTCACTAGAAAGGGAAGGATGGCTTAACCGCTCTCCTTTCTTCCTGTCAAAGAACAACCTATACTCTCCTCAATAAGTGGTACTGGAAAGTCATGCAACGCTGTCAGAAGTCTCTCTGGAGGCTCAGTGCATCCACTGTACAGCAAACCGAGCACTGACTCCCATCCCTGTCAAGGCAGGAAGTCTGTTTCTGAACCCCATTTTCTAACATATTAACATCATACTGCAAAAAATTGCTGTAGGTCTTTCTTAAAAAATTGTATATTAAAAATATAGATTTAGGAATTGGAATTTTTCCCAAGAATTTTCCATCTACGGTGCTTATGCAGGCTCCTTTTATTTTTATAAATCCACTTAATGAATTAGGGGCAGAGCTGTGTTGTCAGTACTCAGTCCAAGCTCTGTGGCAGGTTGTTATATGTTAGGCATGGAAAATTCTCATTTTGTTTGTTTTTCTATCTTTTTTTCTAAGCTGCTTTCTTCTGACTACATCATTCTCTCCTCCTCCCTCCGTGGTGGAGAAATGCAGAGATAAATCTTCTTTCCACTTCTTAGGCAGCTGCTTTGATTGGTCAGGGCTTCTGGAAAGGCAAACAACAGCAGCTTTTCACACTTTGTGCTTAAATGCTGCAAAAGTGGAATGTGAAGCAGTCACTTGGCACTCCTGTCAAATGAAGGGTTAATAGTAACGCAGACTCCCACAGGCACTCCAAGGAGGGGCTACTAAAGCAATTGCTTCAGGAACAGGAAGAGAGATGTCTGGGCAAAACTGCAAGTACAGCTTGTTAAAATTTTCCAACAGAAAATGCCCTTTTTGTCCAATTCAAAACTTGCCACAGGAATGTGTTTACTCTGATGAAATTTTTGTTTTGAAAAAAATTGAGATAAAGTATCTTGATAAGATTGGACTTTATTGGAATAGAGCATTTTGATTTTTCAGTGAAATGACTTTTTGTTTTGGAAATGTTTTATATTATAAAATATAAATTTTTAAAGATTGAAATGAAGATGAAACATTTCAACTTTGAAAGGAAATGCTTCAATTGACCCAAAGTGAAGTTTTTCAAATAATTTGCTTTGTGGGAAAGTTTGAAATTTGACAATTTGTTCACATTTGGAACTAAAACAAATTTTGATATTGCAGAATTTTCTGCTAAAAGGAAATTCTGGTTCCCACATAGCTGTAGCTGTGAGTCTGAGTTAAAACACCCTGTAGTTCACGGAAATACCTTTTGTTACATGTTAACTTTTTCAGTAATCTGGTTTTCTGTGACCAAGCTCTGGCGGACCAGCCTGTGGGGTGACTGTGCTGAACTGCTTTTCCCACTCCAGTTTTTCATACAAACTTTTGGAAACTTTGGCCATAGTATGTATCTGCTCAAACAGCCATTTGGATGCCCATCTAGTGCCTCAGGTGGGTAAATGTTCAAGTTGGTTTTCACCATACCCAAGTTGCCTGAGTTTCCAGTGCTCTATGGGATTTCCTAAAGTATCCATATAAGCATCCTGGCTTCTCAGAGGTGATTGGGAATTACTACCAGGTGCTAAATGTTATTACACATGACAAAATTGCAACTGCTAATGAGGTCTGGGCACCTAGGGGTGAGCAGTCTAAATGCAGACTAGTTTTAGACAGCATGATGGGAAGAAGATGGGAGAGGATGGGGAGGCAAGAGGACAGGCTAATGTAGTGCCCATCTTTAAAAAAAGGAAGGAGGAGGATCTGGGGAACTACAGGCCAGTCAGCCTCACCTCAGTCCCCGGAAAAATCATGGAGCAAGTCCTCAAGGAATCAATTCTGAAACACTTAAAGGAGAAGAAAGTGATCAGAAATAGTCAGGAGGGATTCACCAAGGGCAAGTCATGCCTGACTAACTTAATTGCCTTCTATGGTGAGATAACTGGCTCTCTGGATGAGGGGAAAGCACTGAATGTGTTATTCCTGGACTTTAGCAAAGCTTTTGATACGGTCTCCCACAGTATTCTTGCCAGCAAGTTAAAGAAGTATGGGCTGGATGAATGGACTATGAGATGGACAGAAAGCTGGCTAGATCATTGGGCTCAAACAGTAGTGATCAATGGCTCCTTGTCTAGTTGGCAGCCAGTATCAAGTGGAGTGCCCCAAGGTTCAGTCCTGGGACTGGTTTTGTTCAATATCTTCATTAATGATCTGGACGATAGCATGGACTGAACCCTCAGGAAGTTTGCAGAGGACACTAAACTGGGAGGAGTGGTAGATACACTGGAGGGTAGGGATCAGTGAGTCAACAGCGTGCCCTTGTTTCCAAGAAGGCTAACGGCATTTTGGGTTGTATAAGTAGGGGCACTGCCAGCAGATTGAGGGACGTGATCATTCCCCTCTATTTGGCATTGGTGAGGCCTCATCTGGAGTACTGTGTCAGTTTTGGGGCCCACACTACAAAAAGGATGTGGAAAAATTGGAAAGAGTCCAGAGGAGGGAAACAAAAATGATTGGGGGCTGGAACACATGATTTATGAGGAAGGGCTGAGGGAACTGGGATTGTTTAGTCTACAGAAGAGAAGACTGAGGGGGGATTTGATAGCTGCTTTAGCAATTACCTGAAAGGGGGTTCCAAAGAGGATGGATCTAGACTGTTCTCAATGGCAGCAGATGACAAAACAAGGAATAATGGTCTCAAGTTGCAGTGGGGGAGGTTTAGGTTGGATATTAGAAAAAACTTTTTCACTAGGAGGGTGGTAAAGCACTGGAATGGGTTACCTAGGGAGGTGGTAGAATATCCTTCCTTAGAGGTTTTTAAGGTCAGGCTTGACAAAGCCCAGGCTGGGATGATTTAGTTGCGGTTGGTCCTGCTTTGAGCAGGGGGTTGGATTAGATGACCTCCTGAGGTCCCTTCCAACCCCGATATTCTATGATTCTATGACTGGGTGACCACATACCAAGTGTGAAAAATCAGGGAACTGCCCCTGAAGATGTTATAGAGCAGCTGTCTCAAACTCAAAGGACCACGAGGGCCGCAGGAGGACTAGTTCATTGGCCCGAGGGCCGCAGGAGGACTAGTTCATTGGCCCGAGGGCCGCATCACTGACACGCTCCCCTCCCTGCCCCCGTCCCCGCCCCCACCCCACCGCTTCCATGAAGTCCCACCCCTGCCCCGCCTCCTCCCCTGAGCGCGTAGCTCCCCGCTCCTCCCCCCTTCCTCCTGGAAAATGCTATGCGCCTGGAGGTAGGCAGGGAGGAGGCGGGGGACATGGGGAGCTTGGCGGGGGGCAGGGAGCCTCAGAGAGCTTGATGGGGGACTGTGGGGAGCTTGGTGGGAGGGCTGGGGGGCCGCGGGGAGCTTGGTGGGAGCCACGGGGAGCTTGGCAGGGCGGGGGGGCCTTAGAGAGCTTGGCGAGGGACCGGGGGGCGCCTGGCCGGGAGGCGGGCGGGCCGCAGGGAGCTTGGCGGGGGGCCCCCGGGGGACGCTGGGCGGGGGGGCGGGGAGAGCATCGCGGGCCGCAGGGAAGGGCTTGGCGGGCCGCATGCGGCCCCTGGGCCGCATGTTTGAGACCCTGTTATAGAGGAACAGGCCTGTTTGCTCCTTTAAGATGTGCTACATTTTCTGTAAACTCTAAAGAAGCAAATTAATCTATGTTATATTCATACTTTTAGTTTAAGCTTTTTGGTGGCCTGATGTAGCCAGAACTAGTGTTCAGACAATTCAGGCACAGCCAAATGCCAGCTCTAATTAGCCCAATAGACTTGAGCCCCTGGCGGAGTGCCTGCATGACTATTTGAGTCTGCCCAAGTTTTAACATGTTTTTGACTTGAAGCTCTCTGTACCAGTTTCTCCATCTGCTAAACAGTGGTATTACTTACGCCTCATTGCAAAGAACAGTAAGATGGATGGATGAGGAACAACTAAGTATGGTTGTTATTATTAGCTCCTGTCAGAACTATTGTCTGTAGGTCTTAACTGTCACTTTAGCTGAACCCCCCAGCAAGGCTTTGTTCTGCAGTCATACGCATTTCTGACTGCAGGGACTGGAGGGATGGAGGGAAGGAACTCAATCCACCTGTCTCTTACAGGGACTGGGAGAAGAGTTAAGTGCAGCTGCTTCTATTCCTGCCTTGCCATAAAATCTTCAGGGGATGCAGAGGTGCTGGAACCAGGGATGCTGCCGCACCCCCTGGCTTGAAGTAGTTTCCATTAGATGCAGGGTTTACAGTTTGGCTCAATGGCTCTCAGCACCCCCACTATACAAATCGTTCCAGCACTTCTGGGGAACGTGGGGATAGTCCATCTTCTTGTGTTCTTTCCCCTATTTAAACATCCGCATGGGAAAAGGCGTACTGGCTTTAGAAGTTGCGTGGAGTGGAGTGGGAGGCAGGGTGAAGAGACCTCTGATTAGAGTCAGAGTAAACCACATGCTGATCAGCATAGGACCGTCCTGTTTTTTTGAAACCAAGGTGAACAGGAAAGCAGCAGAAGAGCTTTCTGTATCAGGGCACAGACGTGGCAGCAGTTTGGAACAGCAGAAGGCACTAGGCCCTGATTATAACGTACGCACACACATTTGTTCCCACATTTGGATTTACATTTAGAAGAATTAAGCCAAACCAAAACACTGTTGAGAAAAATAAGTAATGTTGTTGCAGAGAACAGGAAGTGAGCCTGAACACAGATGCAGTGTGATGGGAAAAGTGCATGCGAGGTGCCTTTTTTGTAAAAAGCAAGATACCTCCATGCTACAATATAGGGGACCATAAAGAAGATGGGGGAGAAAGATCCGGAGAGACCAGCAAAATTATGCAGTTACTCATTTAGGGCAGGCATACATCATGGTGGAGCAGTGGATTGTGTGTTTGGGGGTTTATCGGCTGTGACAAAGTCAAACTGGACAGTTCCAAAAGAGTAGCTAAAGGCAGACATATTAATGTGAGAATGGTTAAAGCCCTTTTTCCTATGAACTGAAAGAGTTGACCTCATGTTAATCATGGACACCTGAATCCAATTAAGGGCAGGCTCTGATCTTTGAAAACCTATTCCAGAGAGAGAGAGAAGAGAAGCAAGCTGCAGAAGGGTTGTGTGCAGTAAAGGGAAAAGGTTTGTCCTAGGTAAAGAGCGGTTTTCTCTTAAAGGAAATCTTATGTTTATTTCTGTTTAGGGAAAGGGGCCTTGGTTCCCAGCATAACTGGGCCCAGCATGGGCAGCTAGTTACCAGAAAGGATGAAAGTTTGTCATGGAGGTCATCGATTCTGTTACCTCAGTGACCTTTGCAACAGCTGGTGCACCTTGCTCAGGGACAGCTCAGGCAGCCCCTGTGCCAGGCGCCCAGGCTGCTGCTGGGGCAGTCTTGGGCCCCAGCAGCAGAGTTTGGGTGTGGGAGGGGGAAGAGGGTTCGGGGCACAGTATGGGGTGAGGCAGGCTCTGGGTGGCGCTTACCGGGGGGCTCCCATTGGTTGGGAGGTGGCCAATGGGAGCTGAAGGGGCAGTGCCTGCAGGCAGAGGCAGTGCTAGCCCAACTAGCAGCTAAATGAGGAGGATGTCGCTGCTTCCAGGGAGCTCCCCAGGTAAGCGCTCCCCAGAGCCTGCCTCACCCCATACCGTGCCCCCAACACTCTGCCCCCTCCCACATCCAAAATGTGCTGCTGGGGTCCCAGGCTGCGTGCCACTGCCTGTGCCCCTCCCCCCCAGCATTTGGGCCACCCTCCCCAGCATCCGTGGGGGCCCCAGGCAGCCTCCCCCCCCAGTTTTATTCACTGGTATTTTTGGTAAAAGTCAGGGGCAGGTCATGGGCCATGAACTTTTGTTTATTGTCCATGACCTGTCTGTGACTTGTACTAAATACCCATGCCTGAAACATAGCCTTAGTTATCAAAATTGGAGGCACCGCTCCAGGGGAGTTAGGAAAAATCTGTTTAAAGAAACTTCTAGGGCCAAGCCTAGAGCCTACCCTGTAAATATCGTAAATAAACCAACATTAAGAATCAAACCTCTGAAGCAGGTGTGATTTACTCCAGGCCCCTCCTCTGCCCCCAACGCCAGAGGGAGAAACACTGAATTTTGACACGAGGAAAGATGTGTTGCCACATATGGCATCAGAGGTAGGATTTGGCACAGCAGACTATCCCAGGAACCATTCTGGAGAATGGATGACACATTGAGGATGCTGGTGCAAGGCACTGCAGCATGACAGGATGCTACCAGAGTCCAGGTGGCTGCACAGCAGAAGTCTGTACAAACATAGCAGGAGACAAACCAATCGCTGATAAACCAGGCAACCAAAACGGGAGCAAGCCACCCTACAGGAAGTAGCAAGGCAGCTAATGCGCTGATTACTACAGGAGGTGATCACGATGGAACTCAATCCTTAAAGGCTAGCAGCTACCTACAAAAGATGACAGGTGACATCAAGGCATATCTCTTCATGTTTGGAAGAACAGCCCTGTGAGACTCCTAGCCTCACTCCTTTCCTGTTTGGAGAGGACCAGAAGCCCTACTATAAGATGGTAATGGAAATATCCAAGGAGATTCTGATAAATCAAGAGATTCCGATAAATCAAGAGATTCCCTTCATATCAAAGTTGATGAAGGAGCTGTGTGTGATACATTGAATACAGGCCCTGTGTACTTCAGTTTACTATCTGGATGGATGGCCTGGTCAAACGCTTCAACAGAACACTGAAGAGCATGATATAGAAAGTAGCAAGTCGAGATGGGAAAAACTGGGATACCTTGCTACTCTACCCAATGTTTGCTATTAGAGAAGTACCCAGAGGGTAACCAGATACAAAGTGTGAAATATTAGGTCCAAAGGGGTGGGGAGTAATAGGCTAAATAGGACAATGAACCCCTAATATTAGGACATCTGGCACCCTAGTTATAAAGTCACCATGCCTATAGCCAGGGGCAGCTCCAGGAACCAATGCAGCAAGCGCGTGCCTGGCGCGGCCAGCAGCGGGAGGCGGCCTTTCCGTTCCCTGTCAGGGCAGCATGCCTGCGGGAGGTCTGCTGGTCCCGCGGATTTGGTGGCATTTCGGCGGCAGGTACGCCAAAGCCGAGGGAGCGGCGGACCTTCCACAGAAATGCCGCCAAATCGGCGGCACCAGGGGACTTCCCGCAGGCGTGCCGCAGAAGGCTGTCTGACTGCTCCGCTTGGGACGGCAGAAAACATAGATCCGTCCCTGCCAATGGCATATTGGTGGATTGGGAGGAACAGCCTAAACAAGGATCCAGTGTCACTGAACATGGCATGCAGATGCAGGACAGAATATCTCAAGTCATCCCAGTAGTGCAGAAACATATGGGAAAAAGCCACAGAAGATCCAACAAGCCTATTATAATTGACAAGCAAGGGTTTAGAAATTCCAGACTTCTGATCAGCTAAAGGTGTTGGTGCCCAGGATGGAAAGCAAGCAATTGGCCAGATGTCAGGGGCCATACAAAGTAACAGAGGCCAAAGCAGGAGCAAACAATCACATCAACCTATTCAAGCCCTGGCAACACATAGAAGCTTATATGGTCACCCTAGAGACACTGCTGCAGGAAGATAAGCCTCAGGAATGAGTCAAAATATCTCCAAAGCTACCCCATACAGTTCCTAGAAGTTGTGAAGATGATTGAATGAAACCAAGATACGTTTTCAGAAAAGCTAGTCAGAACCACAGAAGCACATCACAAATCCAGGAGTGAATGCGAAGCTTAAACCATACAAGATCCTTGAGAATAAAAGGGAGGAAATCAGTAAAGAAACTAAGATGTTAAAGCAGAGAGTCAAAGTTTTCCATAATTAGTGGCCCAGCCCAATCATTCTGGTATCTAAACCAGAGGGTACCATGAAGTTCTGCAATGACTTCTGAAAATTAAAAGAGTTGTCCCCATTTGTTTCCTACCCCATATCTCAGATAGATGAGCTCATCGACCAGTTGGGAAAAGCAAGGTTCCTATCTACCCTCAACCTGTCCAATGACTATTGGCAAATCCTTCTACAGAGGCTGCCAAAGAGGAGACTGCTTTTTCCACACCAGAAGGCTTAAACCAGTACCAGTTCCTTCCTTTTGGATTGCTTGGGGCACCAGAAACCTTCCAACGCCTCATCAATAAGTTATTCCGCCCATGTGCCAGGTATGCAGCCATTTACTTCCACAATGTGTCCCCCAGTCTTAGCTGTGTATGATCACATCTGGAAAAGGCTGAAGCAGTACTGGATACCCTGAGGAAAATGGGTCTCACAGCTAACCCATCCCAATGTGCAGTAGGGCTAGCTGAAGCCATATACCTTGGGTACATCACAGGGAGAAGCGTAGTGAAACCCCAACAGAACAAGTTAGAGGTGATACAAAGTTGACCTCAGACAGTAAGGAAGAAGTACGTCAGTGTGTTTGTAGGGATAGTGGGAGTCTACAGATAATTTATTCCCCACTTCATTACCAGGGTATAAGAAATTTTATGAATAAAGGCAGCATGCAAAAGGGAAGAGACAATTTTAGGCAGACAAACAGGACATCAAAGCTTAAACTGGCATTGTTAGCAGAGCAGAGACGGCAGTGGAATAGTGTGATAAGAATAGGGTGACCAGACAGCAAGTGTGAAAAACTGGGACAGGGGATTGAGGGGGGGTGGTAATAGAGTCTATACAAAAAAGACCCAAAAATTGGGACTATCCCTATAAAATTGGGACATCTGGTCACCCTAGATAAGAAGCTAGGAGCTTGATCAGTTTTCTTACCCCAGTATAAATCCACTGGGCCAAATCCTGCTGCACAAAACTCTTCTTCAGCTTGCTTCCCATCCCTCTTATGTGTCATTCTGACAGTGCAAAGGGGGCCTTTAATGAAGCCAGCTTAACTGATTACCAGGATTTGGCCCAGTATAGGGGAATTCCCAGGAGTCATAGACCTGGCACACACAATACACACTTTTCATAACCTCCTGGGTATTAGTCATGTCAAGTATGACCAGACGGCATTTTTCTGTTTGTGTGTGTTTGTACATAATGTGAAAACTTTGGAATGCTGCATCCCATCAAATTCCAAAACTTCAAGGAAAGTTATAAACATCAGTGTAGTAAGATGAGGCCCTGAACATAAACTCTTGTATCAGAGGCCTAGCATGAGGCCTAAGGCCTAGTCTGAGGCCTAAAGCCTGAACCAAAGTACTTCCAGGCATTGCTAAACAAAGCTGGGCTGTGAGCCAGAGGCAGGTCCTAATTACAGAAGTTGGCAAGCAAAGGGCTGCTAGAAAGTACACGCTAATGATAAAAGTAGTTGTGCCAAGATGGCACCTGGATGTCACGAGGACACTTCATAGAGACAAGGAACAGCCAGGTGCACCTCAGAGACAAGGTGAAAAGGACAGCATGATGGATAGATCTGTTTGTATGAACCAACATGATCAAAGAGGGAGACAGCACCCTAACGAGCCAAGGGTCTGTACTTCAATGTGACAGTTGAGATGACTAATCAGTCCTGCACTGTATAAAAGTAGGAGTCTCGGGACACATCGTTGTCCAGCCTAGGGGGTAGTGGCGTGTCCTGCGACTAACTGAGCTGTGTCCATTGTCTGGGGAGCACATAGGGACTAGCAGACCTGTTGATCTCTAATCCAGCGAAGCTAGAGACTGTGTTTCATTTGACAATAAACCTGGCCCGGGTGCCTTCGTACCTTACTAGAGTCTGTGGTCTTTGAGGGTTCTCTTGGGGTCTGCTGTGTCAGCTATTTGTGCAGAGCTGAGACAGCACACAGAGGGAACACGCACGCAGCCGACTGATATCATCACCGAACAAGAGCAGAGCACCACACCGATAGCTACTGACAACAATCAGTAGACAGAATGCTACTGATTTTGGTGAAAACTAGAAAACAGGAAGGAGAAAATGGGGGACAGGTGGAGCCCTGGCATCTGGTTAGCAGAACCAGCACAGCTTCACCCACCACTGTCATGGTCTATAAATCAAAGAACTGGTTGATGACAGCCATTAATGCCATCCAGCATAACAAGGCCCTTCCTCTCAGCTCTGATCGAGGTCCCAGTACAGTTTTAAAATGCTAACGCCTGGAATGATTTATCTCCCAGACAGAAAGGAAAGAAACAATAGTGGTGGGAAATGGGAGGTGCACAGAATGGGAGGGGAGAATGGGGGTGGTGGCATGCATATGTGCTGGAACTAGGGATGCTGCCACACCCCTTGGCTTGAAGTGGTTTCCATGATGTGCAGGGTTTACAGTTTGGGTCAAACTCTCTCAGCACCCCTGCTGGCATGCGGGGAAGAGGAAATGGAGAGCACACACAACCCCTGACATGTGGCAGAGGCGGAATGAGGGAAAACACACAAAGCCCCTGCCTTGGGGGAAATGGATAACACAGGGGCATGCACGAAAGAGGAAAATGGAGGACCACGCAGAGCTCCGGACATGAGGTAGATGGGAGAATGGCAAGGATGGAGGGAGGTATTGCAGGGAGTCCCTCAAATAGAGGGGGATGGGAGGTTGGCACACTGGGAGTTGTGGCTGTGGTGTGTGCAATTGCGCTCAAAGTATGTGACCCTCTAGAATAAGAGACCAGAATCAGCCTATAAATCAATATACAAACAGAAGCAGAATTCGACAGGGCTTTGTAGAAGGGGGCAGAGAGTTTAAACTTGATCCAGTGGTCTCTGCTTTTAGGCAAGTCATTTAACCTGATGGTGTCTGTTTTCCCATCTGTGAAATGGGAATAGTAATACTTAGTTTCTGAGACATACTTTACAAGGTAGTGTGAGAATTCATTAACAAATGTGTTTAAAGACCTGTGAAGATGAAAAGTGGCATGTAAGTCTTAAACATTATTTGAACAGAACACTTCATAGTGATACTCACCCGCTCCTGACCAGCTGTATCCCAGATCAGAAATTTATGAAGCTCATTCCCACAAGGCACAGTTTTAGTCATGAAGGATGCACTGAAATGAGAAAGTACCAACTGTTTGTTATTCAGATCTAAACCCACTGTGAGGTTAACAAATGAAATTCACTGGACCAATATTCCAAACATATCAACTCTAGACTTCGAGAAGGTTTGTTTGGTTGGGCCAGACCACTTAGGGTGGGGGAAAGTCATTTTCTGGTAGAGGGTCCATTCAGTCGTATCCCCTGGATTTATTTGTGTTTATGCAAATTAGAATTGTTCTTTTCCTCTTGCAAGGAGTGGGATGAGTTTGCATGTTATCACCGCACCAAGCGGGGAATGAGTTATTTCATCACGCTAGTGTAGGAGACGGGAAAAGTAATGGACTAGCAACAGAACAGCTGAACAGACTATCCACAAAGTGTTGCCAAAAGTACAAAGTAAACAAACTAAAAAGCCCCCCTTTCCCCACTTCCAATTTTGGGCACAGTAATCTTAGTTGTAACTTCTTACAATAATAGGTAGAATTTTTTCAGAAGGAAATGTGTTTTTTCAAAATTGTATCCCTTTAAGAAAGAATGCTAGACATGTACAGAGCAACCTATAAAACAGTGTTTGAGCTGAAGGAGGCCTGAAAGAGATTGCCCAGGCTCTGGCAGAATTGTGTTTCTTTCTAGATGGACACTGCTGAACCATTCCTGCAATAATAACTTTTATCCTGGATGTATAGAGGCATCTGATAGGATATGTTTTGCATCCGAAATACACCAGATTACATCACATGGCATGTGTTTTCGAAACATTTTCTAGGAAAGATACACCAGAGGTTCCCTGGATAGCCATCTGTAAATTGCTCAATTCAAACAAACAGTGTTCTATTTGATACAAAAATATTAAGTAACACAGGAAGAGCAATATTTTTATTGTTTTGAGTATGTATGTTTCCAACTATCATTCTTTTGCTCTCCATATTATGCAACACTTCACAGCTTTGAAAACAGGAAGTTCAGAACACCAGTAACTACTTGAGGTTACTAGAACTGTGGATTTAGAACATTAGTTCATCTGGGGAAAAAAAAAACCAAAACCTTACCTACGTTGTTCTACTTAGCCCTGGTCTACACTACAACGTTAGGTCAAAGTTAGCTGAGTTAGGTCAATTTTATATTCAATGCGTCTACACAACCAACCCCGTCCTGTTGACTTAAAGGGCTCTTAAAATCGACTGTTGTACTTCTCCCCGGTGAGGGGGTTAGTACTAAAATCAACCTTGCTGGGTTGAATTTGGGGTAATGTGGACGCAATTTGATGGTATTGGCCTCTGGGAGCTATCCCAGAGTGCTCCATTGTGACAGCTCTGGAGAGCACTTTCAGCTCAGATGCACTAGCCAGGTACACAAGAAAAGCCCCAAGAACTTTTGAATTTCATTTCCTGTTTGGTCAGCGTGGCGAGCTCATCAGCACAGGTGACCATGCAGTCCCAGAATCACAAACGAGCTCTAGCATGGACCGAACATGAGACACTGGATCTGATCGCTGTATGGGGAGAAGAATCTGTGCAGGCTGAGCTCTGGTCAAAAAGAAAAAATGCTAATATATGCCAAAATCGCCCAGGGAGCTAAGAGGCTGTTGGAAGAGGATAACTTAAAAGGAGAGTGGTAACAGAGAAATTAATGTATCTGAATTTATTGGGTCCATGCCCCCTAGAATAGGAAACCACAGCTCAGGTTTTGTTCATTTACATAGATGAAAATTTAGAATAACTCCATATTTAGTTATAAGAGCAGAATTTGGCCTCACGTCCTATCCTGCTTTTCATGAGAATTGAACAATCTGGTCCTGACTCTAGCACCTTGAAAGGGGACATTTAGTGGTATATGTATCATCACCCAGAGAGAGCAGACTCAAACCTAGGATTATTTATATTATCCCACGGTTGTGCTCAGAGCTTAATAGAGGGTGTAGTGGGGCGGCTGCCCCACCCCCATGCCAGAGTGGCAGCAGTAGGCCAAAATGGCTGTGAGGGCAGACAGCCAATTAGAGAAGGGCCTACTGTGGGCCAATCAGGGCCTAGCTTATAGCCAGCCAATGAGGGACAGGCTGGGCAGTATTAGAAGGCTGCCCTGCAGAGAAGCAGTCAGTCTCCCCTGGACCTTCAAGGGGGAAGGTCCAGCTCCTGCCAGAGGAGCTACAGCACCAAAGACAGTGCAGTGCTGGGCAGGCCCTGGGGAGCAGAAAGGAGCTCTACCCTGGGTGCCTGTCAGGCTGTGGGCCCTGAACAAAGGGCCACAAGGTGCAAGGGGGCCAGGCCCAGGGAGACGAAGGGACTGAGGGGAGAGAAGGAGGGCAGGATGGCTGCCGCCAAAGGGTCCCTGGGCTGGGACCCAGAGTAGAGGGCGGGCCTGCGTCCCCCCCCCCTCCCCCTCACAGAACCTGGCTGCAGAGGTGGCCATAGTAGGCTGCACCTGACCCCTGCCAGAAGGGCTCAACATGGGGTGTGGCTGGCCACAGCAGTGGAAGGACTGTGGGAACAACCCCCCTGGAAGGGGGTGAGTTTGGACTTGGGAGTACTGCTGGAGGGCAGTACCCTGAAGAGGACGCTGCACACAAGCAGCTCCGCGGATCCAGTCAACAACAGAGAGAGCGAGCAACGGATGGGACACCACCGGAGGAGGGCGCTCCGCTGAGGAACTGAGCTAATTCCCGGACTATCCGGCAGGAGGTGCCAGGTAGTGAGTCCCAACCCGTTACAGAGGGTAGAAAGCTTTCGATCAGTAGTCTGTACAATACCAACCACAGAGTAGTGATGTATGTTCATGACAGCTTCACAAATCGGGTAACTGTTCAGGAGTTGTTGAGAGGGAAAAAAGAAGCTTGGTGAATATTAATGGATAAGCTATTTGAAATGTAAGAAGTAACATGAGCAGAGACTGAGGTAAGAATATATATACAAAAAAAATGGGAAGTTAGTGGAGTGTGAAAAGCAGAACATGGCATCAAAGTAGTAAGGGGGAAATGCAGGGAAGTTATGCATAGTCTTGAACATGCAGAAGAGAAGACAGTTGAGATGGAAGTAAGATGATGATTTTGGCAGCAGTGAAACATTTCAAGGAAAAGATTATACAGGGTACTTACCCAATAGTAGGGCTAATATTGTGATCAAAATGATCCTGGACAAATCGACAAACTATACTTGATTTCCCAACCCCAGTATCCTGCAAATGAAAGAAACAGATATCTGAACTTCAGTAGAAAAATTCACTGGTCAGGTGGCAATATGAATTATGAATCTGCTTCCCCCCCCCCCCGCAACCAAAAAAGAACAAACTTTCTTTACAGGCAAGTGGAGTAGATTGAGTATTTAAAATGAAAATAAAAATAGTTAATGAACTGTCAGTGCCACCATCATAACTGGAGTTATTCATTTAACTCTTCCACATTTCTAAACTTCCATCCTTTTACCACCTCACAACTCTTTTTTTGGCAGGAGGGAGAGGGAGTTTATATTCATAAATTGTCACTGATTATAAAAGTTTACATTTAGCTATTTACTTATTCAAAATAAAAAAAAAAAAAAAAACAGTGCATGTTAAAAATCCAGTTACTTTGCTGAGAAAAACCAGCTTCCAGAAGATTAGTTTTGTGTGTGTGTGTGTTGTAAGGATGGCCCAAGTAAGCATGCTTCCAAAATAAATAGCTAACAAAGTCTTTTCATTATGATAAATGTGCCTTTCTCAGCACTTATAGACTGTCTCAGGTGCTTTTAATAAGGTATGATGCCAACGACTGAGTGACTTTAACCACCCAAGATATGCAATAATCCCCTAGAAATGCACTTGTAGAATGCATTAAGGAGTTTGTGAAATGAAATGTGTTAATAAAAACAGAAGGACAAGTCTCTCAGTAGTTGCTGTCTGCATTGCTATGTGGGAGAGCCTGCTTTCATTACTGGTACCAGTCTCATTCTTCCCAGTCAGTAGGGATAAATTCTAGGAATACTGCATACAAAGCATATTCAGAACCCCTAGATAAAATATGGAAGGAAAGAAGTTCCTCATACTGTACTGCAGCAAGTCTTATAGCCAAAAATGCATTTTCCAGTACTTCTTGTACTTTTAAGGTTCTGTGGAGTGGTAAAGGAGATGTAGTGAATAGGGGGATTCCTTGGGCTCCAGTAGAAATGTACAGGGCTTCTTCTAGAGGTTAAAAAGGTATCAGTTCAGACCCTTCCATTTACTGAATGGACAATAACATTAACAAGGCCAAATCCAACTCATTAAAATGTTAGTGAAAAGACTCCCACTGGTTGCACTGAAATTGAATCAGTCCCATGATCAATAAGTTCAATTTGTGTCCAGATTTCTAAAACCACTTCATATATTTTATAATTGACAGGTTTCCAAACTGAGGCAGGGCAGTGCTATTGGCACCATACAAATAATACAGAAAATTTGGCTGTGTCTTTTCTATAATCATTTTTCTAGACAGTTCAGATCTTTTTTCAAAGATGGAAAAAACAAATCCAAGTATTTAGACTCCCTCCCCCTTGTTTAAATACAAGTATAAGAATCAAGGGTGGGAAAACCTTGCTTACTAGAAAACCATCATCTCTAAGCAAGGATAGCCTTGAATTAATCTACTTCCAAGTCATAATAAATATTCACTCAGCAGAGATCGTTGTTTATCTGCAATGTACAATTGATACACAAAGTTCAAAAGAGAGCAACAATATTTAAACCCAGCGTAGCAGATTCCAATCAATAGCCACAAACATTGTGGCTATTTCCAAAATTCACCTTCATTATCATTTCCATCTGATGTTGCTGCACAATCACCAAACCAAGGACACCACAGCACATTTTTAAGAAGTCCTCTGTGGCAACACTGAATAATATAATTATTATTCCAGATTTTAACTGTGCTTTAGAAAATCAAACAGAGCTCAGAGGAACTACATTTCCCTTTTGTGGCTAAGTTGTTTCCTCTCCAAAGTTTAAAATTAGACACCATCTCAGTGAACTGATGCCACCTCAGTGCCATAAATATTTATTTCCAGCTGCCTTAATAGGTCAGTGGCAAGTGCAATTACAGCTCACAAAAGAGAGGGATTTGGTCTTTGTCAGGGCTGTGGCATCTACAAGCTGAATTTGGAGCTTACCTCATTTTTCTAAAAGATGCTAATTCTCTGACCAATTTTGAAGTCTTAGATTTTCCCCACTTCTCAGACATTTACATTAACCAAGCTTTAGTGGTTTCTATTTCTTACATCCTTCACAGCAATTGCAGCGCAACTTAGATACGTGCCCTCCACCCAGCCTGCATTCAAGTAGCCTCCAGCTTAAAGGCACTCGCTCTCAGTCTGTACCCTTGTAACTGCTTTGACTAGCCCTCAGAATATATTTAGAGCAGCATTTGTGGGGGGAGGGGAATAAAACGCTGTCCATCATTTTATAGCTAGTTTTAAAACTAGCTATCTGGACAATTTTTAATATATCCTCATGCACCTGTCAAATGGGGCACCCTCCTGCTTCTCCACAACTGGAAAGTGGATTGAGATGTGTGAACATTCCATACAGTACTCTGGAAAACTAGTAGAAATAGTTTATTGCAAATCAGAGTCAATCAAGTTTACTAAACATAGAGTAGCCATCGCCTTTCAGACAAACCCTGCAGAGGCTAAAGAAGGTAAGATTGTTGCAGCAAAGCAGGTGGGAGGAGTCCCAGCTTGTGACGGCATCTGCTGCTTATTGGCAAGAAATACATGCATCCATTAAAACAGTCTCGATACTAGAGCGGTAGAAAATATTTCTACCATCTGCTTTAGGACTTTGTGCTGCTGTATTGCTCTTCTGTCCATAAACCTTGTTCCCTCAAATCTGATGATGTTCCTTGTCTTGCCACCAGGGAAAGACCCTAAACAGGATTCTTATTCTTCAGTTCACTGAGCTCTGCACTTTGCCAATTTTCATAACTCATGTAATCTGGTTGTTTTAGTTAGACTGTGCTGATATACATATTAAAACATACTAGACACACCAGATGGGAAATCATCAGGTAGTGTAAGCTGCCATAGCTCTATTGCCTTGGAGGGAGCTAGGGCAATGTACAGCAGTGGAGCATCTGTCCCCAGGAATCAAACTGCACCCTAAGGAATGGAGTCTACTTACTCAGAGTCATCATCCTTGTAAAATAGGAGAGCTATGATGGGGGAAGGCAATTTTTTCTTTAAAACAATCACAAAAAATACAACTCCATGTGACAAGGGATCCAGGACACAAAGTCTGTTCTAATTAAAGGGATATTTGATACATGCCTGGGGTGTATGCAGAATTTATATACTCTCATTTTTTAATAAGTTATGCTTTAGGATGGATATTAGGTGCATGGCTCATGAGACCAGTGACCTGTTTTGCTTTCTACCTTGCTGCTTTTTCACAATATTTAAGTCATCACTAGTCACCCCAGCATAAACACATCCATAATATCGATATAAACTGAGACGTACAGAGATAAGCAACAAACAGGAGAAGGGAGAGGTTCAATAGCATGAAGTGAACTTCGGCTTGGGAGGTTCAATGGGAGAAGTACCCAGAGCTCAGAATTTTATCCCAGTCTTCCTCTGCTCTGCAAAACTGATCTGAAAATCTCATGAGACAGGCCAGTTTTTATACGAAATGTGGATAGTTCCTGGTGGCTACCTTCCCATACCGAACACACTTCAACTTGCCTCACAGAACCCTTCTCTTTCAAAGTTGAAGGCATACTCTCAGCTGCCGAGCACACACTGCCTGAAGTTTCCTTACCCTGATTCTTAAATAGACACAGAGCACTACACAATCTGGCTCCTCTATGTTCACATCACTGTAAAGGAGAATGCTGGAAATATAGACCCTCAAGTAGGATTACTGGATTTTAGCAGCCAAATTTACAAACAAACAGGAATTTACACATAAATTGCTTACAATATATCACAAGTATAAGTGAAGATTAGAGAAAGTGAGAGTCCAATATATTTCTAAAGTCACATTCCAAGGACGGACAGCTGATTGGTGCCATCATTCACTGTTCTAAGTCTCCATACATAGGCAAGGAAATTTAAGGAAATAAAGGAAGTCAATTTTTTTTTAAGTTTAAAATTTGGAGGGGTGTGAGTTCCAAAAGTGGGAAGGCCCTGGCCCCTTGGCTCCCCCTATTTGGCACCCTTGGTCAGAAGCCTGACCTGTGTATTCATTACCTAGTTTGCCACTCCCACAAAAGGGTAGTGGATGTGCAACAGCCCTTGTTAACCTGAGCTGAGATTTCCTAAGCCCTTCCACCAAAACTCACCATCTTAGATAAAATATAAAACAGATGTAGTAACTACAGAAAGACAGATTAAGTGATTTTAAGTGGTCAGAGATAAGAAAATAGAAGGTAAACACGCTTTCTGAATCCAAACTTTTAGTCTAAGCAAGAGTTGAATCATACAACTTTTCTCACCTAGACAGGTGGTAGGAGATTACTCAGGGTATGGTTACACTTACAAGATTATAGCGCTATAGGTTATAGCGGTCCCCTTATACAGTAATATGTATAGCGCTATTGTATGTCCACACTCAGATGCTCCTGCGGTATAGCATGGCCACATTTGGGGCACTTAATGCGGCATTAAGAGCAGCGCTTTAGGGCAGGTATCCCAGCATTCAGCTGGGTGCAACGTGCTTTTTAAACGAGGGGGGTGAGGGGGGACGCGTTGTGTGTATGCGGAGGGAGAGAGACAGTGGTTTTTCTGTTTTTTTTCTGAAAGCCTGTCAGTGAGCCTCCGTTCACAGAAGGCTTTGTTTTCACACAGGCTCCCTCCTTAAACATTTGCATTGCTTATCTGCCGAGTTAAGAAAGAAACTCTAGAGGTACTTCCGCATTCCTCCAGCCGAGTTCAAAACAAAGGAAAGAGACGTCAATTGCCTTAAATGGCTCTAGGCATCTCCAGAGATCACTTGTAGCGCAGTGGGTGTCCACATCCTTGCTGTAGCGCTACAGCAGCTGCGCTACAGCTCTTATTCCCCATGCGGAGGTGGATTAACAATAGCGCTATAACTCAGCAGTTATAGCGCTCTATGTGCCTTGCCAGTGTGGACGGGGAGGAGGTTATAGCGCTCGTGGGGGCTTTATAGCGCTATAAAGTGCCAGTGTAACCATGGCCTCAGTTCCTCAATACACAGGCTGAGACTCCCTTCCAGCCTGGGACCACCCTTCCCCATTTCAAAGTCTTTGTTCTTCCAGATGTTGAGTTGTGGGAGGGGAGTAGATGTGACATCATCACTGAGCCTCTCTCCTTTTTTATATTTTTTTCCATCTTGCTGGAAAGATCTTTGCTGTGACATGGGAAATCAGGCACTCCCCATTGGTCAAGCTACAGTTCCAACTATCTAATTGCACAAACCCAAACACCTATGCCCCATCCCCTGCCCCATTCCAACCCCTCCCCAAGGCTGCGCCCATGCCCAGCCCCTTCTCCGAGGTCTCACCCCCCGCTCAGTCCATTCCCCCTCCCTCCGTAGCTCTCTCCCCCACCCTCACTCACTTTCACCACGCTGGGGCAGGGGGTTGGAGTGTGGGAAGGGATTTGGGGTGCCGGCTCTGGGAGGGCATTGGGTACAGATGGAGTTTGGGTGCAAGAGGAGGTTCAGGGCTGGGGCAGAGGGTTGGGGTGTGGGATCTGGGAGGGAGTTTGGGTGCAGGAACAGATTAGGGGTGCTGGCTCTGACCAGGCAGCACTTACCTCAGGCAGCTCCCAGAAGCAGCCAGCACATCCAGCTCCTAGGCCCAGGGGCGGCCAGCCAGGCGACTCTACATTCTTCCCCTGCCTGCAGGCGCTGCCCCTGCAGGTCCCATTGGCTGTGAAGTTTCAGAGTCGGTATTCGGGGCAGGGACAGCACACAGAGACCCCCTGACTGCCCCTGAGCCAGACGTGCTGGCCGCTTCCAGGAGCTGAGTGGAGACAGGGCAGGTAGGGAGCCTGCCTTAACTCTACTGTGCCACTGACTGGACTTTTGGCCTATTAAAATCACCTGGTTTGCTTTCAGTAGCAACCGGGAGATTGAGGCTGATTCTGGCAGACTCCTGGCAATCTGGGAGAGTTGGCAACCTGAGGTCAAGCAGTCTCCATTGCACGTGTGGTCTCTCTGAGAAGTCTCTGGGATGGCCTTTGGGAGAGTGGATTCCCTTTAATGGGCCATTAGCACATGTCTGGCTGGTCCTTTGTTGCAACTGAAATCGTGGCTGTCCAACATATTTCGGTAACACACATAGTGCTGCATAACTTCACATATAAATATAGCACACACAATCCAACAGAATATTAATGTTCAACAGATCAAGACTTTTAAAACAAGTACTCAAAAGGCATACTTTGTACAACACAGAATAATTACAGGACAGTGGGGAATACAGGGGTTCCAGGGTGCTACTTTGAGGTACAGGGTGCCACAAGGTTTGTAGGGACAAATTCTGCACTGGACAGATGACCCGTGCCTCCTAACAGTGCGAGGGCACAACCCCAGAACAGCTCAAATCATGCCCTCCCCTTCCAGAAAGCAGCCTGATCCCACCCCTCTGGGAAAGCAGCAGCCCCTCTGTGCAGCTCCACACTGTTCCTCTGACTCCCCCAGCAGAGTTAAAGCAGCGGCATCTCCAAACTGTTCCCAGATGTCCCTCTGCTCCTGCTTCTGCCATTCCCTGCCCAGCACAGCTGGTTGACTCAGCTGTTCTGAAGGGAGGGGGCCCTGCAGTACCATGTGATGAGCAATCTGGCAGGGAGGGCATGAGACCCTGCATCCCTACCCTACACACACACACATCACCTCTGTTTTAACACGGGGCAGAATTTGGCCCTAAAAATTAAATCTAGCAAATTTCAGTTTGAAAAAGCTGAAGTACCAAACGTTGAAAAATCAGAGGATGTTAACGCCTAGTAACAGTTACTAACAGCAGCTAGAGTACATATACAGCATCTATTTTTCAACATTAGTAACTCTTTGAAATGAGAGAGCATTTCCAAGCTCTTTACAAACACTGAGCCAAATTCAGTGCCTGACCCAACGTGTACTGAAGTTAATAGGATTCTCTCTATTAATTTCCACAGGAGTTGGATTATACTCCTCAAGGAGAGCCTGTGCTGGTGTTCCCTGGACTAGGCATCTCACTGGATTAAAGTCCAGGCAGTGACATGGTTGCAATGGGACAAGGAGCTTTTGTCCTCCCCTCCATCAGGAGGTTTACAGCCAACCAGTTCAGCCCTACAAGCAGGAGACACTGGCTCTCAGCAGCTGGGATGGGAGATGATCATTCCTAATGTTCCAAGCTGGAGCAGTCAGGCCTAGTGGTCAGGGCCAAGAGTCCAGGGCAGGGGTGGAACAAGGCTGGAACAGGAGCAGGGCTGGAACAGGACTGGGAGCAGTGCACAGCAGGGGAGAGAGGAGGCTACAGCCTGGGAAGTTTGTTGCTGCCATCAGACAAGAGAGGGATCCAAGCCCTGGAGTAGCTTTGAGCAGACTGAGCTGCTAGTCCGCCTGGGGTGCTCATATACTCATTCTGGGAGTCACATGACCAGTTCCTGACTTGTGAATTGGCTGGGAGACTATCACGCCAGTGACTCATCACCTTACGTTGGCCAAGGAAAGAGTGTGGCTAATGTACACAGGTGATGAGTTGATTCAGTGCATCCTTTAGGCAGACTCTGTTGGTGTAGTTCCCCTCGCATCCAAAGTAGAAATTAGCCTTGCCCACCCCAGTCAAAACCTTGAGGTAGTACAGACATCTGCCCTCCTACTTTGGGGGTACAATGGACCAGGCTGGCAGAGACTGCTAAAAAATATATCTATCTGCACCAGCAGTGGTTGTGGCAAATGTGGTCTGTTAATGACTCTTTATGACAAACCCTGGAGTCAAGTAAGTATTGTTACCATATTCGGACACAAAGCGATTGAGTGACTTAGCCAATGTCACAGAGCGAGGACCTGATTCTGCTCCCACTGAGAGCGTTCTCATTGATTTCAATGGGACCTCAGTGTGGAAGCTGGTATTAGAATTCAAGAGTTCCTGGTTTTCAGTTTCCTGTTCATGCCATTAGGCAAATATCTTGGCTGTTTCAATACATATTGACAAAGAACAGAGCCACTAGTCTATTCTATGGACTGTTTAAGCCAAATTCTCTTCTGTGTCACATCAGTTGAGCTTCATTCACCCATGTGACAGAAAGGGAGTGCTGTCCCTTTTTAAGTGGTAAAAATTTAGATAAGATTTTTCTTATGTAAAGCAAATAGTAAAAAGTTTGAAACTGTCAAAAGAAAAAAAAACCTTTTTTGGCACCCATAATTTCAAAACAATTTACATGATTTTTAAACTGAAACAAAATCTGCCTCTGGATAAGCAATCTGTATGCCAAGCTTACAATATGGAAGGATAGCATTTAACTTTTGGCGGGGGGCGGGGGGGATATCAGTGAGTTTTTTTCATAAATGGTAACGCTGAGAGAGCTTTCATTCTAGCTGCTCTACCAGATGCAGTTGTATAACACAGCTAGGCCAGATTTGACATTCAGCTTTTGCACATCAAAATATCTGCTCTTTCCACTGTGGAATTTGGCTGTACTTTAGCTTATGATTTATAGCTTCTATTGCAACCCCTAAGCCATTCCCATTAGCTCATGGCAGCATTTTAATGGTTTTTGGCATATAAAAATTCACAGTAGTTGTAACTATGTAGAGTGCAATCACACTGGAATATTGGTGGCTGATTAGCAGCTTATTAGCTACAAGCAAGCAAATGGCCACGCTGCATCAGAAAGCATTAGTAGACTTTTCCAGAAACCCCTCTGGTCAAGGCTGGTTTCCTATATCAAACACAGCTTCCTATCCAATGTCTGGCACTCAGTATTCTTGAGTCACTCCACTCTGCATCCTGTTTCCAAAGACACCCATCCATCACCAAACAGCAGCTGAGGGGGGTGTCAGGAACATGGCTACCTTTTCTCTTATGTAGCTGCTATACCTTCTAACTCCCACTCTCAAATGATAATAAAATAAAACTTTTCCATTTGCTGCCTGCCCTAGTATTCTATGCCTGACATTGGCAGTAATGTTTAATCATTACCCAGAGGAGTAGAAACAGGCATCACTGCAATTTTTTCCATGTTTTACTAATACAGTTGTGCTCCTGCGGGAACTTTGAAAGGCTCTAGTAGGCAGCTTGAAGAGCATTTGAACCTGACTGTGGATGTTTGTCAGCTACGTAAAGATACATGAAAGAGTTATGCACTATAGACTTCTGACCCCAATTTTTTTAATCCAAGAACCATTCTGCTCACTAAACTTGCACTAGCCTTAAGCACAGCCTCTCTCTGTTCACAGATAATTTTGTTTTACTGGTTGGTCTGAAGGCATACCTTGCCACCCTCCAGGAGACCAGGCGATTCAACTGGTGAACCATCCCAGAGACAATGCGGTCATTAGCAGTAGTGCCTTGTGAGAATTAGAAATAGCTTTTGCTGCATTCAAAGTGCTTCCATTTGCAGATGTGTTAAATCAGCAAATACCATTACAAATTAAATGGACAGGTGAAAATCCAAGAGCAACCTTTAGACTGACCTGCTGGCTTTTACCTCTGAATCATGAAGGTAAAAGGAGTCTATGCCCTTAAGCTGAGTCTGCTGTCATGAGGAGAACCTATGCTCAGGTGCCCTAACTCTTTGCTTCCACAGTCAAAAGAACATATATTTCAAAGTAAGGGTTATTTTTATTTATTTTTTAAAAGTTTTTTCTATCTGGCCCAGTGTGGATGCAAAGGACACTATTTAAGAGGTGTGTGGTGCTCTTCTCAGAGAAGATTATTTTATTTTCGAGTGGCTTGCGTGAAACAAATAAGAATCGACTCACTGGGCAGCACCTCCTGCTCTGACTCTGGGAGTGGTGCAATCTCTGAATTCCACAGTGGAGGATGATCTTTTATCTCTACAGCCATCTCTTACATAGAACTGTAACTACTCAGCATGTTCTTCCCTCTTTGTAAAAAACAACCTTCTTTATACTTTGACAGAATTTCTTCCAAATAAGAGTCCTTTTTTCTGGAATTGGCCCTTTACTTTATTCATTACCCCTGGCACTCTGCAGAACTTGTACATGCTTGGCATTGTATTCTTGCTACGTAGAGCCCCGCATGAGATTAGGCACGGTCTGACACCATCAATGCTGTGCAAGTGTTGCTGCACAGTTCTCTGGGACAGTTGGCTGCAAGCGAGGCAGTAGAAACAGTGCTTGCTTAATGGCCTGTTAAATGCACAATTGTGTACTCTCCTATGTAAGAGGGATTTACCAAAAACCATTTGTTGCATCAAAAATGATGAAAAATTTGGCACTTGCCTTCTCTCCCCAGATTTCATGTCTAGCTGGTATATGATAATGCTCCCTTCTAATGCCGGCATTCAATTCCTTGAGGTCGAAGTACAAACACAGTGATCCAGATTTGATACTGTGTCAATGATGATGTTCTTATTCTGCAGATTCCTCCACTTTTTCAATTACATCTCCTGATAAGAAACACAACAATTCTTTCTCTAGTCTGTCCATTAGCATCACACATACATTCCTGGCTGCATGTATGATATGTTGTACGTCTTTGTTTACAGTCATTTAGTATATATTATTACTTTCCCTACTCTTCAACTATGTCTGTATATTTCTTCAGTAAAGTTGTGATGGTTTGAGTCAATTCTTCCATAGTAAAACCACATATATATCATTTTCAATTCCTGGCCTGATTCCAGACCTAAAATGAGTATTCTATGCCCTGTAATAGTTACAAAGCCAAGCTTACTTTTCTCTCATGCTGCAGAGTAGAATGACATCTTTTCCTTGTAGAAATAGGAACTGCAATTCTTGCTTTCAAGCACATTTGTCTGCCTCATCAGATGTCTAGCTGTACTAGAAGGATGGTCTTGTGGTTAAGTTAGTGGCTTGGGACTTGAAAAAGCTAGGTTCAATTCCTCATTCAGTTACAAAGTTTCTGTATAACCATGCTCTTAACCTTACCTGTGTTTCAATTCCCTATGTGTTAAATGGGGATTATAAATCTTTACCTGTCAGGGATGTTGTGAGACTAAAATCCATTAATAAAAGTAAAGTGCTCTGCTTCTACAGTGATGAGGACTATATGTGGGTCTAAATCAGGCCTGCACAACATGCGGCCCGCATGGGCTCACTGTGTGGTCCGTGGGGTGTGAGTAGGGGTGGGGCAAGCCAAGTTGGGGGGGGGTTTAGGGGAAGCAGATGGGGGTGAGGGCAGGCTTTTTGGCCCACAGCTGGGTTTTTTGCAGTAATGTGGCCCTCGCTGCTTTCCGAGTTGTGCAGGCCTGGTCTAAATATTCACCTGTGGAGTCAGCATCCTAAACCATTGGTGTTCATTCGAAATAGACCAGCCTTTGTCTACTGCTGCAGGTCCTGTATGGATTCAAGGCACATTAGCTTCCTTTGCTGTGTTTGTTTTTCTTTTACAGTATCTGCATTGGTTAGCAAAATGGTTACACTTCGAGCAAATCGGGCATTTTTGCCTGAGTGCTGGATAGTGTCTGTATGCATGTCCACATCTCTAGATCTCACACAGCCATCTAGGCTGGACATCTGTTACAAAGTTTTGGCACCCTTCCTATTCAACATGTAGTTTCTTTTCACATACAATCTGCACATCCCACTATGCGAGTAAACTCATGCACATGTACAGCTTCTTGAATATCTTCTTTACTTAGAACAAGTATGGATAATTTTGTCTCTTCTGCCATGTTGCAGGTTTGTATGGCTTATGTGTGACTTATGTTGTAAATTTAACAATCTCTCAGGAAATGCTTGCCTATCTTTCCATCAGCATATCCTTTTTCATTAGTCAGGGAATCTCTTGAGGGACAATAACTTCAAGTATGACATTTCTTAATACTTTTGTGTGCCTTTATTTTTCCCTATCGGAGAACAAATCTTTCCCTCTTCCTGGGACTATGGCAATGTTATTTATCATCATCTCATTGTCATATATTAAAGTAATGACCAGGGACCTCAAGCATGACTGGGGCCCCATTGCACTAGGAACTGTATAAGCAAATATGAAGACACAGTCTCTGACTCTGATAACTTAAAAACTAGTGACATAAAAAAGGTGAGAGGAAAGGGACATAATCTAGTATCTGTGCATTTTATAGCTGTATATACATTTGCAATCTTTTCTGAAAATTATATATATATATAAAAATAAATACCAACGGTACCATCTGCTTCTCAGGCCACTAAGCCTTAAACTGTTCTGACATCCTACTGCAATCTGTAAAGTCCATGGGAGAGAGATGGAAGCTACTGAAAATGTCTGGGTCTTTGCAACAGCTAATATTAAAAATAAATTCACTTTCCTAGCAAGGTCCATTGCAGGGTATGCAGAGATGGACATATAAAGCAAAAATTTCCATTCAAAATGCTTCCAAGGTTACCTCACATTGTCCTAAAATCTTAACTGAGGTATCAGTTTCAAGATGTCCATGGTTACTGGCTGCATTACATGTATGGCAGACATCTGGAGTTGCAGTGGGAGACTGAAAATAGTTAGGTGGACTAACTGGTCTCTGGAAGCAGTCACTCCTTTTTAGTTTGCATTCATAGTAGTCTCCTTGCAGTGTTCTCCGATCCATCTAGTCCTCCTAACTTCTGGTGTTCTGATTAAATAAGCAAGGACTCCTTGCTTATTTAAATCAGATCTGTTTTAATTTTAAGATGCACACATGAAACACAGAGAAACCAAAACCAACAGCTGAGCTGCAGACTCCAACTCCCTGATGGAGCTGGTCAGGAATTTTTCAATTAAATGGTTTTTCATTGGAAAACATCAATTTGTCAAAAAGGAAATTTTTCACAGAAACGTGCCACTTTTGATTATAAAGTTTCTCAGGTCCGGGGTGAAATTTCTGGTCAAAAAGAGAGAGATCCACTACAGAATACCTGGTGATTAGGATACTCACCTGACATGTAGCTTCCAGTCCCTGGTCCAAATCAGGCAGACTAAAGACTTGAACTTGGGTCTCTAATATCCCCACAGAGGGCCCTGACCACTTGGCTATTCTAGGGAGGGCACATGGTCTGTCATTTTTCACAAAAAAACTTCAAAAGGTTTTGGTTTCCTCCTGAGATGGGAAAAGGAGAAATTATGAAATCTCAAAAAGGTTAATGGAACACAAAAAGTGTTTCCAGCCCAACTCTACCCCCTGATCCAATGAGATTGTCACTGTGCCTTTACTCCAAAGTGAAGGGTGACTTTCTGATTTGCATTCTTACATAGAAATGGAAGTTACTCACCAATGGCCAGATCCTCAGTTGGCATCAACTGATAGAGGTCTACTGCAATGGAGCTATGACATTTCTAAATGTCTTAAAAGTCAGGGGATTCAAAAAATTTCATTTCCAAAACAAAGTGTGCTTCCCAATTTCCAGCAGCTGCTCACTGATATGATTCACTGGAAACTGCTGTCCTGTGGCCATAAACTCTGAGGCCAGGTCTGCACTAGAAAGTGGAAGGTCAACCTAAGATACACAACTTCAGCTATGCGAATAGCGTAGATGAAGTCGACGTATCTTAGGTCAACTTACCTCGGCGTACTCACAGCGGCGAGTCAACTCCTGCTCTTCCCACAATGACTCCGCTTCCACCTCTCGCAGTGGTGGAGCTCCAGAGTCGACAGGGAGAGCGCTCAGGGATTGATTAATTGCATCTAGACTAGATGCAATAAATTGATCCCCGATAGATCGATCACTACCCGCCGATCTGGTGGGTATGTTAGACTTGGCCTTGAGAGCCATGACTTGAGATGGTACTTCTAGGGCTTCCAGCTACAGAGTCAGAAGCCAAACCCAAGTTAGAGCCAGAGGTGTCATGCTTCTTGCTTTGCTGCGGGAGCCTGGAGTTCCCAGCCCATGGCAGTCTGCATGAAGGGACTGCTGCAGAGCCTCAGATCTTCCAAGCGCTAGGTTCCTGGCCCCAGAGCAGACCATATGTTGGGTCTGCTCAGAGTCTGCCAAGTGTGCTGACAGGGAACCAGTCAGGTTTCTGTGGTTCATCAAACACTACTTGCTTTTGTGAGAAATTTTAGGCTTGACAGACCTGTATTTTCCAACGAATCTTATTTCATTGCATCATTTCTGACCAGCTTTTCCTGTCAGGCCATTTTAAAGCCTTCCACATGTAAAATAGAGACCAGTCAAAACAGAAGTGTTGTAGATGTAGGGGACATGGCCTATGGACTGACGCCATGGCTGCTTCAATAAACTTCTTCAAAATCTCTCAAAAATGGCAACAATGTAAAATACAGATATTAAAACAAAAAAATCACAACTTAGCACTGCAGCTTGTCTGTGGATTTAACACCTTTTGAATGCCCCAAGTAAGCAACTTATAAAACTCACACATGTAGGCCAAAAGCCGAAATCAATTTTATATTTCTTTGAGCATTGCAATGCACTATAGAAAATGCCAGTTTACCCAATAGTTTTGCTAAGCTGTGCATGTGGACTCTACAGACAACAGTCTGCAATCAATATTCATTAACATTATTTACAAGCTTTTGCATATTTCCAGCTAATTTGCTGGAACTTTTTCTTACACATTTCCCTTCCCACTCACACACACACACTGCGAATTCAGTGCAATAACCATCCCTACTAGAGAGTTTTAAGTTGAAAATAAAGAGCAGAATCTTAGTCACAAGGTTATGCAGAGAAAACCTGGCAGTATTTACTAGATCCAGTTTTTTTAATACCTGAGCCAGCCTGGGTTACGAGTGGTGCAGAAATAACGTATTTAGCCCTATGTGTGATGGGAGAAAAGAGAGTTTCATGAGGAGTTGTGACCCTTAAACCTAGCAGCTCCCAAACTGTGGTTCTTGGAAAGCTTGGCTGGTGCTCCTTGTTTCCAGCTGCTTCTTGAGATGCGAAAGAGAACCTGGACCCTTGTAGTAATAGCAGGAAATGAGGATGCATGAGCTTAGCTGCCTCCATTAATGACCGCTACTCTATAGGATATAGACAATAAGAAAAAGGAGCTTCACTCAAGGATTGGGGCTACCAGCCACCTGTGAGAAAAGAAAATACTGTTGCTACCCATTCAATATCAGATGTCAAGGGCCTTGCAGGTCAGCTTTTTATCAGAAGAGAAAGTAGTGACATGAAATCTGGGTATATTCCTAGTCAGGCGTGGGCAAACCTTTCAACCTGAGGGCCACATCAGGGTTTCAAAATTGTACAGAGAGCTGGGTCGGGAAGGCTGTGCCTCCCCAAACAGCCTAGCCTCACCCCTTATCCAACCTCTACCCACTTCCTGCCCCCGATTGCTCCCCTCAGAGCTCCCAACCCATCCAACCCCCCATTCTCCTTATCCCAACTGCCCCCTGCAGAGACTCTCGACCCCACCCAACCCCCCCTGCTCCCTGTCCCCTGACTGCCCTGACCCCTATCCAAACCCCCATTCCCCGACTGCCCCCCGGGACTCCCTGCCCCTTATCCAACCCTTTCACTTCCTGTGCCCTGACTGCCCACAAAGAACCTCTGCCCCATCCAATCCCTCCCCTACTCCCAATCCCCTGACCATCCTCTGGAGCCCCCTGCCCCTTATTCAACCCCTTGACTCCCTTACCACGCTGTTCAGCCCCAGTCCTTGAGTGAGGCTCCTTATTCTTGCAACACACCTAGAGAGAGTTATTTGCATGGGCAGAGCTTGGAAGGGTACCACCATCTTTATTCCCCAAAATCTCACCCACAGGATCTTATTCAGGCCAACTCCCATTAAATTCAATGAGAGTTCATGTGAGTAACCACGGAATAAAACTGCTGAAGAACTTCAATATTTGGATGTGAATTTGAAAACTGTAAGGAAGGAAAACGTGCTATGAAGCAACTTGCAAGCTACCTCACATTTTCAATGTTAATTAATATTGATTGTAATTTATTATCTCTCCAGTGTGTGTGCACACACAAGCATAACTGTTTAGTTAATTAGTATTTGTTACAGTGATCACAGAAACTAAATACAGTTTTTGGGCTAAGTACATATACAATGTGAGTCTTTCACAGTAAACTCCATTCCCCTTTTTTAAGTGCAACATTTGAAAATTGGACACTTTATGATCAATGAACTTTAAATAATTCAATATAAAAACTGCAGTCAAGCACTTGCCCTCAATTATTTGATTACCTGATATTTCAATATTGAACAAAAGGGAAAAATTCATGTCATTAGAAGTTATTCAAGTGCTAGTCGAAAATGAAAGGCCAGATTCTCTTCTGCACCAAGATACACAGGTAGGGGCGGGGACCATTACAGTGAGGTTATTTAAAGGCCCTAGCCCTGACATGAGTTAGTGGAGCCCATAGGAAATCTCCACCCTTGGAGCTAGGGATGAGTTTCTCATGTCACTTCTCATTTTGGTGCCACAAATGGGTGGTGCTTGACACGCTCGTACAGATACACCTGCACTAGTCCTCCCTGAACCAGTGCACACAAAATAGTAGTGTAGCTGAGGTAGCCCAGGCAGTAGCAATCAGAAGCACGGGCTCACTGCCCCAAGTACAATCCCACCCAGAACCCACAAGTGTGTACTCAGGTGACTAGCCTAAATCACGGCCTAGGCTTGGACTAGCCACCCGAGTACATACCCATGGCTCCACTGTTATTAGGACACTAGCTCAATGAGAGCTAGCACACGTACATCCACTCCGGCTGGGAATCACACCCCTAGCTCCAAGTGCAGACATACCCTCATCCCTAAGGGGCCATGCACCAGCACAGAACTGCTTGAAGGAAATGGTCTTTTCCCACCCCATCAGACTGCCTCCCTTCCTGACGTTCTCGTTGTTAAGCCGGTGGTGAGGTTTGCGCCTCCAGCTTTATACTAGAGAAGTATTTCCCTGTACTGGAGGAATTCTCTTCTGGCCAAATGCAGCCAGATTCCAGCTCCCTTATGCTGCTCCAGAAACACCTAGAGGATGGAAGAGGGGCTGAGAATTTAGTCCATGGTTTTATGCCAAAGCTCCTATCCTAATTTACATATGTGAATCATAAAAAGCAAACTGTATGCAGTGGCAATATGGATAATTTTTGTTCATATTTTCTGAAGACAAATTAGCTCTTGGGCTGAGACTTGGATGGTTAATGTAAAACCCAAAGTGATTTATTTTTAGCTGATCTATCAACCCCTGAAATCCAGAGTCCATAATAGAAAAAATACAACAAATACAATCAATGGAGGTGCCTGAGCTGGAATCCTCCTGCTACTGCTGTAAATGGGAAGGAGCTGGTGGTAGGACATACTCTGTGAAAGTTCTATGACCTTGGTAATCGCTCCCCCTCACTTGGTCTGCCAGAGTCTGGATTTATTATCCTTCCAGACACACTGCTAAGCCTGCTTTTTTCTTAGGTTCCAGGGGAGGGAGTTGGCTCAGCCTTAGAGGGGGTTGGATTTATTTCATTATCCACCTATTAATTGGTGGATATTTATCTGTGTCAAGGTGAGATAAGCAGTCCTTGATATTGCATATTTTAATTTACAGAATGGATATCCAGAGCAGGCAATGGGCACTTAGAGGTTACACTGAATCTAAATACATTTTAGGGATTAAGGTTAACAAGTGTAATGGTTTTGTCCAGTAATTAAAACAAAAAGTTAATTTATAACTTCTTGCTCTCAACTTCTTACTGACTTCAATAGGAATGGAGAGAGTTCGGCACCTTGCAGAATGGGTCCCATAGTGAAACAGAATTATGTTTTTAAGGGGAAATACCTTTAAATAAAGAGAGAGAGGTACCTTCCAAATTACTACAGCTAGCACAAAAATAATCAGATGTTAGGCAATTGAATGTTTTACTCACAGAACAAAGTTTGAACATTCCCAGCCAGTATTTCTCTTTTGAGCTCTGAAACAAGAGACAAGACCAACCGAAGATCAAAAGTACAAAAAGACTTTACAGATCTCATCTTAAATCCACTGGGCTGTAATTTCAAATAGCAATGCTCACACATTTAATTTAGTACAATTAAGAATCTCAGCTCAAAAGACACATCTGCCCAAGCTAGAAAAAATGTGGATTAGCTCTCACTCCAAAGCAGACTATGTTCCATCCTGCAAAGTGCTGAGCAGTCTGGCCTGATCCAGCACAACAGTAAAGCCAATGGGACGACTCATGCACCTGAAGTGCTTTCTTGGAGTCGGACAAGAGTGCTGAGCACCTTGAAGGATTGAGCCCAAAGTTGTTGCTGTCTACAAGCAAGAGAGGGGAGGGGACTGATAGAAACAGGTATCCTGGACAATATCTCAAGGGCCCATAACCTTCTACCAGAATTCCTTTTTCTGTACCAAATCTGTGTGTTCCGCAGAGTCCTACGACAAAATGTTCTCGGCTACTCAGAAGATACAGCTTGATTTTAATGCAATATAAATACCATGGCTGAATGTTTAATTACTGCAAATAATCTCCCTTGATTCTATTCTTCCTTTCCCTTTGTCCTTGTTTCACTCATTTTCTTCTTTTCTTCTAATGTATATCTTGATGTGCCTTTGTTTATTCAGTGTCTCAGTCTTATTCTTCCTTAATTTTCCTTCCTTCATTCTACTGTTCTGATACTTGGCCCTGTGATGTTTTTCCTCTCCTTTCCCTCTATTCTCCCACACTTTCTCTCCAGGGACTCAATTTTATGTACACCTCTCTTTCCCATTCCCCTCAGTATCTTGCTCCTTCTCTTCTCTTCTCTTCCTCACTCAATCCCACAGTTCTCCCAAATCTCCCCTCCACATTCTGTCTCCAATACTTTTCCTCCCTTTCTCATCATTCTTGCTCACTTTGCCTCTATAACTATCCTCATTTTCTGCTTTATGTTACCATCACACCCAATTTCCCACCACCCATTTCTCAACTCAAACCATTGCGCCAAGGCAAGATCAGTCACTCAGGCCAAGTCTACACTACAGAGTTAGGTCAACATAAGGCAGCTTATGTCAACTTAATTTTGTAAGAGTCTACACAACAGTGTTGCTCCCACAGATGTAAGTCCCCCACTACACCAACCTAATAACTCCAGCTCCACAAGAGGCGTAGTGTTTAGGTTGATGTAGTTTGAGTGACACAGTGTCTGTGTAGACACTGCGATAGTTATATCACCACTCAGCATCACATAGAACTCCCATCTGGGAGCCTGGCCCTCAGAACCTACACTGTCGGCTCCACGCCAAGCTCCAGCTAGGAGCACGACTGCCTGGCACTCAAAGCCCGGGCTGTTAGCTCTGCGCTGAGCTCCCAGCTGGGAGCCCAGCTGCCCAGCACTGAGAGCCTAGCACAGGAGGCTCTCAATCCCCCACACTGCCCCAGCTAAGTCAGTGCAAGTGCTCCGGGAGAGGACGGGCACCACCAGCAGAAGGACAGTAGTGTGGACATGAAAAAACATATTGCTGCAGTGCCTATATATCGATCTGACATAGTCCACTTAATTGTGCAGTGTAGATCAGGCCTCAGCTTCCTTCCCCTCTTTCCCCCCCACCCCCCGCCCCCGAGCCTACAGAAGGAGGGAAACTTGGTCACACAATTCGCACAGGGGCTAGGGGAAAAAACTTTCCTGTTTTAGGTGGCTCTGAGGACAAAGCAATCTGAGACCAGACCAGGCACAGCAAGCATCTCAGTAGGTCTCCAGATGGCCCAGCAGCGCAACCAGAGGTCTGGACTGCTGAGCCAACAGACTAGTGTCAATTCTGTAACTTTTAGATTACTCTCGACTTCATTTTGAGGGTGTTAAGGACACTCAGCACCTTAAAGGATCTACAAAAACCAAAGTCCAAGATAATATTTCTTTTCATTTACACAGAAAATTTCATCTGAAGATGTCAAACATTTAATAAATAAAATCATAATGTCAAGCAACAAATGTAGGCAAATATTATAGCCAGTTAACAGACGGAGAAAATTAAAGTTAAGATCAAAATATTCTAAAGCAGGGATGGTCAGCCTTAGCCTAAAAAGGAGCCAGAATTTACCAATGTACATTGCCAAAGAGCCACAGTAATATGTCAACAGCTCTCCCAACAGCTTCCCCACAATGCTGCTCCCAGCACCTCTCACCTACTGGCAGCCCGGCCCTCTCCCTCCCCACACCTCCTGATCAGCTGTTTTGTGGGGTCAGGAGGCTCTTGGGGGGAAGGGGAGGAGCGAGGACATGGCAGGCTCAGGCGATGGGGACGAAAAGTGTGGAGTTGGGGCAGAGCCACGGGTTGAGCAGTGAGCACCACCAGCACCTTGGAAAATTGGTGCCTGTTGTTTCAGCCTCGGAGTCAGTGCCTATACAAGGAGCCGCATATTAACTTCTGAAGAGCCACATGTAGCTCCGGATGGGTTGCCCACCCCTGTTCTAAAGTATCCATGTAGTGGGGCAGCTGCCCCACTCCTAAAGAAAAAGGGCTAAAACAGCCCTGCAGAGGGCTGTGGCAAGGGAAAGGCAGCCCAGCAGAGGGCTGCAACAGAAGGCAGCTGGGGGTGGAGCAGCCACAGCTGTGGCTGGGTCAATCAGGCCCCAGATGGCTCTAATATAAAGGCCCCGAGTTTAGAGTAGAGAGACAGACAGTTTCTGTCTCCTACTCTGGTCACAAAGGCAGACAGGCCTGGCTGCTGGGGGAGCTTAGGATTCCCAGAGTAAAGCAGGGCTGGGGGAAGGCAAGAGGAGCTGGGGGAGCTTGGGCCTGGATACCCCCAGGCTGCAGGGCCTTGGAGATGGTCCAACAAGGAGCCCTGGGGTTGCAAGGGGCAGCCCATGGGTAGTTGTAGAGGCAGCAGGCCAACCCCCCTTGCCAATGATGAATGGCAATGATACTGTAGTCTGCCCTAGAGAATGGGGGCAAGTGGTGACTGGCAGTTGCCTAGACTGAGGCAAGGTGGGGATAGTGGGTGGGGGTTCCCCAGGGAGGGGAGATCCTAAGTTTGTGGGGGTACTGCAGGGGTGCAGCACCCCAGGGAAGAGGGCACAGGGGTCCAGGGAGGGACATGGGGCCAGCAGCAAGTGGGATATCGGCCTGCAGAGGGCGCTCTAGATGCCAGAAGAGCTAATTCCCTGGATGACCAGCGGGAGGCACCGCAGGGGTGAGTCACCACTCTGTTACAATCCACTGAGTTCCTCAGTTATGGGGGCCCAACATGAGACACTTGGGCCCTGATTTTAGGAGGTGAGGTGCACCACTCATTTTTGACAATTTTGGCCTAAGTGACTTGCCTGAAATAACAGCAAATCAATGGCACATCAAAAACAAAACCCACGAGACTTATCTCCCAGTCCTATTCTTTAATGTTTAGAACAGGGATTGGCAACCGTTCAGAAGTGGTGTGCTTAGTCTTCATTTATTCACTCTAACTTAAGGTTTTGTGTGCCTATAATTTGTGCTTCTCAAAGGTCTTTGTTATTGCCTTAAAAATACTTTGATGTTATGTGTATCTATTCCAAGTAGTTTTAGAGTTCTTGTTCTTATCTCCTATCCTAAAGCCTATGTATAATGGGATACTATAGCAGGGCAGTCCCCACATTCAAGCCCTGAAGGGGTTTAAACGGCCCCGCTGAGGATTGTGTCTGAGGAAAAGCATCCCAGCAGAGGGCTGCAACAGAGAAAGCAGCTGAGAGCATAGCAGCCTCAGCTGTGGCTGGGTCAATTAGGGCCCAGCTGGCCCTTATAAAAGGGTGGAGAGTTGTATACTTAGGCAGTCTCCCTCTGACTGAGGTGGGAGATGGATGGTTCTAGCTGCCTGGGAAGCCTAAGGGTACTTAGAGTGAGGCAAGGCTGGGGAAAGGCCAGAGGAGCTCCAGGCTGTCAACTCCCCAGGCTGCAGGGCCTGGTCCTAAGCCTGTAGAGGTACTGGGTTGTAGAGAAAGGCAGCAGGTCAAAACCCACTTGCTTGTGATGACTGGCTCTTACACTGTAGTCTGCCCTAGGCAGTGGGAGCTTAATGATGACTGGCAGTAGCGCAGACTGAGGCAAGGTGGGGATTACAAGGTTGGAGGTTCCTCAGAGAGGGGAGGCCCAGGGGCAGAGTGAAGGGGAACTGCCAGGGGGCAGCACCCTATGTAAGAGGGCAGTGGGGTGTGGGAGAGACATGGGGCCAGCAGACAGTGAGACACCAGCCTGCAGAGGGCATTCTGTGCTGGAAAGAGCTAATTCCTGGATGACCACCAGCAGGTGCTGCAAGAGTGAGTTGTCACACTGCTACAGATACACAATATAATGGGTAATTAGAGGTCATTGTGGATGTTTTAATTTAGCTCTGCAACAAAGATCAGTTTAACAAGATGTCTCAGAAGAGTCAACTAATATAAGGCCCACAATATGTAGCATCTATCACAATTAGTGTTATGACCCAACAACCTGGACACTGAGTCTTGGAAAGAAAAGTGTACACTACCAATGAGAAATTTTAATCTTGAGTTCTAAGTTATGTTTTAAACCCACCACACATGTCCTTATAAACTGTCCCCTTCAGTTACTATGCTGCTCTTACTATGAAATGCCAAGGCTGTGGTCTCAAACTCTTAAGTTATATGTTGTGCTCAACTGTTTTGCTGAGCAGGGATTACTTGTGTGTTTAAAGTTAAGCACATGCTTAAGTACTTTGCTCAGCCAGGGCTTTAATGTTCCACTCCTATACCAGCACTTAGTAAAAACATTTCATCAACACTAGTTAAAATAAATGGCTACTTTTTAACACAGGGTTTTATAAAATAGCTATTTTTGTGCCTAAAAGTGAGCCAATGGCTCTCCTTTTGGTGCCCGTGCATGCTGTTATGCAATGGGACACAGCACACTCCTGCAGAAAAAAAACAAGTCCCATGCTCAGTAGACAGAACAATTGCTTGAGAAGGTCCTTAAACATAACACATCACTCTGTGTTACTGGAATCAGGAAGGTTAAAGAGGTTAAATGTGGAACACAAACCATTTGTCCATCAAGCAGAAACATTGAGTAGGATTTTCCTTGTTGTGACCACAGTAAATATGTCTATTCAGTGTGGTGATGGAAAAAGCTGACCTATGTGTACTGTAGGAGGGAAATATTGTTTGTGGTATGTTGAACTGTTTAAATGACGATTATCAGCATAATGTTGCAAAGGAGATTATGTGCCATCAAAGGGCTGATTGCCTAAATCAGTGGTTCCAAAACTGTTTTCTGGTGAACCTCCTGGGAGTTTGCAAAATATTACAGGGGGTTCTTGGGGCAACCCCGGGAGACATAGGGCCAGCAGCTGGAGCCCCTGGACTTCCAAGAACTAAGCAAATCAAAGCAAGGATCTCTATCACACTGAGGAGATTTAAACTTCAAGACTCCTTATAAGAAATGGCAAGGGAGGTGGATGGCTTTTGCTGTTTTTAAAATTAAATAGGCAGCTAGCATTGTCTTTAAAATTATTAAGAAGAACAAGGTTAACATTTGTTGTAATGTGCATTGTTTGCCTGGACTGCTCAAGACCTGAATGCTTGTGTAGGAGGAACTTTTTGAGTTGGCTTCTTAAATATCTTCATGCTGTTTCACATCTGATACTCCTTGATGAAACATAGGAGCCCTGTCTTATAACAGGCTTATTCAAAGTGATACAAGCTACGAAAGTGAGATCTTGGAAGAATGTTGCCATTTTCATAATTTAATAAAAATACTGTAATGATTAATAATAATAGTGTGTAATAAGCATGTCATGAAAACAAATTTTATATGTCCAAGATCACTACTTTTATAACTTATACTCAGTTAAAGGAGAAAATCCCTGGAAATATTCATTTTTTGGAGGGGTTCACAAGACTTGATAGTTTATTGAAAGGGCTTCACAGGTTGTTAAAGTTTGGGAACCACTGGCCTCAGTTAAAGCTGTGCAGTAGGAAGCTTCATGTGCACGTCATACTTACAACATTTGGAATATATTTCAGTGTTTGTGACTCTTACAAAACATCACCTTGGACTTCGTATACTTTTATTAAACAGGAAGTTTATTTTTTAAGGGAAATCAGTTCTTTCTGGGAAGATTCTCCTCAGCTTCCCTGCAGATCTATGCAGCATCCCACCTTTACCAAACTACAGTCTGGAACTGTGCCCTGGTGCATTGTAAGTGGTTCACATCAACAGACAACACTCTTTTGTGAAATTATGGAAGTCTTTGCATGAAATCTTCTATTAATATTTACTTCTCTGGATGGCAGAGGGCCTTCACTTGGTATGCATAAACACCTCCCATATTCCTACTTTAAAACAGTGCTAGCCCATAAACCACTTTCCTCCAACAATGGGGACAGAGAGGACTGTTTCTTCACTGATGAACGGTATACCTAACTGCCAGCATGAGTCCACAAATCTATACCGAAAACAGTGCACAGAACATTTTTCTAAATCAAATATTTGATACATTGAAATACCAAAAGCCAATTTCATCCTTGGTATAACTCCACATACCTCAAAGGAGATACATCAAGAATGAATTTGGCCCCACTCTTGAGTATGATCGTGCATCAGGACAATGGCTTTTTTTTTTTTTTTTTATTGCTCTGATGGCAACAGCAGCTGTAAAGCCAGCACAACCAGTCATCTAAGGATTCCTGCTGTAAAGGGAATGCTGGAGTAACACAGCCCCAGGAGCAGGGAGTAGTCATGCCCAAGGAATCTATGCCAGGCAATCCTTAGTGGCTGCAATGGTCCCTTGCAGGCTAGTATAACATAGAGAAGTCTTAAAGCTGCTCTATTCTATGCCAGGGACTGACCTGGTACAGAATAGGACTCAGTACTAGAGAGGCGCAGTAGGAGGACATATTGGTGGTTTAAGGCTACATTCAAACCCCTGCCTCCCACCAAGCTGAGCTGACTATAGCTGGAACAGTCTGGTATCTACACCATTGTGTCTGAATTATACCTGTTTAATTCTGTAGCAAACAAATTCATGGGGCAAAAAAGTGCAATATATGACACCTACTTTAAGGCTCTCTTCCATCAATCTAACATTGTACTGGGGCCTCAGCGTGAATGAGAATCCGGCCCAGAGAGTTTTTTAGTTATATGTGCACCCATACTAGAGGCAGATGTTATATCATAAGAGCCATTTTCTGCAAATAAATTTGCAAGCTGCAGTTGGGGATGCCAAAGAATGTCAAGGCCTACTGAGACACTCAGTGACATCAGCAACATTTTGTGATTCTGCTGACAAAGAAAAAAACAGCAACTTTGGAACATAACTTGTTTGACAGCCGGAATTCACGTACATTTAATGTTTACTTCCATGTGCTGCACTGGTAAGTAGTTTTGCAGCCCAAAGAGAAGCAATAAAATCCTACATAGTATACCACACCATCTAAGAAATAAAAAACCACAGTCTAGCACTTACATTTAAAAATAGCTGTAACAAAATCAGTCATTTGTTCAGCTGATCAATGTGCAGCTTACTTTTGTGTGACTACTACCCGGTGGCTCCAGCCATCCCCTGAGCCTTGCGATCGTAGATTTAGACAATTTTCTTTGCTTACATCAGGCTGTGTGATGAATCAGCCTGTTTCCAGTTTTACAAACTGCATTCTTAAACTCAATCAATATTTTTTTCTTCTGATGTTTAAAGCACAGGGAGAGCTTATAAATGTTTCAGCAGTATAGGCCTTAGAAATCTCTCTACTGTTATAAGATAAGAAGTTGAGGGAAAAGGAGGAAAAAAGCACTGATTGGTTCTGCTTCTTAATTGCCCTGTACCTTGTGCAGTCATTTACACCATGCAAAGTGGGTGTAAAATGTTACTAATCAGCATGGAAAAGTCTTAGTACCATTTACATTAAAATCCTTTTACATGGCTATAGCAGTGTAAAAGAACTTCAAAGGAAATGATATTTACACTCACTATATGCTGCCTTTACATTGCATATAAAGTGGCTGTAGTGAACATGAGAAATCCAGCCCTGACAATGAGCTGGGCACTGGAGAATCAGACCCACGGTGTCCGAAAACCAGGCAGAGATGAAGAAAAAACGTCCAATCTATGTGATTAGCAGTGGACAGGAGAAGTTCGTTCGTTCTTTCTTTCTCACCACCCTTCTTTGGCTAGTCAATGACGTTTATAAAACTTGAGCAGATGTTTTAAATATACTCTAAAGTTTAGTAAGCAACCAAATGACAGTTGCACAGATTAGAATGTGCAATCTGCATGTTAGGAGCTAGACTGAGCACAGTTTTACAACGGCTTCTGCAAATGTAAATCCGAGTGTAGGCCTTCGGTGGTGGAAATTCCATCAGAAGGAGAATGCTGTGAAGGAGAAGTGTCCGCAACTTCTCTTCTCTCAGAGGGCAGGGTTACAGAGTCCAAATGCCAAGGGATGAGCTGTTTCAACTTTCAGTGCATAACCTTGGCAGCCTCCGTTAGCAGCCCTTAAGGAAAATTTAAGATGGCTTCCGCCACCCAGCTTCAGTGGACTATTTGTTAAAACATTACACTGTTCTAGGAGGCCTGTTCATAGGACAATCATTCTACTCATGTCATGTAAAGTAATTTACCTCTCAGGGTGATTGCAGCAACATTCTATTCTCTGGGTAGCGTACCTTTAAATGTAAGAATTGCCTCATATTCTGCTAGTGCAGTGGTCCCCAAACTGAGGGGGAAAGGTTTGGGGGACAGTAGGGTGACCAGATGTCCTGACTTTCTAGGGACAGTCCCAATTTTTGGGTCTTTTCTTATATAGACTCCTATTACCCCACCCCCATCCGTCCCGATTTTTCACACTTGCTGTCTGGTCTCCCTATGCAGCAGGGGCCCAGGACAGGAGGGAGCACCACCCAGCCCCGCTGTGTCCTCAGCCCAGATCTGGCCCCAGCCACAGCTTCACTCCGCCCTGTGCTCCACACCCAGCCCAGCCCCAGTCACAGTTCCACTCTGCCCTCAGCCCAGCTGCGCCTTCACTCCCTCTCCGCCCCCAGGCCAGCTCTGCCCTCAGCCCAAACTCCTTTGCGGAGCCACTGTGCTGCAATGGAGCAGGGCGGTGGGGGCACCGATTCCAGTTCTAGTAAGCCAGGTTGCCAACTTTGTAATATTTAAAAAACGGACACTCCAGCAGGAATGCTGGAACCTCCCCACCCCTCCCTGGGGACTAGGGTTGCCAACCCTCCCAGTGTTGCCAGGAGTCTCCTGGAATCACTCTCTATCTTCCTGAAGCTACTTCAGCCAAACCAGCAGATTTTGGGCACTAACAGACTGATGTGGCAGCAGGACTAAGGTAGACTCCCTTACCTGCCTTGGCTCTGCGCCAAGGAAACGGATGGCACCATCCCTGCGGGGAGGGTCTCCGTGCCCTGCCCTCGCCTGTCCAAGGGCCAACTCTGCAATTCCCACTGGCCAAGAAGTGCAGCCAATGGGAGCTGTGGGAGGATGCCCACAGGCAGTGGCACATGGAGGCCCCCGATCTCCCCACCTAGAAACCACTTCCAGAGGGATGTGCTGGTAACTTTTTTGGGAGTTGCCCAAGGTAAATGCTGACCCCTGACCTCCTCTTGCACCCCAAACCCACTGCCCCAGCATAGAGCCCACATCCAAACTCCCTCCCAGAGCCCAACCCTTCACCCCACCCTGCACCTAAATTCCTTCCCAGAGCACAACCCCACACTCCCTCCCACACCCAAACTCCATCCCAAACCTCGACCCTTCACCCCATCCTGCACCCAAACTTCCTGCCAGAGTCTGTACCCCACACCTCCTCCCGCACCCCAACTCCCTGCCCCACTCTGGTGAAAGTGAATGAGGGTGGGGGAGAACGAGTGATGGAGGGAGGGGGGATGGAGTGAGCAGGGGGCATGGTTTCAGAGAAGGGGCATGACAGGGGGCAAGGCCTCAGGGAGGGAGCAGCGTAGGGTGCTATGCAAGGGTCTTTGGGTTTGTTCAATTGTCTTTGGGTAAGCAACCCAACCAAGGACCTGCCCCTGCCCCTGCCCTGCCCTGCCCCGCCCCGCCCCTTCCTCTCCCAGGATCACTCCCCTTTTCTCTCCTCTTTCCCTTACCTCCGTCACTCACTACTTTTCCCGTCTCCCCCACTCCCTGCCCCAAGCGGGAGGGACTCGCCTGCAGAGCCGGGGCTGGGAGCTGCAGCTGCCCAATACAGGTAGGAGGTGTCCATGGCTGAGTAGTGGCTGGTATGGGTGATGACTCGGCACCTCCCTGCCTCTCCTGACTGCAGTAACAAAACTTTTGGTGTCCAGTCAGTAGATCTGACCAGCCACCATCAGGTTTTCTTTTCAACCTGACTTTCTGGTTGAAAACCACACACCTACTGGTAAGGTGGGGCAAAACAGGAAAAGTTTTGGCACCACAGTGTTAGTGGGTAGTGCTGTGAGAAGATTTGAGATAGAGGAGCTTGTTGAGTGAAACATACGGACTATTATTTTTCTCTCATGGAGATTTTATATTGGTTATTTGTCTTGTTTTCCTAAATCTAAAATAAGTCCTCTTGGCCGACAGCGAAAACCTGGCCCCACTGAAGTCAATGTCCTGAAAGTGCATGTTTTGCATATTGAATAGAGTACACATAATTGCATTAAATCTTTCTCCTCTTAAAAATTAGACTTTCTTCTGTCAAAGAATAAAATCGATCCTCTCCTTTCAACCACAATGCTGAATTTCAAATACAAGAATAAATCAGGTTCTTCTCAGTAAACATAAACCTAGTTATTATGCATCTCAGCCACATCTATGCAGAGTGGACTTCATCTGCATTATAATGGGTCTGAGGTGCAACCAAGTTAACAAAAATTGTTAAATTCAGTTTTCATAGCCTAGGAGGTGCCTTAGAGCTTGTCTACATGAAAATTTAATTTGTAGCAAATGTGGGTCTAAATCTACTCTGCATTAGCCTGCCACACACTTTAGTGTCCATGTAATACTACTGACATGAACTAACAGTCTCTTAGTGCACTTTGACCTATCATGCTCTCACAAGTGACTAGATAAAAGCACACTAACAAACTGTTAGTGTGGATCAGCAGGGTCCACACAAACATGGCAGTTTGCTGTGAATGTAATGTTAGCGTACACAAGCTTTTAGAGAAGAAAGCAAAATCAAGCTTTTGGAACACTTAATCATGTTTGTTTAGAAAAATTATGTCAGTTGACAAAACTCCTTGGATATATTTTAAAGGAAGTTATAGTGGGAATTCCCATTGCATTTATAATTCAGATCCTACAGTGTGTATGCATTTTGTATAAAGAATATTTTGTACTCCTATTGCACTTTTCACCTATAGATGAAAAGCTGTTGAATACTTTGGGGGTGAGAGAACTATAAAAAATGTAAAAGGGAGGTCAGTTGATGCTAATCTATTCATATACAAAGAAGTAATTCCAAAGAGTGGGGTTTTACTAACATATCTTAGAATATTAATTGCAAATCTCCTAGGATTTATATTGATGAAATTAAATCATTGCCTTTAAAGGTCAGTTAGAGCGGGAAAAACATTACTCGTATGAGCCCAACTGTAAGGTTAAGTGTGTTTTATATCCTTTCTGTCAGAGTTATTTGGGAAAAATAAAAGGCACAAATCCTACAGCATGATTTGAAAAAAACCCAGACCAGACCAGAGCAAACAGGGGTGTCCATAAGAGCACCCAATCCCAGATGGTAACGGGCTCCCTGGTATGTAACAGTAAGTTTTAGCTGGCCTGTCCAGCTCAATACACTTCACACACTGTTGTGATTATATATATTTAAAAGGTGTCTTATAATGTATCATTTGAAAACTAGTAACACACTAGTAGTTAATATCACTATAAAATGTATGTAACAATGCCGTATGCAAAATTACGGACACTCTCTGACACAGGCGCTGACTTTCCAAAGTGCCGGGGGGTGCTGCTCGACCCCTGGCTCTGCCCCAGACTCCACCCCCACCCCACCCCTTCTCCCAAGGTCCCCCACACACCTCACCTCTTCCTACCCCTCCCACCCCCAAGCACAATGCATCTTTGCTTCTCTCCTCTCCCTCCTGCACACCACTAAACAGCTGACTGTGGTGGGCAGGAGACTTGGAGATGGAAGGGAAGGGAGCGGGTGGGGGCGTTGGGGGGGAGCCAGTCACAATGTGGCTGAAGAGTGGGGGCCCCACTCCCTGCAAGGGCACCCAAGAGCCTATAAGAGGAGGGTCCCCATGTCCACTCACTCCCATAACTCTGGCCAGGAGGACAGGAGTGCACAATGCATCTGTTTTAATTATGGCAGAGCTGCCAGTCCCTCCGTATCATTGACTATCATGATGTCCTAACAGGAATTCTGGGAGGGTCAGATAAATTCCTCCTTGGAATCCCATAGCAGCATGCTCCCTTCACACTGTTCAGCCGGTAAAGGTCTTTGCCTTAAAGCCCCAATCCATGATTAAACAGCCCCTTCTTTACAGTTAAAAATGAACAAAATTGTAACTTCTTTCTTCCCACTATTGGTTTAGAATTAACATGTCTAATTCCAGGGGGTTGTGCCCTTGTCACAGGCTAACTAGGCAAACACATTAATTGCATACATTGCAATTATCTGGTCACTTGATCACTAATAAGAATAGGCAAGAGCTTCCTGGAAGAAATTTTCATTAACATGTAACTGATTTTTTCACTCCTTTGTGCAGTGAATGCAGAAGTTTGAACAGGAAAATTCCCCCTTAAATGTACACCTATTCTTGATGATTTTTTCCTCCTTTAAAATTTTATCTAAACATTATGGCCTCAAAGATCCTGATTTCAATCAGTCATGAGCACCTCAGGGCTTGCATGCATGCAAACTTAAATGCAGTATAAAGAATCCTAATTTGTGCTTGAATGTGTATGTGTAAAGCAAGGGTTGCACACCATATGCATGTGTGTGCATGTCCAGCTTGCCCATGTGCAAGGTCCAAAGCACCTGTGCAACCCTTGATTTGCACAGGCACATATTGATACATTTGCACAAATTGGGATTTACCTGCACATATCTGAGTTTGAATATATTCAAGCCCTGATATATGCATGAACGTTTGAAAAGCTCGAGAGCACACTGCTTAGATTCCATTCTAAGGGGAAAAACAACACAAAAAACCCTATCAATGAGGGTAGTCCTGATTAATGTTAATGTTATATCTTTTAATATTAATGTTAATGTCTTTTAGAGATCTGCTCTTTCTCTGTAAGTTGCCTTTTGTAGGTTTTTCTTTTTTGGGGCAACAAAATGGCACATGAAATTTAATGTGGATAAATGTAAAGTAATGCACACAGGAAAAGAAAACCCCACCTATACATACAATATGATGGGAGCTAATTTAGCTACAACTAATCAGGAAAGAGATCTTGGAGTCATCATGGATAGGTTTCTGAAGACATCCACGCAGTTGCATTGACAGTCAGAAAAGCAAACAGGATGTTAGGAATCATTAAAAAAGGAACAGAGAATAAGAAGGAGAATATCTTATTGCCCTTATATAAATCCATGGTGCGCCCACATCTTGAGTACTGTGTACAGATGTGGTCTCCTCATCTCAAAAAAGATATACTGGCATTAGAAAAGGTTCAGAGAAGGGAAACTAAAATGACTAGGGGTTTGGAACCAATCCTTTATTGTGGAGAGATTAAAGAGACTAACTTGGACTTTTCAGCTTGGAAAAGAGGAGACTAAGGGGGGAGATATGATAGAGGTATATAAAATCATGAGTGGCGTGGAGAAAGTGAATAAGGAAAAGTTATTTATTTGTTCCCATAATATAAGAATTAAGGCCCACCAAATGAAATTAATGGGCAGCAGGTTTAAAACAAATAAAAGGAAGTTTTTCACACAGCGCACAGTCAACCTGTGGAACTCCTTGCCTGAGAAGGTTGTGAAGGCTATAACAGCGATTAAAAGAGAACTAGATAAATTCATTGTGGTTAAGTTCTTTAATAGCTATTAGCCACGATGGGTAAAGAATGATGTCCCTAGTCTCTGTTTGTCAGAGGGTGGAGACGGATGGCAGGAGAGAGATCACTTGATCATTATGTGCTAGGTTCATTCCCTCTGGGGCACCTGGCACTGGCCACTGTTGGTAGACAGGATACTGGGCTGCATGGACCTTTGGTCTGACCCAGTACGGCCATTCTTATGGTCTTATGTTGTCCCTCTTCCCCAGCCCCAAATGTTTAACTACGTTTTAAAGAAAAGAATTAAACCAGAACTGAATGATTGACAGGTCTTTCTACAATTATAAAAATGTCCTTAGAAAAAAATATTTTTCTTTATGGTTGTCCTTAAAGGAAAAAGTATTATTGAATGAAAAGGATAAATCACACAAATCAAAAGTTCTTCATCTATAAATGTGAAGAATGAATGATTGGTTTTTCAGGTTTAAGATTAGCAGCCGTGTTAGTCTGTATCTGTAAATAAGACGAGGAAGACTTTGTAGCACCTTAGAGACTAGCCAGTTTATTTCAGCATAAGTTTTCGTGGGCTATAGCCCACTTCATCGGATGGATAGAATGGAACAGAATTAAGATGTATTTATACACACTGAAAGCTCCCCCGCCCCACAAAAAAGTTGCACATTAGCGTACCAATTCTAAGAGGCTGTTTAATTTGGATGGTCATTATCAGCAGGAGAAAAATACCTTTTTGAAATGGATTTCTGTGTCTGACAGCAGATAACAACTATTGAAGGTAAATTAACTAGGGAAATGCAGTCAATTAGTGTAATGAGAGAACCATTCGCAAATGGGTGCTACAAAGTCTTCCTTGTCTTATTTTTGGTTTTTTAGTCAGTCATCTGGTGACCATCTGACATAATGGTCAAGAGAATTTACAGGATAATTTCTTACAGGGAATCCTTCAGTTTGCTCCATTAAATTTTCCTGAGCATGAGTTTCCTTAGCAAAGCCATAGATGACATGCAAGTGGTGTCTAGAAACTGGAGTTTACTATTTATTCCAATTCCTCCTTTTGGTGGAAAGATTTAATTGTTTCTGAATTACTAAGAAAGAAAAGTAACAGATCCTGAGAAGATGGAAAGGTACAACAGCAAAAAGGCACAAGCACTATGCAATAATCTGGAAACCAAAATGTAGTAATATGATTTAACATGCAGAATAACCACAACATGCATACAATTTATTTATTATAAGCCCATCACATGGCAGGCCCTCAGCTAGTAAACAAGTATAATTGACAGCTCAGAAATGCATGTTAAGCACTGACCATCACATAGTTCTGTGAACAAACTGCTGCACAAAGCAATCCCTTTTCTAGCCTGGTTACTGGTAAGTAGTGAAAAATCTTGTGGGCCCACTTCTACCTTCTGTTATGCTGGTGGACAAACTCTAGGTTTCCAAACTTACAGAACTACAGGTGCACCTGTGCCACTGTAACACTTAAGGAGGATGCTATCTACACCAAAAGGAGAGCTTCTCCCATCAGCGTAGGTACTCTTCCTCCCCAAGAGGTGCTGTCTACACCAGGAGTTAGGTCAGTATAACTGCATACTCAGGAGGGTGGATTTTCCACGTCTCTGTGTGACGTAGTTATAATCGACATAAGTCTGCAGTTACAGACTACGGCCAAGTGTGGTCAGCCAGGCTGCACAGGTGTAACTAAGAGCAGAATGTAGCGTCTGTTTATTTTTTCCTAGAAGGATGTTTCAGGTCATCATGTAATCGAGTCACTTTACTAAATAATTCCTCCCAAAGTTTTGGGAAGAAATGAATAATAATAAAAAAGTGTTGGAAACTGTTCAGAAAAGTATTTAAGACTGAAAATTCTGGATTCTAAAGCATTCTGGGTTTAGCGTATTCATTGTTCAATGTCCAACATTACATTGTCATGAAAATTTGAATCTGACCCTTTATAAAAGCTAATTTATGCTTCTAAACATACCATATTTGTTTACCAAAACAAACAAACAAATATTTCTCAGTCAATATCTAACACATTTTTCTAGGCCGTTGTTGGGTTGTGGTCCCCCCCGCCCCCAATATATAAGTCAAAATTCCACCATTTTCTGCTATTTCTAACATTTGAATGGTGAAGGAGGAAAACAGGAATATGGACATTTAGACCCAAGTGTAACCTGATATATTTTGAATAAATTAGATGAGCACCCTACCCCTTCCAGCTGAGGCCCCATCCCTTCTGCCCCTCCACTCAGCCCAGGGTGCCCTACAGGGGCCACTGGCCTACCCCAGGCTATTCCTCCATCCCCAGAGTGCTGGTGGCATGGCCCCAGTCCCCCCATCCCCAGAGTGCTTGGAGGGAGGGTGGCATGGCCCCAGTCACCCCACCCCCAAAGGGGTGGATGGCAGGTGCGGTCCCAGCGCCAGCCCCCAACTGAGCCCGAGCCATGGCCACTGCACAGGGAAACTGGGAAGAGTGGCCAGAGCAGGAAGCAAGACAGGAGCCTGGTGGCAGAGCATGGACAGGACCACACCTGGCAGTTTGAGAAGACACAGCCTTACCCGGCCTACGATACCCAACACCCGTGGATGAGTGAACAAAAGATAGTGATGTACTACTAACTAGAAAATAACCTGTCTGTGATTCAGTCTCTCTTGCTCACTCATCTTGCTATTCAGTAAGTAAATAAAAACCTTAATAAAATCTACATTTAGCTAACAGACATAATCTTGCAATCCTTTCACTTCCACTCTCGTCTTCTGCACTCATCCGCTACATTTTGTTCCTCTTTATGCCACAAAACTACAATTGATTGTGTGTGGATGGATCCCTGCACCCATCTGGAGCCCCACTGACTTTGTTGGGACCCCATGTCAGCATAAAGATCCACCTCCATAAAGCCAATTGCAGGATTAGGTCCTCAGACTGTAAACACTTTCTGGCAAAGCCTCTTTTATTTAAGGCTTCTACAGTGCCTAGCACACTAGGGCCTCAATCCTGACAAAGACCTCTGGGCTACTGTTGTACAAATAATAACCTAGAGTTGCCAGGTGTCTGGTTTTCAAGTGGAACATCCGGTCGAAAAGGGAAAATGGCAGCGTCCAGTCAGCTGTGTCTGGTTATCTGCTCCTCCCAGCCTGACACAGAGAATTGGCTGGCTCTTGGATCGGGCTCCAAAGTAGGTACTGGCACTGTCCGGGGGGAGGCGGGGGCAGATAACCTGTTTTGCCCTGCCCTGCTTTGCCCCTATTTCCCCAGCCCAGCCCCTTGCTTCAGGGATGAACTCCCCTGTGTGTCCCGATTTCCACAGCCCCTCGCTCCAGGGACCAACCTCCCTGCCCCACTGTGCCCCAATTTCCCCTCCCCAGCTCCTTACTTTGGGGATCAACCTCCCCATTCCGCTGTGCTCCGATTTCCCCACCCCAACCCCTTGCTCTACAGATGGACTGCCCTGCCCCACTGTGCCCTGATTTCCCCACCTTGGCCCCATGCTCCAGGGATGGACTCCTTATCCCCACTGTGCCCTGATTTCCCTACCCTAGTCACTCACTCCAGGGATGGCAACTCTATAACATAACAGTTTTTGGAAGCAGATCAGAGTTAATATGTTCTGCTGTTTTATAAACACTAGTATAATTTAAAGATATTCAGAGAGACACTTCCAGTATAACGGCTAAGTTAAAAGGTACATTAAATGTTTCAGTATTTTACATAAAGATTTTGCTACAGAAAAATGGCTCCACATTCTATTGCAGCCCAGGCCCTATTTTTTTCCCTTAGTTTATCATGTCATTGTGACTGGAATGCCAGAGATTTTATCCTTACTAAAATTAACGTGTTCCAGATTTCCTATATTATCAAGGAATTTGAACCACTTTTCTATAGTCTGCGTGTGCTTACACTGGAAGTTGATACACCTGTACAGTACATGCAACACATGCCCAGACATAGCAACATAAAAACTTGATAAATAAAGAAAGCAGAGGAGCAGGTAGGTCACAGCAGATGAAAACTAATAAGCGACCTGCTGAAGCCCCACCAGGGGAAGCTAATGGTTTCTCTAAAATGTAACAAAAGTCAAGGAACATAGCTTCTGTCCAAAGGCTGGAAATCTTGTTAGTAGTTGCCACACAGAAGTCACGTCAGAACTTGGCAAGAAGTTATACCTCAGTCCTACAGGCTGCAGAAGGACGATCCAAAGTGCAAGCATTCATGATTTACTCAGCAACTGTGCAGAATGGCCTCTAAATGGTTTAGATTTATCTGCACAGAGATAGGTAACACATGCAAGGCTCTGAGCACTGGTGAATAGGAAGAAGTGACCATGAAGTGCTTATAGGGGCAAAGATAAGGCATGACCACAGCATACATGCTTAAGGGCAACCTAGTGAACACAAAATATGTGTGCTAAGGCTGTTTGACATTATTCACACTGCTATCCAGAAGTAATAGCGTATTCAGCTGTAAGAGCTCTACTTAGAAGAAAGCAAGAGAAGAGGCAGGCATGGGGCCACTCACACTAAAACATCCCCAAGAGTTCTAAGAAAACAGGATGATTCACAGCTAGCTGCTCAATACCTTGCAACATTAGTGAGGTACAATGTCCTTGACAGCCCACAAGCAAGCACAACCTGCTTTCCTCAAATGATTTCTCCTCACTGAATCATGAGTAACAAAGCTGGAAGTTGAGGCTAGACAAATTCAGACTGGAATTAAGGCATGCATTTTTAACAGTGAGGGTAAGTAATCACTGGAACAATTACCAAGCATCATGGTGGATTCTCCATCACCGGCCATTTTTAAATCGAGATTGGATGTTTCTCTAAAAGATCTGCTCCAGGAATTATTTTGGGAAGTTCTATGGCCTGTGCTGCACAGCAGGTCAGACTAGATAATCATAATGGCCCCTTCTGACCAGGAATCTTTGAATCTATGCTCAGCAATGAAGCATACCAGCAGCTCAGAGTCTAATCCTAAAATTAACCTATGTATAAATTTGAGTTAGAGTAGGACAGGTTTGCCCTGAGGTTCCCTTTCATCACTCTTCTGTTCATGCCTCATGTTTCTCATTCCATTAGACACAACATGGGGGCCCGTCCTCCAGTAGCATGTAGTGTTAAAATGTTTTCTAAAGCAATGGCTTTCAATCCTTTTGGGCTCAGGACCAATTTGTAACAGTAAATAGTGTGGGGGTGGATGCCCTGCCTGGAGTGGTTTCATTTGGGTCCTGCCCCCTGAGAGGGAGGATGAGTCTTATCCTGCACTCACTCCACAGTGGCAGCTCCTGCAGCTGGCTGGGCTTGGCTCTTGGCTCTGGACGTTACAACTTCTGGGATTGCAGTGCTGCTCTGGTTTGGCCCTGCCCCTTTGACTGGACCAAATTTGTGAGAGTGGAGTTGTGACCTGGCTCATGGGGTTGCAGTGCCACTCATTCAAATTTGGTCCACCTGGACTCCTGTTATCATGATGGCTAGGCCAAACCTGAGTGGCCCTGGGATCCCAGAGGTTGCGGTGCCTGGAGCAGGGAGGTGACCCCAGCCAACCGTGTGAAACAGGACCTGCTACGCGACCCTTTGAAACATTCTGGAGACCCTGTTTTGGGTCCCATCCACAGGTTGAGAAACCCTGATCTGAAGGTTTTTCATAAAAGGAGGGAGACTTCTCCTGTGACAGTACTGCACCACACACTTTCCTGAGCTTCATAGGGTGGAGACTGCACGAAATCAAGCCTTTTGCTTCTACCCACGTTTTAAAAACAATGAGCTACTCACTTTTGATGAGTAAGTGGTGAAATCTGAGTTTCAGTACATTCACATCAAGAACATTGGGCCAGAGTCTCTCCTGTGCCAAGATGCGCTCAGTGCAGGAGGACGAGGGCATCAAGGAACCAGGTACGTGACTCCAGCACCAGCCATGGAATGCTGCTGTAGTTCACAATAGCTAGGTGTTATCCCTAATGGTCAACTGAGAGTGGTGGATGGCTCTAGTCTATTCCACAACACACACCTTCTACACAGGGGTGAAGAGTTTGCAAATTGCTCAATGCCAGCTGAAAGTTCCCAATAGGGAATTGTCAGCTGGGCAGCTACAGCCAGATTTCAGACGCTTTGCACTGCGCAGATTTGTACGCTGTAATAGGAACTGGTTTGGGATTGGACAACAGAGGTCTTCCTCCATAGTCTGATAGAGAAATGTCATCTAGAGCTATTTTCACAAATGGAGGAGGGAGATGAGTTCAAAATCTGACTCGATGCTCCCAGGATCTCAGTTTCTTGCAATTTCTTGCATAAGGATTTGCCTGTTTTATAGGATTTACACACCTCAGATTTTATTGATTACCAGGTGGCCTACTGGGTACATTGCTGGTGGACCTATCCCATTTCATAACGCATATGAAACCAGATCCTAAGAACTATTAAAAAGACAACTCTAAGATTCCTTTTGTGAGATCTTCAGGCTCTGTTTTGGATCGACATCCTGCAGAGAGCTGTTTTAAGTAGACCAAAAGATTAATGGATGAACTTGTTCTCACTGACAGGCACTCAGCTGGCCAATTCTGGAAATCTGTCTCTGCAGTTATCCAGTGGATCTGTCAAATGAAGCCTTTTGAAGTCTTGGAAAAACTGACTGCCAGCCTCCATGGTAAGTGAGATGACTATGATCAGCAGTAGGGGGACCAGATGTCCCAATTTCATAGGGACAGTCTTGATTTTTGGGTCTTTTTCTTATACAGGCTCCTATTACCCTCCACACACAAACACCCCGTCCCAACTTTTAACATTTGCTGTCTGATCACCCTAATCAGCAGTGAATGGTTTTGTAGAACTAAAGTGTATTAAGACTCAGGAGGGGACCTACTCTCAGTAACTATAAGGCTGATGTAACTGTAGTTCTTCATGTTTTCTTAAATGTTTCCTCTGCTACCCTAAGTTTTTTGTGAATGTACTGAATTCACAGGACATGTAGTTGTTCTGTATGTTCTTCTTCTTGCATTAGAACAAACAAAACAACAACAAAAATCCTACAGAACTCAAACATTTAATGTTACAAAATAGCAATAAATTTACTGCAAGAGGAATGTCATTTCGTAAGACTGCTTCTGCCTCTGCCTCTATAAACACAAAGATTACAGGATTTACTGTTTATGGGGGAAAAGAAGTATCTACTAATTCTAACAGACTACTCAAGTTTGAGTAAACTGTTTGCTTTTGCATTTATACAATTTTAAAGATGAATGCAGAGATTTTCACTGGGGAGGGAAGATGTTTATTGTCAACTACTTTGGGCAAAACTCTTCAGTATCCACTTTGTACTGGTGTAAATGCCAACACCAAGGCACTGAAGAATTTGGCCGGTGTTTTTCAAAGTGGCAACTCATTTGTATTGCATTAAAATAGTTCACTGTACATATCTAAGTTTATAAAGCTATTCTTGGTTTCATGGGGATATGATATAAAATCTTTGTATCCATACATATGACAAATTCTGTTTTTAAAACTTACATGAAACGCTATGACAAAGACTCTCAAAACCTCTGAATTTTTACATGCTGTGCTTAACTAATATTCACAGAGAAATTTCATCAGCACGTTTAAATGCAAAGTTATTTTTGTGAATGGCAGAAAGTAGCTGCAAATCACAAACCTAAGCACATTATTGTTTCAAATGCAGAAAGAGAAGAAGAAAAAAGAAATTACTATTATACAGAATGAATCTTTTGTTATGAGGTCATTAGACCAAGTTTTAGTAATTCTACTGAAGTCAAGGTACAAAGCACACAGCAAACACCACGAAAAATCTTGTTTGGGGATATTTGAAACAAGCAATGACATGGGGTAACGATGCCTTCTCTACACTACAGAGATTTTGAAAAATCTTGTTAACCCTTGTTAACCCTTGTTAACATTGGTTCAGTTAGACGAATGGTAATAATGACAGTCCATTTATCAAAAGTTTCTCTAAGCAAGACTGAAGTTGGAAGAGACATTCTTCTTTAAGAATTCTTTATCTATTCTAGTTGCAACAGAAGCTCTAAGAACACCCCAAGAGTGTGTTATGAAAGTAAATAAGATGCTATGAGATGCCCTGCATCTAGGGTGACCAGACAGCAAACGTAAAAAATTGGGACAGAGGTAATAGGTGCTTATATAAGAAAAAAGCCCCCAAAATTGGGACTGTCCCTATAAAATCGGAACATCTGGTCACCCTACCTGCATCCCACAAGAATTGTTTAGATGAGGTAGATAGTACATGGCAAGTATTAAAGACTGGGTAATCAAGAGGTTCAAAGGAACATTGTCAAAAGTAATAGATTCCAGCAAAATTTTAGGTTTTGCTCTAATATATTAGATTCACTTTTAAAATTTCACTGGATATAAAAGTTTGAATTTAAAAATTCCTCTTCTCTGCTGCCCAAACATTGCAGCCTTGGCTAGTAGTTAAGAACCAGAAAGTGACAATCACTAGAAACAAAAATTATCAAGGACTAATGATCATTCTCCTTGTCCAAGGCAAGTGAAAGACAAAAGGTAAAAAAAAGCAGGGAAATTCTTTCACTTCAAAAGATCTATGAAAATGTGTGATTTGAGAGAGAGAGATTAACTTCCATGGCTCTACAAACAGCATCTTATTTCAATAGCCAAGTTTATCTCCTTTTGGAAAGAAAAAATCCCACCCAGGAACCTAGTTTCAGTCTGAAGGAATTTACCACAGCCAGGTAATAAAACCCTCAAAAAGGGAGAGACAAGCACTTCTGCAGCGGAGTGGGATGTATTATTTAGCGGGTAGGATGTCTGTGTACCACAAAGCTTCCTTGCCCTTAATGCACTAGCAGCCTGGAGCTGTGCACTGAACTCTGAAGCATTAAAAGTTCCATAATAAACCCAGCCGCCGCCCCCCGCAATCCATGTGTGCAGAGACACTCCGCGCGGGCCAGTGGCTGGCCACGGTCCACACAGCGGTGCACGGGTTTGGGGCTGTGCAGCGGGCCCATGTCCCAGCCGGAAATGGTGTCTTCCAGGAGTCAGTCCCCCACCTGGCGCAGAAGGGAACGGGAAGGGGTGGGGGCGCAGTGGAGCGAGACCACAGACACGCCGGAGGGAAAAATGCCCGGCTTGCCCACATCCTCAGCACAACCACCTCTCCCCCGAGCACAGCCCAGGAGGGGAAGCGGGCGGGCCCAAGCGGCTCCCGGCACAAAGAAGAGCCCGGGACAAAGGAACTCGGCTCCAACTTCCCGGGGAGCCTCGCAGGGCGGCGGGCAGCCCGGTTTCTCCCTCTCTCTGGAGAGCCTGGGCTGAGGGGCGGCCCATCCGGCGGCGTCTACCCCTTGGCCAGCGGGGTCAGCCCCCAGCCCAGCCCCTCCACCCGCCCGGCGCGGCGCGGCGCGGCGCGGCTACTCACTCCAAGCAGACACACTTTCAGTTCCCGTATCGCCATCATCTGCTTGGGGCGAAGCCGCTTCGCATCGTCCGGCGGAGTCGCTCCCGGGCCGGCTCTCCGGAGCAGGGGACGGAAAAGCAGCGGCAGCGCTTTCTGGGCAGCCGCCGCCGCCGCCGCCGGTCACATGAGCAGAGTCCCAGCTCCTCCTCGTCCTTCTCGGTGCTTCCCCCCCACCGCAAGCCAACACGCACACACACAAATCCCTCCAGCTCAGCAGATTGGAGGAGCCGCGGTTTCCTCTCGCTGGGACTCTGCTGCTGCGCTGTCTGCGGGCACCAGCACCCGCCGCTGCCCGGCTCTCTCGGCCGAGCGCTCAGCTTAGCGGGGCCGGGCATGTCCTCGCCCCGTCCCCAGCCGCTGTGCACCGCTGGGGCTCGGCAAGGGAGGGGGGTGTCACCAAATGCGAGGGGGAATTTAGGGGGAGAGGCGCCACAGTGATGGAGGTGAGAGGTTACAGATGAATGCAGCAAAATCGACCTGCACAGGAGTTAGAGGCTTTCAAAAGTGACGGGGCTGGCAGACCTGCACGTGACAAGGCCCTCTAGGGACCACGGGAGCGGGCGAGGTGTTAAAATATGTTCTTAAATAACTGGAGAGGAAAGCTTTGGTGTGTTGGTTTTTTGCATAACAACACTTTTGTAAAGGAGAGATTTTTGTTCTGCTACCTTCTCCTCTCCTCTGTTTCACCAAGGGTTCTCAACCAGTGATGCCACACAGGTTGCAGCACAGCAAAAAAACAGTTACATGGATGGTTCATTTTAAGATAACTTTTGCATTATGCAAAAAAATGACAATATAATTAATAAAATCTACTTTTTGGCCCCAAAAGTAAGCCCCATTCCTTCTTGGGATTCCCTTAAGGACATAAGAACAGCCATACTGGATCAGACCAAAAGTCCATCTAGCCCAGTATCCTGTGTACTGACAGTGGTCAATGCCAGATGCTTCAGAGGAAATGAACAGAGCAGGCAATCATCCAGGGATCCATCCCGCCACCCATTTCCAGCTTCTGGTAAACAAGCTAGGGACACTTTCCTGGCCCATCCTGGTTAATAACCGTTGATGGACCTATCTTCCATGAACTTATCTAGTTCTTTCTTGAACCCTGTTATAGTCTTGGCCTTCACAATGTCCTTGGGCAAAGAGTTCCATAGGTCTTGTATGAAGAAATACTTCCTTTTATTTGTTTTAAACCTGCTGCCTATTAATTTCATTTGGTAATTCATAGTTCTTGTGTTATGAGAAGGAATAAATTAACACTTCCTTATTTACTTTCTCCACACAAGTCATGATTTAATAGACGTCTATCATATCCTCTCCTTTTCTAAAAGTGGCTCTTTTAGCATAAACTGTTCCTCAGAAACAGTAATCTACTGTTACTGGAACAATCAGTAGGAATAACCCTAGGGGTATTGTATAAATATTTACTGCCATGACAATAATAATCAGTAAGGCTCCCACCCTGCAAAGAATTAAACGTGCTTAACTGTACACATTGTGGGCTGGTCTAACTGCAGAAGCTGCACCACTTAACTTAAATTGCTTTTTTAAATTGGTTTAGTTAATTCTGTGCAATCTATCTGTTTTGACAATAATAATGCAACACTAAAGATTAAATTAAAATATATCAAAATCAGGCCCATCTACTTAGGGACAAAAAGAGAGAGAGAAAAAAAAACTACACATAAAGACCCATGGTTCAGGATTAAGAACAGCTAATGACATTCCCTCTTCCAGGAACTGGCATAACCTCTGTGTTTGTCTGCATGCAAGGAGCTGTGGTCAGGGGAAATTTCTGAGGAATTTGTCATGTGTCAATGTTTTTAAATTCTAGTCGAAGCTGAAGGAAAACAAGTCTTACAATCCTAAACGTTTACTTTTTCCTTTCGTGGCATCTTACTTCAATTAATAATTACAAGCTTTCCAGTGTTTTAAAATCATGTCTTGTCTTGCTTCTTTATACACTACTGCAGGGGTCGGCAACCTTTCAGAAGTGGTGTGCTGTGTCTTAATTTATTCACTCTAATTTAAGGTTTCACTTACCAATTATACATTTTAACACTTTTAGAAGGTCTCTTTCTAAGTCTTTAATATAGAACTAAACTATTGTAGTATGTAAAGTAAATAAGGTTTTTAAAATGTTTAAGAAGCTTCATTTAAAATTAAATTAAAATGCAGAGCCCCCTGGACCAGTGGCCAGGACCTGGGCAGTGTGAGTGACACTGAAAATCAGCTTGCGTGCTGCCTTTGGCGTGCACTACCACTGCACTACTGTAGTTTGCTTTTTGCATATTACATGAATAAGCGACTCAGTTTTTCAGAGGTATTTCTTAAGCACTTCAAATAATCTGCTTTATCCTTCTGAAATCCTTTTCTTCAGTTTCCATTAGCTAGTAGGGTCCAATTCTCTTTTCATTTACCTGGTTTTACACCAGTATAAGTCCACTGATTTCATCTGAGGAATTCCTGATTTACACAGGTGTGAGAGAACTAGAGCCTTGGAGTTGGACTCAAGCCACAAGGTTTTGATCTGGCTCCAGATATGGGGGCATGTGGGGATATTTGGGTTTGGAAGGTTGATTCAGGCCAATCTTTTGCATCTATATTCAATATGGTGCTAGCTATTGGGGGAAGGTAGCACTGAGCCCCTCACAAGGGAGAAAGGATAATCTTGCGATTAGGGACAAGACTGAGAGTCAAGAAATCTGGATTCTTTTCCTGAATCTACCACAGACTTGCTGTGTGACCTTGGACAAAACATTTAACTGGTCTGTGCTTCAGTTTCCCCATCTGTAAAAAGGGAATAGTGATATTTCTCTAACTAACAGGAATGATGTGAGAATGACTTGACACTTATGAGGCACTCACTAGGACCCCTGATTTCTCACTTTTGTGGGTGACAGATGCAGACATAAATCCAGCGTCCCTAAACTGTCCGTTCGGTTCCTAAACTGCTGTGGTCCATCCTAGTTCCTTGGTGAGTCACCTCCTTCCACCCACTGCTGCTTTTCTTCCTGGTTGTTGGAAAGTGTCTTTCTGACAGAAAAAAGTTCTCCCTCCTCATCATTGGTGAGTTAAACTCCCAGGCCATCCTGGTATATGCTGCCTTCCCAGCTCTTGTTCCCAATACCTAGAACAGCAGGCAAGTTAACTCATTACCTGTAGTTAGAAGTGTTTTTAAATATGTATTTTCAAGGACAAATAAAATACACAAAGGCACAATATAATGACTTTGTTAGAAATATTAAAGATGTGGGCCCTAGAAAGTACCAAATCTATTAAATGGAGAGCAGCAACAACAGAACAAGGAGCTCTGGTCAGCAGAAACAAGGAATAAGAGCAGCTTGTGGTTCAGACTGTACAGCCAGTACAGTGGTTAAGCTATTGTTTATAAATCCTGTGGTTCAGCTAGAGTTTATAACCGCCAGCGGCTGGAGCCCCAGGCACTTTTAAATCACAGCCCCAAGGCAGCTACTTCTCCCACCTCTTCCTTGTCGGCAGCCGGGGGGCAAAAGGGGTAGCTAGGTTGTCACTGCCCCTTTTGCTCCCCCCCTTCATGGTGGTCCTGCTGATAGGGAGCTGGCAGGACTGCCGATCAGGGGTGCAAAAGGGGCAGTGACATTAAAGTTAGCAGTATGGGCCAATACTGGCGGTTACCTTTTACTGGTACACCATACCATCCATAACCCCTTACTTTCACCCTGGCCTGATTCTCCTTCCACTTCTATAGGTTTGAAACTTATGCATTCTCTTAACTTCTATTACTCCTGATTTTCACAGGTATGAAAGGGAAATTAGGCCCAGTGACTTCCATTAAACACCGGTAGAATGAGAAGCTCCAACCTACCAAAATGTACCCATCTTTTGGAATCACATCATATTCCAACATCAGTATCATTCATTGCACAGAAATAACAGATAAGGCCCAATCACTCTGTCCACCAGGAAAACCCAGGGGAAAGGACTAGAGAGGAAGAAGCATCTGCAACCATTCTTCAGGGCAGAGGGAAGCTATCCTTTATCCACTGCCGCAGAAGCACATAGGACAGCACAAAAGAACAGAAGAAGTGGAGAAATTTCTGAGACCCTCTGAACCTGCTGGACAGCTCCCCCTCAATTAAGGAAAGACTTTCTTAGGCAAAATAGTTGATATTGCTGAAAATCCAGTTTTGGTTGTTTGTTTGTTTTTAAATAAAATCCAATGCAGATGCTTCATGCTACTGCCTCAGGAGCTTGTGCTGTTTTCAAAGCAGCTGTGGATTTTTTGCTTTTGTAAACGCTGTGCTTGTGAGAAGTGCCAAATTCACAAACTAAAGACTGTTGCCCTCTGTTAAACCACAGAAGAGGTAATACACAATATAGGTAGAGATCAGCACTGAAACCATCTCACTCTCCTGCACCATGTGCCTCAGCCCCAAGCTAGAGGAACTACTTTTAATGCTGCAGGGGTAGTTCAGTCTCCATTCAGTCCTTGGCCTCTAGTGTGCCAATTAGTGTTAATTATTGTTTTGATTTCTGTGAGTTGGGCATCATAGGCCAAATTTATAGCTGATGTACCCCAATTAAGTCAGTGAATGAAAATGATTTCACTTAGTCCATCAAACAGCCATTAAGTTGTTTCAAAGTTTTCTGATATGGGCTGAATTCGAAACAATAGCCTCGTGATGAAAGGCTCTGCATCCAATTATCAATACTCTTTGCTGTACAATCTAAATAAAAATACTTATGCTGGCCACTTTTCTCAAGTTACACTCAATACAAAGTGCATGTGCACACACATGCTTGTAATGTAAAGAGCAAAACAAACAGAGAAGTTGCTGAGATTTAATGTAGCCAACACATATTTCAAATCAGGAGTCTTGTTAAAAGTGAGCATTCAAGTGCAGCCCCAGATTTCTCTGTTGCTGTTTTTCCTTCCTGAAGCGGTCCTCAGCCTACTCTTATTGAGCACTGTTTGAAATGTCACATCAATGATTATCTCAAGAGAGTCTGTCATAACCAGGCAGCTAAGGGTAGCCTAGAATTCCCCCTTACTTGTAAGGGGTTAAGAAGTTCAAATAACCTGGCTGGCACCTGACCAAAGAACCAATGGGGAAAGACGATACTTTCAAATCTGGAGCGGGGTGGAAGGCTTTGTTTTGCATGGTTTCTCTTAGGACTGGAGAGAATCAGACAGAAATCTATCTCCTCCAAACAATCTTGAACAAGTCTCTAATTTTACAAAAATAGTAAGTAAAAGCCAGGCAAGGTGTGTTTGGTTATCTTTTGTTTTAGCTTGTGGATTTTCCCTTTGCTAGAGGGACAGGGCTGGCTGCAGGCACCAGTGCTCCAAGTGCGTGCCTGGGGTAGCAAGCCTGACGTTTGTCATCAGGGCGGCAGTCAGGCTGTTTTCGGAGGCATGCCTGAGGGAGGTCCGTGGATTCGGCGGCATTTTGGTGGCGGGGATGACGAGGCCACAGGACCCGTAGACCTCCCGCAGAAACGCTGCCAAATCTGCAGTACACTGGACCACCTGTAGGTGTGCTGCGGAACTTCCGTGCTTAGGGCCGCAAAAACCTTAGAGCCGCCCCGTAGAAGGAGGTTTATTCCTGTTTTTTGTAACTCTGAAGCTGATTCTAGAGGGAGTTCCTCTGTGTTTTTGAATCTTTGTTACCCTGTAAAGTTATCTTCCATCCTGATTTTACAGAGGTGATTCTTTTACCTTTTCTTTAAATAAAATTTTTCTTTTAAGAACCTAATTGATGGTTCAGTGTCCTAAAGACCCAGGGGCTTGGATCTGTGCTCACTTTGTAATCAATTGGTTAGGATATTATTCTCAAGCCTTCCTAGGAAAGGGGGTGTAAGGGCTTGCGGGGCTATTCTGGGGAAGATAGGGCTCCAAGTGAACCTCCTTGAATGTTTGTTTAAATCACTTCGTGGTGGCAGTGATACCAAGGGCAAGGAAGGATTTGGCCTTGGGGAAGTTTTTAACCTAGGCTAGTAGAAATAAGCTTAGGGGGTCTTTCATGCAGGTCCCCACATTTGTACCCCAGAATGAGGAGGGAACCCTGACAGTCCATCAAGCATATGTGGGTGGTTTACTCTTTAGCAGGCTGGCATGCTTTCTGCTCCTCTCCTTGCCCAACTCATGATGTAGCTGCTTTTGTAGCATAACATTCTGTGAGGCAGGCTTAGGAGGGGAAATGGCAGTGTATAACTTATGCAGACTTACGCCCTGGTATTGGCAGGGCTGGCCCACAACATTTTGGCACCTGAGGCGGGGAGCTCAAATGACACCCCCATGCCCTCTCGCTTGGGCCAAAACTTTTAAAGGTCTCAATTCTGCCTTCTTCCTGTTCTACTCTTCTGAGGGTACTGCTCTGCTGCCTAGCCCCAAAAAGGAGAACTAACAACTTAAAATGTCTTGTTCAAAAATTTTAAGTAACACTTAACTTTCAAACACCTGAACAGCAAATGTAACGTTTCTTGTCTGCATAGTAAACACTGGCATTTTAATTTGTTTGAATAATCAAAGTGGTGCTTTCGGTGCCTTCTTAGTTGCAAAGATTTGAACTTCTTTCTGAAAGTCCACAGTCTGGGCCAGTTCATGCTCTATTGAGATGGTTGCAAGGCCGATCGGCCTCTCCTGTGTCATTGTGGAGCGTAGATGTGTTTTTATTAACTTCAACTTGGAGAAGCTATGTTCTCCATTGGCAACTTACAGGAAATGTTAGAAATATGTACAGAGAAACAAAAGCATTTGGAAAGAGGGTGGTCATCTTATTTGTGCACATATATTCCAGAACAGCCTTTGGAGTTGATTCTGCTGAAACGTATCTTGAAAGGGCTTTCAGTTAATCACCTAAATTACTCGCATCAATATTGCGCATGTCAGTATGTGTCAACCCTGTCTCTACATTGCTGCTGTAGATCTTCTTCAGGTATAGTGAGGAGTTTTAGCATATCATACAACATCCCAAATATACTGCTGTGTTCTTTGAACTGCATGAAATGTTCTTCAACTGACTGTATTGCACAATCTAACACCCAGTTAAAGAATTCAACTTTGAATTGTTGTTTGGGGTCTCTTATGGGATTATCCCATACCTCGTAATCAAAATGTCTTCTTCTTCAGTGACTCTTGTATTCTTGAGTGTGTAGGAAAAAAACTTCAGTGTGAAGTTCCTCTGCCAAGTTCTGTGCACTCTTCAGAATGCTTTGAAATCCCTCATCTGACTGGTAAAACTGTAGGTATGACTTTACTTTGTCCAGTTGTTCCATTGTTCCAGATATATCAAAGTAAACACCTTGGAGTCTCTTGCTTACAACATTTATTTCAAACAGTATGTCATGCCACAACAATAAGCCACACAAGAATTTGAAGTTATGTATGTTTCTAGTGATTCCATTTCCCTCTGCCATTGTTCTCCCACAAACAGTTCCTGTTATAGCATTATCCTCCATAATGGCAACAAAGGCATCATCCAGCTTTCCACTTTGGTGTTTGATAGGCTTTATCGCCTCCACTCGACTTCCCCATCGTGTGGCACTCAGTGGTTTCAGTGTCAGAGAGGATGTTACCAAATGTTGCTTCAAAATTTGCCATCGATGAGTTGATGCAGAGAAAAATACATAGATGCTTTGAATTAAAAAATTCAGCAGACTCACTAGAAGCTGATGCTGCATCACTGACCACCAAGTTCAATGAATGAGAACTTCACAGGACAAAACAAGCTAGAGGGTTTAACTCTGAGATCCGTGTCTGCACTCCTCTGTTCTTTCCTCTCATGTTGGCACCATTATCGCAGCCCTGGCTTGTCATGTCAGCTATCACAATTCCATATCTTCCAACTTTTTAAGAAGCACATTTGTCATACCAGCTCCTATAGTATCATCAATGTCAATAAATTATAGAAAATGCTCTCTGACAGTCACCGTTGCAGGGACATTTTCACTAGGTTCTGTTGTTGTTACAAAACACACCATTATAGTCATTTGTTTCATATGGCTGATGTCAGGTTTGCAGTCCAGAATAACAGAGTAATATCTTGCTGACTTCAGATCTGCCACAATCTTCTGTTTGACTTTTGTGGCTAGTCACTGTATGATCTCATTTTGAATTGTTTCCTCAAGGTAGTGGTGTGTGTACATTTCTTGGGTGGTGACTCTTTGTAGATGTTCCTGGAGTACAGCATCAAACTCAGCCATCAGCTCCACATTTTGAAGGAAGTTTCCATTGTTTGGCACATACAGCTGATTTGAAGTGCCACGCAGTGCTTGGTTTTGAGTAGCAAGCATTCTCACATTTTGACAGTAAAAAGGCTCTGATACAATCTTCTCTTGATGCTGATCATCTATGGTGGCCTTTAACCTTAGTCTCATCTCAAGCTCTTTCCACCTCTCTGGTGATTTGCTGCCTTCTCATGACATGCCAGATTTCTAGATGGATTTTTCCAGTTCTTTGTTCCTGTAGAACTCAATGTGGCTGGAACATTAGACTGGAAGAGTTTGCAATAAAACAATATGCAGCATTCTGGGTTTTTGAGTACATATGCCATGGCCTCTCCACTTTGTCACCATCGTGGTTTTCACACCAGTAATGTGTTGGATGGAAATTTCTATTTTCATTGTCTTTGGGAAACATGAAGTTTTTCACTTGCTGTGGCCCATGCAGTACAAAGAAGTCCCTCGGGCTTCTGCTCAAGTGGGTCCACAGTCCTGGATCATCTACACTTAAGGAACTAACCTCAGCAGCAGCTGTTTCTTGTGCCTCCACCACACTCTTCTCTGATCTACACTTTTCCTTAGGAACGTGCATGGTTACATCCATTTGAAATGGAGATATGGATGCTGCAGTGGCTGTCACGTCACCTGCACTCTAACTGGAAGATCAGGCATCTCCTTACCACTTGCATCCTCACTGATCCCCACCCAGATCTACTGCATGTGTTCACCCTATTTGTATGTGTGTATCATTCTTGTATCTAAAACTAGAAATATGAAGATAACACTGAGGTCCTATTGTAAGTATGCAAAGTGTGGGGCACTAATCTTGATGGAATCCACTGAGTAGGAAAATTGGCTGTAAATGTCTCTGTTTACCTGCAAGCCTTCCTGTGTTCAAGTGAGTCAGGCCCGAAAGCATGGAGGCCTCACAGGACATGTGACCATGTCACCTGGTACTGGAATCCATCTTAAACCTGGTGCTTTTCCATATAGAAGGAGGGGTGTGGACCCACAGAGACAAAAGATTCCCACCTTGTGCCAAAGCCATAAAAGAGGGTGGAACAGAACAAAGTGGGCTGCAGTCAGGAAAAATCCCCTAGTTACCACCTGAGATGGAACTAACAAAAACTATACCAGGGGAAAGGATTGGGCCCAGACTAAGAAGGAGTCTAGTCTGTGAAAGAAGCTTATTGGAATATCTCTGAGGGTGATATTTACCTGTATTCAGTTTCTTAAATGTATTAGGATTAGACTTGCATGTTTTGTTTTATTTTGCTTGGTAACTTACTTTTTTCTGTCTGTTATTACTTGGAACCACTTAAATCCTACTTTTTATACTTAATAAAATTGCTTTTGTTTATTAATCCAGAGGAAGTGATTAATAACTGGGGAAGAAAACAGCTGTGCATATCTCTGTAGCAGAGTTATAGAGGGCAGACAATTTATGAGTTTACCCTGTATGAGCTTCATACAGAATAAAATGGATTTATTTGAAGTTTGGATCCCATTGGGAACTGGGTGTCTGGGTGCTGGAGATAGGTGACTTGCTGAGCAGTTTTTGGTTAAAGTCTGCAGTTTTGGGGACTTGGACCAGGGCTGGGTCTGTGTTGCAGCAGACTAGCATGTCTGGCTCAACAAGGCAGGGTTCTGAATTTCCAAGCTAACAGGGAAAACGGGCTCAGAGGTAGTCTCAGCACATCCAGTAACAGTCCCAAGGGAGTCTCTGTGACCGAACCCGTCACACCCTGGATACTACTTCCCCATTCAAAGTGGTACACACATAATACTATAATTAATGAAACTAAGAGAGCCTGTGCTTCTACTGAAGTTCCAAGTTATATAAGGCCCAGATGGAATATGCTTATGTATTTAAATGAATTTCCCTTTAAGGAGTATAGAAAAAGTAATCTGACTCATTCTAAACAGAATTTATATTTAGCATGCATTATAACCAATCAATATGGTTTGAAAAACAGTACAAAAAACAAACTTAGGGAACCCAACCGGGTCATTTTAGGCAGTCTCTCCCGCTTTAGTTAGTACTTTCTATATAGAGTCTGATACTGCACCACTAGATCATATGGGAGTTTTGCTATTGATTTCAGTGGAAACAGGATTTGTGATCTAAGTGAGGGGAGACAGGTGAAGGAGAGAAAGGAACCTTCTTGTAAATAACCTGTAGGAATGAAGATAGCAAACTTGATCAGTGGGTTGCACTTAGCTGTTCAGCAGTCCTCTTTTTGTTCTGTTATTTCTGCATTGCTGGCATTCCATGAAGTTAAATGGTGCTATTGAATCTTGGAAGAATATTTTCCTTTAAATTCAATTTTCAACTTGGCAGGATGTAGCTTGGCACATATACTATAGTAATGGGGGATTTTCTTGAAGTTGGGAAGTTCCGTCACTGGATTTTAATAGGTCAGAATAAAAGGAAATGTAGGGGAAGTTGTGGCCTGCAGACTCCACTGACTTCACTTAGGATTGAAAAGGGTTGACTCAGTCCCTTAGAGATTTGAGGAAAGGCCTGTGATATATGAATTTTATGAAAAAGCTGGTCAGATTGAATCATTATGACAAAGGAAAAACAGAGTCTAGGCAACATTATTTACAACAACTAAAGAAAATAACAGATTGATGTAAATAAGCTATTTGTGAGGCATACTGTCAAAACTGTTAGGCCAAAAATTAAACTACCCAGACTTTGATCCTGTTACATAAGAATGGTCAGACCCAGTCTAGCCAGTCTAGCCCAGAATCCTGTCTTCCAACAGTGGCCAGTGCCAGATGCTTCAGAGGGAATTACCAGAATAGGGCAATTATTGAGTGATCTATCCCTGTCATCCAGCCCCAGGTTCTGGCAGTCAGCGGTTTAGAGAAACACAGAACATGGGTTGCATCCCTGACCATCTTGGCTAATAGTCTTTGATGGACTTATCCTCCATGAACTTATTTAATTATTTTTTGACCCCAGTAATACTTTTGGCCTTCACAACATACCCTGGCAATGAGTTCCACAGGTTGACTGTGTGTTATGCAAAGAACTACTTCCTTCCTTCCTTGTTGCAAACTTGCTGCCTGTTAAGTTTATTTGGTGACCCCTGGTTCTTGTATTCTGTAAAGGGAAAATAATGCTTCCCTATTTACATTCTCCATACCATTTATAGACTTTTATCATATCCGTCCTGAGTCATCTCTTTTCTAAATTGAACAGTCACAGTCTTTTTATCTTTCCTCATTGGGAAGTGTCATAAATATAAAGGGAAGGGTAACAACCTTTGTCTATGCAGTAATATAAAATCCCTCCTGGCCAGAGGCCCTCCTGGCCAGAGGTACAGAATCCTTTACCTGTAAGGGGTTAAGAAGCTCAAATAACCTAGTTGACACCTGACCAGAAGGACCGATGGGGAAAAAAGATACTTTCCGATTTGGGGCATGGGGAAAGTTTTTGTTTGTCTTTGTGTGTTCTCTCAGAGCCGAGGAAGTTCCTAAACTGGCAGGAAAATCCATCTCCTAAAATCCTACCCCAAAATAAGCATCTAGGACTACAAAAATAGTAAGTAAAACAAGGAAAGGCATTAGATTATCTTTTGTTTTAGCTTGTGAATTTTCTCTATGCTAAGAGGGAGTTTTATTCCTGTTTTCTGTAACTTTGAAGTTAAGCCTGGAGGGGGATCCTCTGTGTTTAAATATTTTATTACCCTGTAATTTTACCTTCCATCCTGAGTTTACAGAGGTGATTCTTTTACTTTTTTTTTGTTTTAAAAAAAACTTATTCTTTTAAGAACCTGATTGCTTCTCAGTGTCCTAAAAACCCAGGGATTTGGTCTGTGCTCACCTGTACTAATTGGTGAGGATATTATTCTGAAGCCTCCCCAGGAAAGGGGGTGAAAAGGTTTAGGGGGAATATTTTTTGGGAATACTAACTCCAAGTGGTTCTTTCCCTGAATCTTTACCTAAATCACTTGGTGGTGGCAGCAGTACCGTCCAAAGACGAGGGATTTGTGCCTTGGGGAAGTTTTTAACCTAAGGCGGTAGAAATAAGCTTAGGGCAGGGATCTCAAACTCAGATCAGCAGGAGGGCCACATCACGGACACCCCCTTCCTGTTGCCCCCCGACTTTGTCCCCCACTCCACCCCTTCTGTGAGGCCTTGTCCCCATTCCAATCCCTTCCCCCAAATCCCAACCCCTGCCCTGCCTCTTCTCCATCTCCTCCCCTGAGCATGCAGCTCCCTGCTCCTTCTGGAAAGCATTAAGTGCAGCCAAACAGCTGTTTGGCAGTAGGAAGTGCCTGAAGGTAAGCAGAGGAGCAGGGATGTAGCACACTAGGGGGAAGGAGATTGGGGGAGAGGAGCTTGGCAGGCTGCAAGAAATAACTCCAGTGGGGTGGAGGCATGGGGAGCTTGGCGGCCTACAGGAAATAATCCTGCGAGCGCGTTTGAGATCCTTGGCTTGGGGGGGTCTCTCTAAGCCAAGAGAGTCTTTCATATGGGTCCCCACATCTGTACCCCAGAGCTCAGAGTGGGGAGGGAACCCTGAGAGGAAGCTTTTCATACCCCTACTCACTTGATGCCCTTCTCTGCACTTTTTCCAAATCTGATATATGTCTTTTTTGATATGGGGTGACCAGAACTGCAAGCATTATTCCAGGTGTGGGTGTACCATGGCATTATATTTTCTGTCTTATCTATCCCTCTCCTAAATGGTTCCTAACATTCTGTTAGCTTTTCTGACTGTGGCTGCACATTGAGCAGATGTTTTCAGAGAACTAACCATGATGACTCCAAGATCTGTCTCTTGAAGGGTAACAGCTAATTTAAACCCCATCATTTTAGATGGGATTTTCCCCCCAACGTGCATTAGTTTACACTTATTAGCACTGTATTTCATCTGCCATTTTATTGCCCAGTCACCTAGTTTAGTGAGATCTCTTTGTAACTTTGTGCAATCAGCTTTGGACTTATTTATCTGGAATAATTTTATATTGTCCGCAAACTTTGCCATGTCACCATTTACTCCTTTTCCCAAGTCATTTATGAATATATTAAACAGCGCTTGTCCCAGTATAGATTTGTGGGGGACCTACTTTTTATCTCTCTTCACTGTGAAAAATGACCATTTATTCCTACCATTAGTTTCCTCTAATTAGTCACTGACCCATGAGGGGCCCTTCCCTCTTAACCCATGACCTCTTACTTTACATAAAAGCCTTGATTTGAGATCTTGTCAAAGGTCCCTCATTTGGACAACTGCTCTAAAAATAATATATGTATTCACTTTTCTGGGTATTTTCATCATCAGCAAAAAGAAATTTGACAAAATAATAACAATAATAAAAGAATGAAGGGATACTGAGGGAAGCTCTTCTAGAGAGCACTATTGTCGGTGATGGTGCATTTTTTAGGCAAAATGTAACTGCACTATGAAGTGCCCTGGAGTGTTCAGCTAATGAAATCACTAGCTTGATTCAGAGGGTAGCCGTGTTAGTCTATCCACAAAAACAACAAGGAGTCTGGTGGCACCTTAAAGACTAACAGATTTATTTGAGCATAAGCTTCTGTGGATAAAAAACCTACTTCTTCAGATGCATGGAGACTAGCATGATTAACATTCTTAACCTTCACATTTTGAATAGAAAGTGCCCTGTGCTAAGAATTATTCTTTATGACAGTGGACTGAGCCATACTTTATACTCAATGGTAAAGAACTGGAGAATTATTGCTTTTGTTTAAATGTAAATTATATGTTTTCATTAAAAAAACCCAAATAAACAGCACCCCTATGGAGTGTTTCACAACAGATTTTTAAATTAGAGGTTTGTTTCTTGAAATTACAAAGTATTTAGTTCATAGTGAAGACATTGGGATGCCTTAACTATGATCCCAAGACAGGTTTCAGAGTGGTAGCCCTGTTAGTCTGTATCAGGAAAAACAATAAGGAGTTCTTGTGGAACCTTAGAGACTATTTGTTAGTCTGTAAGGTGCCACAAGAACTCCTCGTTGTTTTTACCTCCGGAAGATGCTTCTTTGTAGAAAAACACATCTAAAAACCAATGCCAGAATTGGGCTTTGTAATACCAGTGTGTCAGCTACTGGAGCACCCTGTGGTAGTCTAAAAACCAATGATGCAACCTAACCTCCAACTGTGAATTCAGTTTTGGTTACCTCATCTCAAACAGCACTTTGCAGACACGAGTAGTATAATTGAGGGTATGTAGAGTTTAGTGACTGCTCATTTGGGGAACATGGAGTTATCCACTTCTTTTTTCACCACTATGACATTGGCAGATAGAGTGAAGGTCCAGAAAAGTGATTAGGATAGGGAAGAAGCTTCTCTATAAGTACAGAATCCCAAGTAAGACAGTAGTGCCAGTGCCATTGGGCAATAGCATCAAAGCCAAACAACAGGGAAATAAATCCAGTGCCAAATAAGTGTGTATAGGAGGTGAAGGGAGCAATAGTGCCAAGCAAAGGGGAAAGGATGTCAGTAATAAGTATGTGGGGAGGGAGCAACACTGCAGTCCCAGCTTAGGGGAAATTCATGTCAGAGCCAAGTAACAGGGAAAGTAGTGCCAAGTGTGAGTTGGTCTGGGGGAAAAGCGCAGTGTCAGGGCCCAGCTTTGCGGGATTGGGTGAGTGGGGGCAGTGCCACATCCCAGAGTGTAGGGCTGGGGGGTGGGGGAACCAGGGCCCAGCATGTGGGGTTTGGATAAGGAAGTGCCCGGGCCCAGCGCGCAGGCTGCGCTGAGGGGAGCTCCAGGGCGCAGTGCCCGGGCCTGGCGGCCGTTGGTCCGGAAAAGACGCGCAGAGCCGAGGCCAAGTGTGACAGACTCCCCGCGCCAGGTGGGCAGGTCCGCGGCAGGGGGCAGGGTGCGTGCCCCGGCTGCCCCCTGTAGGGCCGGGCGGGTCCCCGGCTGTCGCCCTGGAGGCGGCTCCGTGAGTCAGTCAGGAGCGAGGGGCGGGGAGGGCCGCGCTTGTGTGACTCCCCGGCGGAGGCGGGAGCGGCGTGTCCGGCTCAGACCCCTCCCTCGCTCGCTGCCTGCGAGTCTCTCTCGGGGACACCAGGAGACGCCGCCACTGGGCCCGGACCGCACGAGGCCTCCCTTCTCTTGTGGCGGCGGCTTCCATGTAGCACCGGGCGAGGGAGGGGGGCCTACGGCAAGATGGCGGGTAGGTACCAACCGCCCTCCCGCGCGCCGGGAAGGCCCTGGCGCCGCCCTCTCCTCCCCACGTCCCCAGCTATGCGGGGAGCGGCCCCTGCGCGTGCGGGGAGGGGGCAGTTGTGGGGGCCCCCCCTGCGCGTGGAGGGGGGAGGGGGCGCGTCGAGGCTGCCGGGTGCGTCTCATTGTGTCTTTCCCCCCCTAGATCTGTCGCTGCTCCAGGAGGACCTGCCGGAGGAGATCGACGCGTGTGAGTCTCGCCGGCTCCCTCGCCCCACAGAGGGGCTGCGCGTCCCCGGCCGGGCGGGTGGCGGGGCTGGGCTGGGCTGAGGGGCGGCGAGCCCAGGGGCGGTTCCATCACCCGCGCCGCAGCCGGAAGCTCCGGGCGTGTCGGGGCCTTGAATGAAACGTGGGCGCAGAGGCGGGTAGGGAGCTGGTGGCTGGCCCGGGGCGTGGCACCGCACACTGGGACGCGGGGAGCTTTTTTGTGGTGGGTTTTTGGTTGCTGCTGGGGCTTGATCCGGCGAGGAAAGAGCTGAAAATGTGAAAGGCCACGTTGCATTGTGGGAGAAGGAGGAGGTGGCCATGCTCAGCTGCTTCATCCCCACACGTGTATGTGGCTGGCCGGCCAAAGTTTTCCTCTAATTATGTCTGTGTGGAGGTAGGAAAGGGGGGACCGGAGACAAGCAGGAGCTGCTGAGCTGATGGGAATGCAGTAGTTGGCAGCTGCTGCTGCCTGAGATTTCTTGACATGTGATGCCATAACCTTAAAGGCAGGTTTCTCTATTAAGAAAATACTTGCAGGCAGGTTGTGCTTTCCACTTGTTTTAAGGTCGCTTGGTCGTTTGTCGTACAGTTGATTGGATGTATCATACAAATTGGATGGCTACATTTTAAGCTTTTTAGGCTTTTGTGTTCAGTACATATCTATCTTAGTCAGATTTTGACTGTACCTTTATGTGATGGGCTGTAGCTCTGTAGAAACAGGATTTCTGAGGACTTGAAACTGAGGGCCTTTCTATAAGGGCCTACGAGACATGTAAAAGACAGTAGCGACAAAGAGTCCTGTGGCACCTTAAAGACGAACATAAGTATTAAAGCATAAGCTTTCGTGGGGTAATACCCACTTCGTCGGATGCACGGAAGTTTATACTTCAATACTTTTGTTAGTCTTTAAGGTGCCATAGGACACTGTCGCTTCTGCAGATCCAGACTAACACTGCTACCTCTCTGGTAAAAGGCAGTGTTAGAAAAGTTTGTTTTGGTGGTGATGTTGCATGTGGGACATGAAAAATGAACTAGCTTGCATGCATGCGTTTCTTGAATGCTCTTTCTCCCTGGAAGGGATGGGAAAGATCTTAGTGTTTGAAAAAGAATTAATCTCGTGTTGTAGTACTATAAAAGAAGCCTCAGTGTGCAATTCAGCATTAGTAATGGGATGTATGCTTAGTTTTTGTTTTTGTTTACGATAATAGCTGTGTCTTCAGAACATGCGAACTATGGAATGTAAAAAGTAATCTACTGTAAGTAAGTATTATTGGGTCGTGACTATTAGAAAACTCTGGTTAAAGCGTAGAGCTTGAAATATTAAAACCAAGTTAACTCTAAAGTGGGGACCAAAGAATAATTAGCATGTTCTATGGTTAACAAATCCTTCAGATTTAGGCCTCTATCCTGCAACCGGCTTTGTGGGCAGACCCATTGACTTCAGTAATGTCCATATAGGTACAGGGGCTTGCTCTGAGGAGCAGCTTTCAGGACTGGGTCCACAGATGTGTGAAAATAAGCTTTTAAGAAATCTAAAAACGAACGGAAATGTTTTTATTAAATTATTTTTCAACAGTCAAGCAGAATTTCAGTTTTACACAAATATTACCTTGTAGCGATTGTAATACAACATATCAGCATTTTGTCCTATGTTCTTTCTGCTTTTTTCATAGTAAACAAGAGTCTCTCTTGTAAGGCTTAAAAACTATTACAAACTTTTTTAAAAAAATTTAACATTACTAGATATCAGATTGATGTGCCTTTAATCAGGTGTGGGATATTTTTGTAAATAGTAAAGGAATTTTTTAAATGATTTAACATATTACTTTTCCCTTTAAAAATTACAACTTTCTTGACAGCAAAAAACAAAAGTTGAATAAAAGAGATTGTAGGTCTTTTAAGAGGTAGCTAGAGGAGAATATTAATATACTTTCACACACCACACACACTTTGAATCTTTGCCCTGATGCTTCCAAAAGTAGATGATAAATCAGGGACTTGCCTAAAAAAGAAGAAATAACAGTATCAGAACTCTTGGGGATGTAAGAATCAAAGGTCAGACAAGAGCTGTCCTAGAATTCTGAAGGAAGTATTCAGACAATTAATAAAAATATTCAGGACCTTATTGGGAAAGAGGGAGCTTCTAAAGTATCAGAGAACAGCAAATAATTATTTTTAGAGAAGAATTAAGAAACTAGATGAAACCAGATTATACAACATAACGTAGGAAACAATTCTGTATTGTTCAGAGGGACTAGACTAGATTATTTTAAAGGTCCTTTACAATTCTAATGTCTGTAGGTTTCAGTAGTTATAATGTTGACTTCAGTAGTGGGATGATCATTGATATGAACTAGAGGCATTCTGGGAACATACAGGCTCTCTGTGCTATACATTGGTTAAAAGGCATTATAGATAACCATGGATTGAAATTATTTGAAGCAGTGGTGCTTTGTAACCACAAGCAACAGCTGTTCCAGTCAATTTACAGAACTTGACTTTATGAATTAATTGCAACACTTGGGATGAGATATTACGCTCAGGTCTGAGTGAACTGAAATCTACAGTTTTATCCAAGTAGAGACAGAAAGCCATGATTGTAACAGCTGACCCAGTTCAGACATTTGTGATAACACCATCATACAGTGCAGCGGTTCTCATTTTTAAATTATCCTAAGGCCTCTCTTTCCAGTAACTAGCTGAGAACTGGTTCTGGGACATATTTTGAAAGTCCCAGAATGCACTCATGCAGTCTTGGTCATAAAAAGCTTGTTATGTGAATGCATCCATGTAATTCTGTCAAAAACAGTCTTGTTTTGGGTATGCTGAATTGTTGCAAAGATAAGCAAGTTAAATGTTAATATATTATTATTCCTGTAGTAAAGTATAGTACAATTTATAGGTCAACACAATTTTTTCATAAAAAGATATGGCAATCTAACTATTGCCTGTATGTTTGAAATGAGCTTAACTAACTGGGTGTCTGGGAAACAAAACTACCTAGACTTTTTGAAAATCTTTGATATTCAACCAATAAAAAAACCTTGTCTATAAAAGCTGGCAAGCCTACGACCAGAAAAAAAGAGTAATGAAGAATATCTGAGTATATAAAGATCTCAGCTGGATTTCAGAGACATAAGTATGTCTCTGAAAGTATGTGTTGATAGAACATGTGTGAATTAGGTGGTGACTAGTTAAATATCACATAGCTCATTAGCGGGTCCAATTTTGCCCTTTCAATGACTGGAAGAAGAATGTGCAGCAAGTATGAAATGTTATGATTCCAAACTGGGAAGTCGTTTTTTATTTTTCTTTAAAAAAACAAAACAAAACCCAACTCTAACTTTGCACTGAATATGGATAGATAAATTGATTATGGAATTAAAAGTAGATATTTTTAAGCTGAGTGACAAATACTTCTTATTAGTCCTGTAACAAAACAACAGGAAAAACCTTGGGAATTAGTAGTAAATTGTATTCCACAGTGTTAAGACACTGTCAAATACAGAATATCTTTAAAGTAGTAGTTTTGTAGAGGATATATACTATAGTCTTTATTCCAGCTTGTTTGTTTTTAATCCCTCTAGAATTAAATATTTAAAAATGTCCACTTAATCAAGGTCTTGCATGTCACTAGGCAGTTTGTGTCTTCCCTATGTCGTCATACCTGTGCATCAGATAATATTCCTATTTAAATATAAGATTTTAAAAGTATTCTGATTTTGTTTTCTCAGAATCCACAGTATTGGTCACATGCTGTTAAAGACCTGGGAAAATTAGCTGCTGCCAGGCATTCATCGATGGACAGAAAAGTCAAAGGAAATGTTTCTAGTACTTTAAAGGAGATTAGCAAAACTACTTTTGGATTAATGGATGTAGTGCTGGTTGCTATATAGACATGGGAAAAATACAATGGGTACGCATAGAATAAGGCCCAACACTATAGACTCTTGTTCAAAGGGTCAAAGAGAACACTGATAGTCTTGTAAGATAACGCTTCATTAAAAATATACAAATAGGTTAGGCCTAAATTGTAGGTTTTGAGCAGTGTTTCTCAACCTCTTTGATACCAAGGACCGGCTTGCTGCCTTCCTATATTGTCAGGGAAATCTCAGGGACCAGTGGTTGAGAAGCACTGGCTTAGAGTTGCGCGTGGCCATGGAGAAATTACATTCAAAACATCTAATGTGATTCTAATGTCTGCATGTCCATTTTTTAAAAAATTATTCAATGAAAGGGAAGTGTCTCATGATACTAATAATTAAATAATGGAGCCTTTCACCTCTGAGTTCCCAGTTTGAATCCAGCCTCTGTTAGTAGTGACTGAAAGTTTTACCATGTGGCTATTATATAAAATAAGGGTTGGTCTTCACTGTGGGACTTATATTGACATTGCTGTGTGTGTCAAGGGTATGAAAAATCCACACTTGAGAAACGTAGCTGTGTTGACCTGTGCAGACAGTGCTAGGTCAATCAAAGAATTCTTCTGTTGACATACCTACTGCTTCCTGGGGAGTTGGATTATTTATTCTGATGGGAGAACTCCTCCAGTGTAGATAGTGCCTAAGCTGAAGTGCTCCAGCAGAATAGCTGTAGCTGTGCCATAGTGGTGGTTTACGTATAGACATACCCTCAGTTAGTACTTCTAGTTTTGTTTCAAGTAGCTGGGTATCCACATCACAGCTTGGACTAACTGATGTCTTTGGGCCATTTGGCAACTGTGTGGATGGAGACTGAATAGTAGTTGTCACTTCAGATCAGGTTGATGATCTATTGGAAGGGCTTGTTCTCACTGGTGCAACTTGTGTCTATTAGATATGTGGAATACTGCCATCTCTTTGGTTTTCAAGCCAGCATCTGGTGCAATCATGGAGAGTAAAATTCAGTGGAAATAATTTGACTTTAAATATTTGTTTTGGAAATTCAGATAGACTAGCTTGGACAATGGTACTAAGCAGAGCACTGAAAAGCAAGCAAATAACATAAATGATAAGAAGTAGATTGAAATAAATGTATATACTCCTCCCAGTAGCTAAAAAGCTAAAGTAAGACAGCGGTGGGCAACCTGTGGCCTGTCAGGGTAATATGCTGGCAGGCTGCCAGACAATTTGTTTACATTTGCATGGCCTGCAGCTACCAGTGGCCATGGTTTGCTGTTCCTGGCCACTGCAGGCTGTGGGCTGCAGGCTACCCACCACTGCTGTAAGATCATCTTTAAGAAGTTTTTTTTCCAGTGCACACATCCAAGCCTTCACATGTCAGTACAAGAAGCTATTATTAAAATTGTCATGATGCCAACTTTTTCTAGTTTGTTCATTGCTAGGCCCATGATGTTTGTGTGTGTTCTGAAAAGATGCATAATTAGAATCCTGAGTGTGAAATCATAATAACAATGTGATATCAGCTTTCAGCACCGCTGTCATATTGCTGCCACATATGCGCTGTAAACTGGCATAATACAAGCACCAAATGTGGGTAAGTCATTGGAGTTCACCCTTACCTACTCCCTCTGGGACACATGGTATCAGTAAGACCTGCTTGCACTGGGATCTCTTGGCTCTTCCATATTAGTTTCACTGCAGGGGAAGAGTTAACTAGGAGTCCTTGAGTTCTGTGTTGCTTTTAGCAGCTGTTTGTGTGCAGGGAGTCAGGAAATTAATTTTCTTTAGTTTAATTTCACTACAGGTAGGACTCAAGCTCTTTATCTGCCACTAAACATGTAGCACTAACTAGTGGTTGCAGCACTAACCACTGATGCCACCAAAGTTCCTGCTAACTCAGTCCTCAAGGTGAGAATAACATAGAGTACTAGGCAGAGGTTAAGTTACTAGTCATTCTGGTAGCATGACAGTAGTATATGTTTTGAACATATTGCTAGTGGTTTGTGCTAGCATTGTAGCTGTCTAAAGCAGGGGTGGCCAAATGTTTTGGCCTGAGGGCCACATTGGGGTTGCAGAATTGTGTGGAAGGCTGGATAGGGAAGGCCGTGCCTCCCCAAACAGCCTGGCCCCGCCCACTTCCTGCTCCCTGTCTCAGAATCCCCAACCCATTCAACCCCCTTGCTCCTTGTCTCCTGACTGTCCCCTCCAGAGACCCCCCTCCCGGGACTCCACCCCTTATCTAAGCCCCCCTGCTCCTTGTCCTCAGACCGCTCCCTCAGAATCCCCAACCCATCCAGTTTCCTTGCTCCTTGTCCCCTGACCACCCCTGCAGAGACCCCCCGCCGCCCCAACCATCCCCCGCCCGGGACCCCGCCCCCTATTTAAGCCCCCCTGCTCCTTATTCCCTGACTGCCCTCTCCAGAGACCCCCGCCTGGGACTCCACCCCATATCTAAGCCCCCCTGGAACTCCCTGCCCCTTATCCAACCCCCCTGCTTCCCACCCCCTTACTATGCTACTAAGCGCGGCATCCTGAACAGAGCTAGATGTGCTGCTGCACAGGAGCGTGCAGCCCAGCCTTCCAGAGTGCTGCCTGTGTGGCGGCATGACTGTGGGGCACAGGGAACAGCGGGAGAGGGGCTGGGAGCAGCCTCCCCGGCCAGGAACTCAGGAGCCAGACAGGACAGTCCCGTGGGCTGGATGTGGCCTGTGGACTATAGTTTGCCCACCCCTGGTCTGAAGGTATTACTCAAGTTAGTATCATGATGCTTCTGTGATTCTAGCTACTACTTTGTAGGAATGTCATGCTCAGTGGGTAATAGATTTGATTTTTACTGCTCAGAAGGCATACTTATTAAGTCTCCAGTTTTCCTTGGACCAGACCTGCTTAGTCTTCTGATTTTTGGCTGCCATTTCTTGGGCTCCTGAGTTCGTGCCTGAATGTTCTGAGAAGTGGGAGGCTCATTAGCAAATGAGAATGAGGTGTGCCTTTCTCATACACTTCTGGTTTTTATGGTCTCAACTGAGTTGCTCCTTTCCAGGGCTGAGACCCATAGTAAGGAGGAGCTGTAGGGAGAGGGATAGTGCATACTTGATCGGACACTGACAAATTAGGTCCCTTTCTGGTCCTTCATACAGATACCACAACCCCCGCAGCAGGAGATCAAAGAGGAGATTATTTTCCAGCCTCCACCCCTTCGCTGCTGCTGATGCCAAGCCACACAGCATTAAGCAAATGTGCTTCTTTTACCACTGTGCCCACCTTGCCTCTGCTGAGTACCCCTAAGTAGAGGACACTGGCTCCTTCTCTCTCCCTTCTCTTGTTTCCTGCTGCTCACCCCCTGGTTATGGGAAACAGGTACTTTCCTTCCAAGGAAAAATGCTCTAATAGAGAAGCGGGGGAAAAGAGGCAGATAAGGATGAGAGGAGACTTGTCAGAAGGGAACTGGTGTGCATGTATGGCTAGAATGTTTCACCTTCACTTTGTCAGTAGGCAAAAGTAGAGACTACAGGATGCTGGGATAGCACACCTCATTTTCTCTGTGTGCAGAGGGGACTTTGTAAGAGCTGTGGGAAGGAGCAACATATGGCTAGTGGCACAGCAGGGCCTTGTGACTCGCAGCTCCCAGACTGAGTGTGTCACCCCAAAGGAACTAGGAGTATCAAGTTTCTGTTGCGTGGGATTACTTTGGGGTGTGTAACATGAATGGAGTTAAGGGTTTTTTTTTTTCCCTCCCCTTGGTTTGGGTGGGACAGTGCCAATGTTCCCTCAGAGTCTTTTCCATCCATGTGCAGAATGAATTTTGTTATGTGCACTGAAGACGAGCCCTTCACTGCTCAGTGCACAAATGAGTCAGAGACCACGCTGTTGCCAACACCAGTGCCCTTTTATTCCCTGTGCAAGTCCCACCACCACCTATAAACAGTTATGTACACAATAGTACACTTACTTAGCTGCTTGGGGGACAGCTAGCTCCTGCAGCTAGCCAGGAAAACAGCCACTTGCTCCTCTCTTTCCTGTTCCCTCCCCATGCACTTCCTGCCTGCCTGCCTGCCAGCTTTATCCTTCTGGCCTGGAAGGCTCACAGGTGCTTTCCCTTAAGCCAGGCCTGCACAACTCGGAAAGCAGCGAGGGCCATATTACTGCAAAAAAACCAGCTGTGGGCCAAAAAGCCCTGCCCCCATCCACTTCCCCCGACCCCAACTCATCCCCCGCGGGCCGCACAGTGAGCCCCTGTGGGCCGCATGTGGCCCCCGGGCCGCATGTTGTGCAGGCCTGCCTTAAGCCCTTCTTTCTAAGGGCCACACCCTGCCAGCTCCAATTAACGCTCCTGGCTGGGAGCTGAGCTAGCAGGAGCTTAGCTAACAGGGGCTGGCTCAGGGCTTTTTGGCCAGCACCCTGTTACATGCACCAATATCGAGGTAGCGTGTGGACATGCACCATCAGTAGAAACAAAAAAACTATATATAGGTGTATATATATTTTTTAAATATGACCATAGGGATAATTACTCCAGCCAGAACAGGGAAAGGATTTTAGAATTCACTACTCAAAGAATTAAATTGAAGCATAAAGAGAAAAATAAAATTACAAAATGCATAGACCAGTCAAAAAACTAAAATAACAGCATTTTGAAAGAATAAAATTGCAGAGAATATATATGCATTGCAGAAAGTACCTAGTGCTGGTTTTCACTAGGGCTGAGGATCGGCTGTAGATACGCAACTTCAGCTACGTTAATAACGTAGCTGAAGTTGGCGTCTCTACAGCTGACTTATCTGCCATCCTCACGGCGGCGGCAGTCGGCGGCGCGCTCCCCTGTTGACTCCAACTTACGCCTTTTGGTGAGCTGGAGTTCCGAAGTCGACGGAGGCAGCGCTGGCGATCGATTTATCGTGTCCTGACGAGACGCGATAAATCGATCGCGAAAAGACCGATTGCTACCGCGCGTAGTGAAGACAAGCCCCAAGAAGTAACAGCAACTAACAAAAGTACATGTTGGGAAGTGTGTGTGTGTGAGACACTGTGTGTGTGTGTGTACTGGCTGCTGGGAAAGTGTATGAGAGACTGCACCCTCTCTTTAAGCATAGAGACACTCACCAGTCTGAAGGCTCTTTCAGCTGCTCTGTCCTTCTCTTGAGCCCTGTCTTCCCTCCCGTCCTCTGGGATGTGGGTAGGGTGGAGGGGGACACCCTGATATCAGCTCCCCCCATCGGCTCTGTACAGCAAGCAGGAGGCTCCTGGGAGCAGCTAGCCAGAGGCTTCAAGGCAGGGGTAATGCGGCTGCAGAGCAGCGGCGGGCACCTGAACACAAGTCACTGGATGTGCACAGCTCTACTAATTAAGTGTGTGGCACTTGATTTACTCTTGGGTGGCCATGCAGCCGAGTAGCTCAGAGGGACCACTGGACAGTGCATTTTCTCTCCTGACTGTGGTGCCTTAGGCTAAAGTGTTCAACTTCATGTTTATGCTTCAATTTCACTAGGCCAAAACAGGCACCAAAATATCTTATGCATTTTTACTGACTTTTATAGCATGCCTGTCTCTGCAACAGAACAGCTAATCCTGTGGTGAGAACTGAGAGAAATGGTAAATGTTTTTTCTTTTTAAATAAAAGCAAATAGTGTAATATATATTCATTATTAGGTAGCTAAGGCATACCATAATTTGCATAACCCCCCCAGATTTTTGGACCTTCAGGCTTAGCAGATATGGTAATGTCAGATACTAAAACAACGTCACCATTAACACAATTAACTTCTATATGGAAAATATTCCAGATTGTTTGGAATAGAAATTATTGGGTGACATGTGACTGACCTCCCCTGGTAAATGTATCCATTTAGATGCTTTTTTAGTCCCTATCACTATAGTATGCAAACATTTCGCACATATTTAAAAATAGAAATAACAATGTTTTGCTTCCTCTCCAGGCTTTGTGATGGGTAGCTTCTTTAGTTTATACAATTGTGTATGTGAGGGAAGCGGGTTTCAGTGTAAACTTTATTAAGGTAGAGGTAAATCAAAGAATTCAGTTTTGCATTTAATTCTGAAAGTGATGGCGGCTTTGACCACGTCTTATATCTGTTGAAAGAGTGAATATTGTAGGCTAAATTCAGCTCCAAGGCAGTTCATACATTCACAAGCCTTGTCCTATTGGTCAGATTTTAGGGCATCACTATACTTGCAAGTTAGAGTGTATTAAAGCAGCTCTGTGTGCTCCAACTCATGGTGCGTCCAAACTGGTAGAGCACCGGTGGAGTGCTCTCAACGAATTTTTCCAGGTGACTATGCCTCCATGCGCCAGGCCATCCCCAGTATGGAACAATGGTGCTGGACCTCATCAGTGTTTGAGGGGAGGAAGCTGTCCAGTCCCAGCTGCACTCCAGTTGTAGGAATTATGATACATTCTTCCCACTAACTGGTAGGTGTCTAGAGTTGCCAGCTTCCAGATTGCAAAAGCCACCTGCTTCTCGACCATCAGGGCAGCTCTCCATCTTGTATTCTTGTGCTGTAGACTGCGGGTGAGTTCAGCACACAGTTCCGTCCGAAAGCTCTTCAGTCACTGCTCGTCATCCCAGGCTTGCAGGACGATGTGATCTCACCAGTCAGTGCTTGTTTCCTGAGCCCAAAAGCAGCGTTCCACCATGGTGAGTATGTCCATGAATGCCACAAGCAATTTCGTGTCGTATGCGTCACTCAAGTGGATATCGTCAGAGTCCTCAGTGTCAGTTTGGAACTTAAGTAGTAACTTAACCTCCAAATGTGATGGGCTGGCAAGACTCATCAGCATTCCTCAGCAGTTCGGCCTCCATTCTTGGAAATGGAAATGGAAGACAGAGTGCACAGTAAAAAAATCATTGAAAGATGGCGTCAAATGTGGACGGAAGCACAGGGATTGCTGGGATGTGAACCGATGCATCGCGGGACGTTGGGCCAGGCAGAATGGCCCTCAACCCCCAACCCCTTTCCACAAGCCACAGCGTTAAATGGGAAGAGGTGCTCTGTGGGATAGCTGCCCACAATGCATTGCTCCCAGTGCTGCTGCAAGTGCCGCAAATGTGGCCACACCAGGGCACTTGCAGCTGTCATTGTGGACTGACTGCAGCACTTTCCCTACTGTGCTCTAGAAAATAGGACAGGGGAGAAAATAAGACTGAGGAGAAGATGGGGAGCTGTGCAGTGACTGCCACAACACAGTTCTTCTGCAATGGTTTAGGACATGTTATATGTGGACATGGTGCTTGTCCTGGACCTGAAACAGGACAGCTATTGTGGATGCAATGTGCTGTTCTATAAGTGGCACTTGGTTTCTGCATGCAGAATTATATAGAGGCAATATGATATTTTCTGTTTTATCATCTATCCCTTTCCTAATGATTCCCAACATTCTGTTCGCTTTTTTGACTCCCGGTGCACATTAAGTGGATGTTTTCGGAGAACTATCCATAGTGACTCCAAGTTATCTTTTTTGAGTGGTAACAGCTAATTTAGATCCCATTATTTTATATGATTATATTTTCCAATGTGCATTACTTTGCATGTATCAACATTGAATTTCATCTGCTGTTTTGTTGCCCAGTCACCCAGTTTTGTAAGATCCCTTTGTAACTCTTTGCAGTCTGCTTTAGACTTAACTGTCTTGAGTAGTTTTGTATCACTTGCAAATGTTAACCACCTCAATTTTACCCCCTTTTTCAGATCATTTATGAATATGTTGAACAGCATGGGTCCCAGTACAGACCCCTGGAAGGCACTACTATTTAAGTCTCTCCATTCTGAAAATTGACCAATTATTCCTAAACATTATTTCCTATCTCCTAACCAGCTAATGATGCAGGAGAGACCTTCCCTCTTATCCCACGGCAGTTACTTTGGTTAAGAGCTTTGGTGAGGGACCTTGTCAAAGGCTTTCTGAAAATCTAAATATGCAATATCCACTGGATCATCCTTGTCCACATGCTGCTTGTTCCCCTCAAAGAATTCTAGTAGATTGATGAGGCATGATTTCCCTTTACAAAAAACATGTTGACTCTTCTCCAACAAATCGTGTTCATCTATGTCTCTGATAATTCTATTTTTGTAAAATGTATAAGAACATCTGCATGTTAACATAATGATGACAATAAACAGATGGTACCTAATCTGGATTTTTTTTCTGATTATATATTCATGTACTTTTGTGATGTTCAGGCTATCTTCTGTTTTTGCCTAAACTCCTTTTTGGGCAACCTGCCCCCCCCTTCTAAAAAATACTGTGTTTGGTAGATTCTTGCCTGAAGAACCTCGTTCAGCTTGCTGTCAAGGGAAATTGGACTGGAAGTAAGGGATGGTGTGTACCAGATTCTTTATATAGTAATACATTTGTGTCCTATAAAGGGCTTGTTTATATGGGTAAACTGACTAGAATAACATTTGCAGAATAGCTTTCTTTGTGAATGCTTATTCCGGAATAACAGAAGCTTATTGCAGAAAAGTTTATTTAGCAATAGCTATTCTGATCAATTTTCCTATGTAGATAAACCCTAAGTATTTTTATTTTGGATCAACAGATTTGTTCTCTGTTGTCCTTTTTCACTTTTAAAGATGGAAAGTCACATCATGTTAGTTTCCTCTGTCAGTTCCATCACCATTTGTCTGGCACAGGAACTGTGAGGCAGAAAAGTTTCAGTACTTCATAGAACTCTTGAATGTGTCTGAGAGCAAAAACCAGGAAACTGAACAGTTTAATATGACAAAGGATTAGTGTTTGCCCTCCCACAAAAATATAATCTCAGAGTGAAATAAATCTGAAAAGTTGATTTAAAAATACAGATTAATTACAGGTAGCTGATTTTGAATTAAGTAAATGTAACCTTTCTCTTTCATACTGAAAATGGAATGGTCCACCTAACACAAGGGTTCTCAAACTTTTTTTTGCTGGGTTCCCCTTTAAAAGTATTTGAGGCTGTGATAACACCTCCCCCATAAAAAAGTGATAGCAAATTAATGTACATGCTCATAGGAACATTGCCACCCTTACTTCTGCACTGCTATTGGTGGTGCTGCATTCAGTGCTGAGTGACCAGAGAGCAGGAGCTGCTGTACCCCCTTCCCTCCAGCTCTTCTTCCCACTGTCAATATTTTTTTGATCCTGTGACCCCACTACAATAGCCTTGTGGCTATTTTGGGTTGGGACCCCCAGTTTGAGAAACACTGAACAAAGCCTGCTTTGGGATATGTATGTGGCCTACATGGCATAATCAAATTCTGCAGTATCCCGTATTTATTTATTTAAAATTTATCGATATACACCAAGTGTGAACCAATGCAGTACTGCCTTCCTGAGTCTGTAGATAATCTGAAACATTAACCTCGCAGCTCTGGATTCCTGTATCCCCCAGTGAGATTAATGGGGTGCTGGCTCTAAAGCAGTAGTTCTTAAACTTTTGTTCTGGTGACCCTTTTCACATATCAAGCCTCCAGTGTGACCCCTCTCATTATGAATTAAAAACACTTTTTTTTGTGTCTTCAACACCATTATAAACGTTTGATGCAAAGCAGGGGTTGGGGTGGAGGCTGACATCTTGTGACACCCTCCTCCCCCATATAATAACCTCGTGACCCCCTGAGGGGTCCCAACCCCCAGTTTGAGAGTGCCTGCTCTGAAGCCTAATGATGACACATTACAGTTTCATTGCTTATCATTTTAATAATGGAAGGGAGTGGAGTTGACCCTCATAGGTTACATCTACACAACAAATGAAAGTTTGACTGTAGTGTGAGTAGGCATACCTTCTGTAGTTTTAATCTAGCCCATGCAGGTAGTGAGAAGTAAAGATGCTTTGGCTCAGACTAACTACTCAAGTCTGTGCCCAGCTTCCTTGGCGGGCTTGTATGAGAGTGCTTAGCCTCCACTAAAGCCCAGGCAGCATCTAGCTTGAGTATGCTTTTCTGCATTACAGTCACATCTTCATTTGCTGTGAAGACCTACCCACAGATGGTAGGAATTGGCAGTCACTGCAACAAAGGGAATGCAGAGGGAGAAAAAGAAATGTTTGTGCACGTGCATACACACACACACACACAGAAGGGGGGTTCAGGAAGGAATGGAAATTAAGGCCGAGCAGTGGTGATACTAATGCTAAGCATATTTTCCTGAACATATTTTTGTTAGTGCTACATTCACCAAATGCTTACGAAATAATAAATAACTATAAGTGGGAATTGTGACATAAATTGAGTATATTATGTAACTCTGAATCTCTAACCTGGCTAGTGAGCCATAATTTAAAAATAGAATTTGACCCTCATTCCAGAATGAGTTTGAAACTCTTAAATTCAGTACTTTTCTTGGTACTTTTTAAACTGACAGTTATGACAAGTCCTCCTTAGTATGCTAATTCTTGACATTTTAGTCTGTGAATTGACACAGTGATTCCAACTACCTTTTCCTTTTAGGTATTGCTAAGGATTTAGATTTTTGACATGACAAACCATAACTTCTTCTTGGAAACCATTATTTTCTCATACCTACTGGCTCTCGCCATTCACTTTGATTTGATTAGCTGTTGCTTGAAATAATTTAAATGCTAATATTATTGATAGTTCCAAGAAACACTCAATTGATGTTAAGCTTTTGGGCAAAAGTCTCACTTTTTTTGTAACTGTGATTTAAGTGTGATGTGGGTGTACAGGGGTGTAAATTAATTGGGTATTCTGGAGTTTGGAATGCTTGGTCTGCACTAGAAAATAGATCACCATCACTATATTGCTCAGAGGTGTGAAAAATCCATGCCCCTAAGTGACGTAAGTAAGCTGACCAAAGTTCCTGTTAGACAGTGTTAGGCTGAGGAAAGAATTCTTCTACTGACCTATCTACTGCCTCTCAGGGAGGTGAATTACCTATCTTGACAGGAGAACCACTCCTGTAGGCATAGGTAGTGTCTATCCTGAAGCGGTACAATGGTGCAGCTGCAGCATTTCAAGTGTAGACAAGCTCTGATTAAAATTTCTTTCCCTATCTTAATTGTTGAGGTTTCTCTCTTTCTTGTCATAACTTCATGACTAATTGGCATGTAATCTTTTGGGGATAGACAGAGCCTTGATAACAAACAAGCAGAACCTTTTACTCAGTTTCACACTACCCTTAAAGGAGAGAGAGGGAGGAATCTCCCTCTAGCCCCTCCCCTATGAAAAAAAGAAAAAACACTCTTCACTCTGTGTTTATACATCATCAAGAAGCAAAGATCACAAGCCAAAACATTTTTTCTTCTTTTGAAGGTCACCTTTAACCATGTTTCACCCAAGTTTCCATTGTGGATCAAACATTATTTCTGTAAAGGCATTAAGTTGTTTGTCTAGTGAGTCTGTATTGGTATTTAAACTGTTTTCATTAGCTGTATGAGTGAACCTTTTCTGAAAGCTATTTCCAATAGTGCTTTGATTTCTTAAATGTAGTCAAAGGTAATGTGATAGCTCCTATCAACTGGAAGAACCTTGTTGCATCTTTTCACCTGAGCTAGGCTAAAACACTGTTCCCTAGCATAGGTAGGGCTGGTCTACATTTGAAATGCTGCAGCAGCACAGCTGCAGCTTCAGTGTAGATGCTCATAGCAACTGGAGGGGTTCTTCCATGGGTGTATTTAATCCACCTCCCTGAGAGGCAGTAGCTACATTGATGGAAGTATTCTTCTATCAACCTAGCACTATCTACTGTGCGTATTAGGACAGATGGGTGCACGTAGATTTTGAGCCTTAGAGTTATGTTGTCTCGTCCATGCTAGCAATAAATGACCATAATTGGACCATTGATTACTCAGTTGGTGGAGTGGCACTGATTTAAGTACCAACAGTGCAGTGTCCACACTGCTGCAATGTTTGAATTTTTGCTGTATCCATGGTAGTTCTGTACTGCACCATTGGAGCTGCAGTGCCCCCGGAGTACTTATCCTGTTGTTTTTTGGTACAACTCACTGAAAAGCAGCGACTAGAAAATTTGTGGCGAGAAGAGGTGAAATGCCCAGAAGTCCTTGGATGCCAGTGCATTTCTTAAGTATTTTTCTCAAAATGAAAGCCAGGATGAATGCTTGGCTCTTGTTCTTTAATTGATAAACATAATTGCTGCTGCAGTTCTTGAAAGGCATTCAGACAACAGAATGATGGGGTTTTTTCTTTTTTTCTAGCAGTACCTGTGGAGAGCCAGAGTCCTCAAAAGTCAGAGTTATTACCATAGTGTCGGTGCACTTCTTTCCCCCTACTCCCACTGGAAAGCTGGTTCCATGCAACCCTTGAGGATGGTGTTAACCAGTGGACTTTTATCAGGAGCTCGGGCTGGTTAGGGCCAAGTTGTTGTTGAGATTGGAATATGTAGAGAGCAGGGATGATGCGTGAATGGGGAGGCACTAGGAGTTGAGTGTGTGTGGAATAAGTGGACATATAGTGGCCAGGCATGGTCCTCTTTTGTTGTCCCCACCATAAAGCCCTTCATTTGTGCCCACTACTTCTAAAAGACTCCTTTGCAACAGTGCCTGTTGTGCTGGTCTGATAAGCCTTCATTGGGCTAACACTACTAAAGGGTGAAACCATAAATGACTTTTTGGCTAGCAAGGGTATCTTAATAGCAGAGCTGGGAGCTAGAGCTGGTTGAACATTTTTCCTCAGAATGATTTTCTTATGAAAAATGCCCTTTTTGCTAAACCAGATTTTTCCACAAGAAAATTTTAGTTTTGCTAAAAAACGTTGATTTTTTTTTTGTTGGGAAAATTTGAAATGATGGCTCCTGTCAATTTCATCTACCAGTAAAATTGTCAGAAAACTTTCCTAGATGTTTGCCATGCAGAGAGCCCAGGCACTCTGACTCCCTGCTGCTTTCCCCCTAGCTCCAGAGGAGCTGGAGAGGCAATGAGACCCCATGTGTTTGGCTGCCTGAGGCCTGGGACTCCAGTCGTCCAGGGTTTGTATCTTCAGGGCAATCCTACCCTTCCAGGACTTCCAGGCCTGCTACCACAGGACTATGAGTCTGGAAATCCTGGGATGGGCTCCCAGGGTCTGCAGCTCCTGGCTGTCTCCACCATATGGACTTCCTCAGATCGGGGACCCCAGGGCTTCCAGACTCTTCCGCCAGCTGGCACCACCTTGTGCTTCTGAGCCCACTAGTAGCTGCTGAGTGAAATTGACATTCTTGTTGATTTTTTTCAATGCTGCTGTGTAGGGGGTAAACTGACAAGAATATCAATTTCACTAAGCAGCTGTGGGGGGAACAAATGTTTTGATGTTTTCAAAATGAAATTTTTTCATGATTCCTCGTTCATGGCAAATTTACAAAAATGTGGTTTTGTTCTGAATCACAGTGAAATTTTGTTTTAAAAAACAGAAGATATCCTGTGATTTGGCCAGCTCTACTGGAAACCTCTATACTTAAGACAACTTCAGGTACAAGTATTCTCTTCCAAAAGGTGTCTCTTTGGCTATGTCTATACTATAGTTTATGTTGTCATAACTTATATTGCTCAGGGGTGTGAATAAACCACCTCCTTGAGTGAGGTAAGTTACATCGACATAAGCGCCAATGTGGACAGCGCTGTGTCCCCAGGAAAGCTTCACCTGCTGACATACCTACTTTCTCTCACAGAAGTGGTTTTATTATGCCAGCAGGAGAGCTCTCTCCCATCGGCATGGAGCATCTTCACCAGATGCGCTGCAGCGTACGTGTAGATCATCCCTTTGCTTCCTCCGAACAGGGCAAAGGAGTAGGGACTTATTGAAGCAACTGATGCCTTAGTTCGTGGACAGCTGGAAACCAGGATAGCAATTGGTGAAATCAGCCAACCTCTCTTGACAAAGTTCCCAGTATCTGTGACAAATTAAGCAAATTAAAAACCAAAAGAAAAAGTCAAAAATATTGTATATAGAAATGTCCTCTACACTGTAGAATGGAGGAGACCAGCATGTGTTTGGGGCTGTTTGGGAATTACAAAGATTGTGGTTGTTCAGCTGTATGGTTACAAAACTAGAGCGCATGGAGACCTACACTTCAGAAAAGGGGGGAATGTCACACTTCAGGATACCAGCACCTATAATTCCCCTCCATGATCAACAAAGGGTACCCACTCTAGACTCCTGAGTCCTCAGCCATCAACTCTCTTGGACAGAGACACATCTTTACCCCTCCTGACCTAGCTTTTTCCCAGATTGCACAGTTCCCAGCCTACGCTGTGATATTCTTAGCAAGCCAGACAGCCTCAAGCAGCCAGCATCTGCTCTCTGATTCTTTTCAAAGGCTGTGATAACTAATGGCCAGCAGTTCCAACTTACCACACAACTCTTTTAGAAGGAAGAATATTCATTCTTAAGGTGAAAGCGTTACAGAGAAAAGTATTAAAACAAACAAAAAAAAGACCTTACATGCATTCTAATAAGCTTACCAGGAGTCTGATAGGAGTCAGTCCTTCAACCCCACTAAGCTGTTTTCTGTGATTACAAATTCAAAACGGCCTTAGCTCAGAACTAGCACAACCATGAATAGTTCATTCTTTTCTTTATACAGCTTGGGCCTTTGATCCTGACCTCCTGTAGCAGGTGATCAGCAGACTAAAGCCGACTCCTCAGGGCATAGCTAGGAAAGGCTAGGTTTTTGCATAACTGGAGATGGGGAATATGCATTCACCTCCCCTTACATATTTCCCAAGAAACCCATTTCACATATATTGTTCCAAAAGACCATTCTTTTTGTGACATTGTTCAATATAGTCCTTTGATTATTGAGACACACAATAAATATATAACCTTTGAATTTAATACAATGAATTCTGAAAGTTGCTAATCTTCACTAAGGTTTTTCAAGGGTATTGCAGAACATTGCCCTGTCACAGAGACTTTCCAGGATCACTTGTCAGTGCTCATTTGTACCTTCAAAAATCCATTGATTTTTTGCATTCCGTTTTTAATTTTTATGGAAAGACCAAATATACTGAGCTACAGAAAAGATTTTAAAATCTGTCAAAGGGAAAATTTCACAGTCTTAACTTTGCTACCACTACCATGCCTCCATAATTCTTGGCATTTATAATGATATATATGTATGAAGTGCACTATACAAAGGCACTGACTAATCAGATTCACAAGAATTCACACTTAATCCCTTCAACTATGACTTGGTATGTTAATGGAGCATTCTAGTAGTTTTATTTTTTTATTTCAATTTAGACAAAATACCTGTATCCCAGGATCTAGGCATCCAAGCATCTGTTAAAAATAAAATGCATAGCATGAAAAGAGCAGCAAATGCCTCCCAACTTAAACAGTCAGTAAGAGCTTGTTTTCCCAAAGTTCTTGTACTGATTTAACTGTATTTACTTAGAGACAAATATAGTTGAATTGATGCAACCGGTAATGTGAACGTACTTATAATGGTATAAAGGGACTTATTCTGGTATATCTTATTTCCTGGGTCTCTAGGTCTAAATCAACATAATTACATTGGAATAAAAACTGTGTGTTGGGCAGTCCTTAGAAAACAAAATCTCACAGGCCTTATCTTCACTATGTAAAAAAGGTGTATTCTTAACTTAAATTAACTAACGTGAGGAAAATCATGACAAAAACAAGGCAATTTGTAGTTTTCACCTGAGTTAGCAGGCCAAGTTGAAAGTTACCTTGGTTTAACTCACGCACACCTTATCTTCCTCTCCTATCCCCCAGCAAAGAAAGGACCTACACCTCTACCCCGATATAACACGGTCTGATATAAGGTGAATTCAGATATAATGCAGTAAAGGAGCACTCCAGGGGGCCTGGCCAAAGCAAGTTCGATATAATGCGGTTTCACCTATACCACGGTACAATTTTTTGGCTCCCGAGGACCGTGTTGTATCGGGGTAGAGGTGTGTTCCCAAAAAAAACCATGCGACCTGGTGTACAGTGCAGCTTTACAGTGCTGAAACTTTCTTGCTCAGGGGTATGAGAAAGCACCCCCCTGAGCGAGGCAAATTTCAGCCCTGCAAAGTGGCAGTGTAGACTGCACCAGTGTTGGGAGCCACTCCCTTCGTGGGAGGTGGATTTTTAAGAGCTCTCTCCCAGTGCAGGTGCTGCAACTGCACAGCCAAGATAAAGCACAGTGCTTTAACATTGGTAGTGAAGACATCTCAACCACTTCTGTCCTACCCTAGTGCCTGTTTAGTTGCGTAAACAATGAGTTGCTAAGTGTTTTCCCTTTGTGCTGCAATCATTTGATTACACAACTGATCTTTTCCTGTGCTCCTCTCATGAGTAGTTCAGTATCACTCCACCCAGTCTGACTTCATGTTTGCAGAGTGTCTATTTTCTCTTACCCTCCAACTGCAGCTCTATCGCCACCTTATCCTCCATGCTTCCCTGCTGCTACTTCACTAGATGTCCCCTACTAAGCTGGTTCCCAGCTGCCTCCCTACCCAAGTCTTATACTCTTCCATTCTTCCTGATTTCCTTTAAGAAACCCATACATTTGACTCCCAGCTACTGTAGAATTTGGTCAGTTCGCTTTTTTCCAGGATATTTGCTGCTCAACCATCCATTAACTTTCATGTATATTTCCTAGTCACTCCTTCTAGAGCAGTTACAGAATGGCAGTTTATTACCCAGGTAGGGAATGGGTATATGACTTTATAAAGAAACACTGTTAATATAATTAGATCCTAAAATATCACTTCCTTAAGATAACATAATATATAATATTGTGGTATTTAAGGAAGGTACACTTTGAAAACTAAAATGTGGAAGGATTCAATTCAGAAATCACAGATATGTGCATTTGGAATATTGAAAAGAAATTATATGTCTGAAATGCTAATGTTCAGAAATCGAGTGTGTGTCTGCACTGCAGTAAACACTTGCAGCTGACCGGTGCCAACTGACTTGGGCTTGTGGGGCTCAGGCTAAGGGAGGCGGCTTAATTGTGGTGTAGACATTCAGGCTTGGGTTGCAGCCT